>JAODAL010003031.1:0-181942 GCA_025379985.1 Phyllomedusa bahiana
AAACGGGGCTCCCCTTTCTAAACACAATGGAGGTTGGGCGCCAGGAAAGGAAAATAGAAGGGAACAAATGTATGTTACCTTGCTTCTTTGATGGGATACAATTTTCAAAAAATTTGTGCACAAAAACAAGTAAACACATGTTTTTTGTAATTAAAACATTCAGTAGTTATTGTACTGCAAGTAAAAGTAACTGTACTCAATGAGTAGTAAAATAGAGTAAGGACTGAATGGCCCAAAAAATGGTGGGAAATGTGAGAGGAATAGCCAGATTCAGGAAAAAAAAAACTTATTTAAAAAGTAAAGTAGTTTTTATTTTATCATATCCTTTTTTTCCAATTAATGCTGGATTTACTATTTTAAGCCAAAGTACTTTCCCCCCCCGTCCCAAAGGGTTTTTTTCTGTGCACCTAGAATTTGATCTTTTTCTTTGTCTTAACGTGACCATATTTTAGGGGCGAGCTATACTTTCAGTATTTTTAATTTTTTATTTTTTTTTAACTGTGACTTAGCCTATGAAACCCTGCCTTCAGGGTCTGTCACTATTTTGCCTCCAGTTATCACAGTAACAATCCCCACTCCCACAATTGCATCACAGAGGTGCCAGTGGGTGACAGGGGTAGCCTTTTTCCTCTGCCACTGGTGGGTGCTCAGTCATTTTGCGGGGGTTTAAAAAATAGCCAGGTCACTACTGTCCAGGGTTTTGCTTCAGAGCTCGGTTTTGAAAAACGTTGGCCCTTCCTGTCATGGTGCAGGTTCAGCTACGTAGCATTTATATCCCTTCCTCCTGCACCATAATTGTACATTGCAGATCAGGAAGAGGCTAGTAGTAGCTATGTCCCATCCTGAAAAGCCTTCTTCCCCCAAGTTCTCAAGAAAAATAGTTCCCCTGGTAGTGGCCCATCCACGGAAATGACCCTGCCCTTGTATAACCACAGTAAAAGATTTAAAAAAACAATAATATAGCTTTAAATCTAAAGCAAGGAAGGGGGGTTTAAAAAAGTGTACACCCTGCATTTCAGATTATTAAAATGCTTGTATGTAGTGTTGTGCTTCAGGTTTAGGTCAAATTCAATCCCTAATCCAAAGCTTCAAGAATCACATTTTGGCAAACTGAAAGTTGACCAAAAAAACCCAAACTTTAACCATAGCCATAACCAGTAGCGCTAAAGCGGCTGGGATAAACTGAAGATAGCGGTGCGATGTAATGATGTCATCGCGCCGCTGCCTGTACTAGGCCCTATGCCTAGGCTTGGGGCTTAGCAGACGCTGGAACTGGAGTCCGGAGCAGGCTGCGTGATGACGTCAAGCCGCCTGCTCTGGATTCAAAGAGAAGTGTTCGGCGGGGGAACAGTGAAGAGCTGAGGTAAGTAGTAATATTTTTTATATAACACGGGGGTATGTGGGGGCTAAGCGGAATACCTAACTACTTAGCCACCTACTTGAAGAGGCTCTATCTACCTACCATAAGGGTCCCCATCTACCTCCCTACCTACCGTAAGGGGCCCTCCCTACCTACCAGAAGGGGCCCTATCTGTCTGCCTACCTACCATAAGGGGCCCTATCTACTTGCCTACCTACCACAGGGTCCCCATCTACCTCCCTACCTACCATAAGGGGCCCTCCCTACCTACCATGAGGGGTCCTATCTGTCTGCTTACATACCATAAGGGGCCCTATCTACTTGCCTACCTACCACAAGGGGACCTATCTACCTGCCTACCTATCATAAAAGGCCCTATCTGCCTACCCACCATAAGGGGCCCTATCTACCTGCCTACCTACTAGAAGGGGCCCTATTTACCTGCCTACCAGCTAGGATTGGCCCTATCTACCTACCACAAGGGGTCCTATCTACCTTACATACTAGAAGGGGTCCGATCTACCTGCCTACCTATCATAAAAGGCCCTATCCATCTGCCTACCTACCATAAGGGGCCCTATCTACCTGCCTACCTACTAGAAGGGGCCCTTTTTACCTGCCTACCAGCTAGGATTGGCCCTATCTACCTACCACAAGGGGTCCTGTCTACCTTACATACTAGAAGGGGTCCGATATACCTACCATAAGGGGCCATATCTACCTGCCTACCTACTAGAAGGGGCCCTATCTGCCTGCCTACCTGCTAGACGTGGCCTTATCTACTTACCTATTAGAAGTGGACATATCTACCTATCTACTGGGGAGATCTAGCTACTTACCTACCTTCTAGAGGGGGCCCTATACTGAAGGAGGACTTTATCTACTCTGTAGGAAGAGTTTGCCTACTTATCTGAACATTTTTAAGGTCTAACCTACCTAAAAGAAGCATTTTCCTTTCAGTGTTTGGAGTTTAACATGTTTGTGTTGTAAATTCTGCAGGGACGAGTTGTGGTCGGGAGAAGACGTCATGATGGTCTGGACCGGATGAAGAAAGTAAAGAGAGAACGACTCATCAGACTCACCTGTGAGTCCCTTAATGTAACTGCATTGTAATCACTTATACGACTGCAGAGCCTGTGTACAACTGCTATCTACTACTATATAGTCAATAGATGGTGGTCAGTAATGGTATGATTCAGTCTGTATGGTGGTGATATGTGATCATGATGTGGCGGTATTATTTGGTCCTTGTATATTATTGTAATTGGTATTATTGGTCTTGGTATATTGATTTGGTCAGTAACAGTCTGGTGGTATCATTCATTGTATGGTAGTGATATGTAACTATTATTTGGTCAACATATATTGGTGTTACTGGTAATATTGGTGTTGGTATACTGGTTTGGTCAGTAATATTATGATATCACTACATAGTAGTGATAATGTGGCCCTTGTATACTTACTGACCCGCAGAATACAGATAAGTCAAATAAACTGTTCAGCATAAACTCCAACAAAAACTAAACCCATAAAACAAAAAGCACAATTGCATTTTTTTCCTGTAAATCACACTTTTTTTGGTGGGGGGGGTGGGGAGCCAAGAGGGAACGCTTTGGTCATATAACTTGTTTTTCTTTGGCTCCATTTGACAGCAATGTTCTTCTATTAGACAGATGATAGGAATGACTAGCTCAGAGCACACTATAATTTTGTGAGCTGAGGTCAATCTGACCTCGGGTCAATCGTGCATCTATATTAGTGCATGATTTCAAAATGCAAGATATTAAAGTGATAGTTTGTAAGTGATCTTGAAGAAATATGACCAAAATGGGACCGAAGAGGGCATCAGGGTGACAGGAGGACGGATTTTCTGTGAGAACCGATCTTTAGATTCCACAACTCATTCACCATGCTCACTAATGCTATCTACCTTGCAGCCATCTCAATTCTACTGTACCACCCAGTCTCACCCCCTGACAATTCTATCCATATCAGCGCCTCTATCCTCCCCTCACCCATGTATACATCCCACACACTGTTCTCCCTTTATCACCACCCAAACTCGCCTGCTTGCATAGTGCTGCACAAACGCCGCTCATACTCATCACTTAACCATCTGCTGTCGCTTTTCATTCTCCTGCTTCTCGCTGCCGGCGACATCTCTCCTAACCCCGGCCCTACTTCCTTTACTACTCATCCCACTTCCTTCTCCTTCCATAGAAACCCTGCTAACCTGCTCGCTATTCGCTGTACTCGTTCCTGCCCCTTTTAAATGTGCCCTGTGGGAATGCCGATCTGTTGGCAAACAAACTCACTGCTGTTCATGACCTGTTTCTTTCTCATTCCCTCAACCTGCTGGCCCTCACAGAAACATGGCTCCAGCAATCTGACACCGCTTCCCTTGCCGCTCTCACCTATGGCGGCCTATCCTACACCCACACCCCCAGACCAGAAAACAGGCCGGGTGGAGGCGTCGGCATTACTTCTCTCTCCACACTGCACTTACAGGTCATTCCTCCCGCAGCCTCCCTCACTTTCCCCTCTTTTGAAGTCCACACCATTAGACTCTTTCGGCCATTTTCCATCAGAGTCGCAGTTGTGTACAGACCCCGCTAATTTCTGGATAACTTCGCTGCCTGGCTCCCCTATTTCCTCTCTTCTGAAATGCCCACTCTCATCATGGGTGATTTCAACATCCCCATTGATGACCCCATATCTCCTTCTGTCTCTTAGTTACTTTCACCGACCTCTTCTCTTGGCCTCTCGCAATTTACAGACTCTCCCACCCACAAGGATGGGAACTCTCGTGATCTGTTTTTCTGTCGTCTCTCATCAATTTCTAACCTCACCAATTCTCCTTATGCTCTCTCTGATCATAACCTTATCTCTTTTACTATCAATTCTCAGCCTTCTCTGGACACACTGCCCTTCACCCATTCAGAAATATCGCTCCATTAACACCAGGAACTCATAGACCATACAGTACTCACTGCCCCCAATCTCCTTCCTCTCCTCTCCTGACCTGGCTGTCAAACATTACAACGAAACTCTCACAACCACCCTGGACATACTGGCACCGCTCACACACCGTACCACCAGAGTCAGACGCCGGCAGCCTTGGCACACACCTCAGACTCGGTTCCTCCAACGATGCTCCAGATGTGCTGAGCGTCTGTGGAAAAAGTCGAAGCTACCTGCAGACTTTCTCCACTACAAATTCATGCTCAGGACTTATCACACTGCCCTTCACAGCGCCAAACAAAAATATTGTACCTCCCTCATCTCAACCTTACACAACAACCCAAAACGCCTGTTTGACACATCCACTCCTTCTCAGGCCTAAAGCTCAGGCCCCGGTCTACTGACCTCTGTGGCTGAGGACCTGGCCACATCACTTCAAAGACAAATTGACAGTATCCGGCATAACATTTCATCACAAACCCCAAGCTAGAACCCATCCTGTCCCTCCCCGCACATCCTCTAGTGAGTTCTAAGCTATTGACCCAACGACAGAAGAAGAAGTATCCAGGCTTCTCCTGTCTGCTCGCCCCACCACCTGCTCTAGCGACCCCAGTCCCTCCCACCTTCTCCAGTCTATTTCTCCAGCTATCATCTCTCACCTTACTGCAATCTGTAACCTCTCTCTCTCCACTGGGATCTTCCCATCCTCCTTTAAACAGGCTACTATAACCTCCCTACTAAAAAAAACCCTCCCTTGACCCATCCTGTGCTGCCAACTACCGACCAGTCTCTAACCTTCCCTTTATCTCTAAGCTCCTGGAACGCCTGGTCTACTCTCGCCTAATCCGCTATCTCTCCGCTAACTCTCTTCTTGATCCTCTACAATCAGGTTTCCGCACCCTACACTCCACAGAAATTGCTCTAGTTAAAGTCTCTAACGATCTCCACACTGCTAAATCTCAGGGCAAATACTCGTTGTTGGTTCTTCTGGATCTCTCTGCAGCATTTGACACTGTTGATCACCATCTTCTCCTCAGCATGCTCAGCACCATTGGCATCCAGGACACTGCTCTCGCTTGGTTCTCTTCCTACCTCTCTGACCGCTTCTTCAGTGTCTCATTTGCAGGTTCTACTTCCTCTCCTCTCCCTCTTGCCGTAGGGGTCCTTCAGGGGTCAGTTCTTGGTCCACTCCTCTTCTCAATCTATACAGCCCCCATTAGCCAAACCATCAGTAGATTTGGCTTCCAGTACCACCTCTACGCTGATGACACTCAATTATACACCTCTTCCCGAGACCTCACTCCTGCCCTGCTACAAAATACCAGTGACTGTCTATCCGCTGTCTCTGACATCATGTCCTCTCTCTATCTCCAACTAAACCTCACCAAAACCGAACTTCTTGTTTTTCCCCCATCTACTAACCAACCCCCATCTGCTATTTCTCTCTCAGTGTGTGGCATCATCATAACACCTAGGCAGCAGGTCCGCTGTCTTGGGGTTATTCTAGACTCTGATCTGTCCTTCACCCCATATATCCAATGCCTTGCCCGCTCCTGTCACTTGCACCTCAAGAACATCTCCAGAATCCGTCCTTTTCTCACTGTGGAAGCAACTCAAACTCTCATTGTTGCTCTTATTCATTCTCGTCTTGACTACTGTAACTCCTTGCTTATCGGTCTCCCTCTCTGTAAACTCTCCCCCTCTCCAATCAGTCCTGAATGCAGCAGCCAGGCTTGTCTTTCTCTCCAGCCGCTATACTGATGCCTCTACCCTGTGTCAGTCACTGCACTGGTTGCCCATCCAGTACAGAATACAGCATAAACTAATCACTCTCACTCATAAAGCTCTCCACAGTGCTGCATCCCCATACATCTCCTCCCTCATCTCTGTCTACCACCCTGCCCGCTCTCTCCCGCTCAGCTACGGACATTCAAACTACAGACCACAATCATCCGAACCTCCCATGCCTGTCTTCAAGATTTTGCACGTGCTGCACCCATTCTCTGGAACATCCTACCACGTACCATCAGGCACAATCCCAGCCTTCGCAGTTTTAAGAGTGTCCCGAAAACACATCTTCTCAGGCAGGCCTACCAAATCCACTAATTGTTAACCCCCACCTTCTATCACACACATTTGTCACTCCCTACACTAGGGCACTCACAGGCACTTATCTGTATATAGATGTACAGTCATGGTGGCAGGTTCACCAAATTTTTATGTAAACCTCCCCATATTTATAAAGCATGGCTGGGCCATTGTAAATTTAGCATTTCTCCCCCCTTTGTTTTCCCCAGGCACCCTCTTAGATTGTAAGCTCTTGCGAGCAGGGCCCTCACACCTTGTGTCTCACCTGTAAATAGCTTTCACTGTGTAATGTCTGTCTTTTGTCTGTAATTATACCCTCTACATTGTAAAGTGCTGCAGAATATGTTGGCGCTATATAAATAAAGATTATTATTATTATTAGACAATCCCTTTAAGTAGAAATAATTTTCTGCAGCACGCTACACCGCAGCCATCCATCATGTCAAGTAGGGAACATGTTGTTGAAAAGTAGTGACCAACAGATGGTGTCAGGGGGTAGGGAGGCCCCAAGCTGAAGTTTTGCACCCGGACTCATGTCTTTCGCTACACCGCTATGCCATAACCTTAAATTGATGTTAGGGATAGGGTTAGGGTTATCGTACCCTGGGTCCAGCAGTGGTGTTGCTTCAATGTCACTTATGGTCCCACGTCAAATTAGGCTGACCGTAAATGTAACCCTATTTTAGGGTTAGGTGTATGGTTAGGGTAAGGGCTAGACACACAGCAAAAACATTTGGGTTTAAGATTTCCAGAACTGGAATTTGTTTTTACTATTTCAGTGTCAAACCCAATAGGGACAGATTCGCTCAATACTTCTGATATGGAATGAATTTTTTAAGGAGATATACACTTTCACATCTGCAGGTACTTTGTATAAACATTGTTTTCCAACAAATTCTATCACTTAAAATGCTGTCAAATTGAATAAGCCTGAGTTCTCGTTCCAACTGCTGTATAATCATAGAAGAAAAAAAAAAAAAGAAAAAAACGATACTGACCTACAACCAAGACTACTCAGAATTCATGGCTTTTGCTCTGTATGTGATCTTTAAACAAAGACAGTATGCTTTTAATGTACACTGAAGGGCATAACAGGCAATCTGTAAGAGGAAAAGTCATGACAGGAAGCAAATAGCACTTTTCGAAATGTCTGACATGCTACATTTTTGGAGTTGTTATTCAGAGTGCAGCTCTCGGTCACACCTGCCTAGCAGAAAGGGAACCTTAGAGAATCACATCCAAGCAAGATGAATTTCATCATGTGCCTGAATGCCGAGGACGTGATCTGTGAGTGGAAATTCAGCGGCAAGGTTTCTGACTTGACCACCCTTGGAGTGGCATATTTAAAGTGCCACTCTAAAGGTCAATAGATTTTGACCAACTTGAAATGTGCATAATGTCACTTGCCTTATTAAGCTTCAATAAGAAATTAAATATGGGATAAGAAACATGGAGAGGGCTCTCGTTTCGAAAACAAATGATGGAATTGTGACCATGGCAACATTGTGTTTCTGTTGTAGAAGACTCACCCAGATTTTCAGTATGGTGATGTTTGCTAAATGGGAAGTATGATGAAGCTTTTGTATGTATACACATGGAATAGACATCTGTTACGTTGCAACACCCAGCTTACACCGATTAAACCACTGGGAGATGCTGTATTGCATAGTTACCAATTTACAGGTGCCGTCTATATGTCAATAGGATCAAGACCCTGCATATTCATGCGTGTGTGTGTCTGGAAAAAATCAGGTGCAAGCACGAAGATAAAAACACAAAACAGCTTATAATTATGCAGAACTTTTTAACGATTCCTTAAGAGCATCTCATCGCGTGTAAAGTTCAACAAATGATTCCAGTGGCTCTGACGCAATTGTTCAAAGAAAAAAATTTAGTTTATGTGCGTTTATCGATTCTTAAAAGAGGAGATGGAGGTAGCTGCATTTTAATGAGCTGCTTTTCTAAGAAATGGAACCTAAAGGGAAAGGGGAGAAATGAATGTTTAAAGGAACAAAAAATTGGATAAGCTAGTAGAAAATAGATAAAGTGCTAATGAGGTCTTATTTCCTGTACCACAAAGGGGCTATTAAAAGATTATATATTGCAGTTAGAATTGCACTGTTTAATTGTATCACAAGTTTTCCTTGAAAATACACGGTGCACCTACAAGAAGGTACATATGTGATATATGGCGGGAGATTATGGTGTGAGACTGCGCAGTTAGTTTAATATTTATATAGGTACAAGTATGCCAAATCTAATATGAGTCCTTATACCAATGACACACAGATAAAATACATCAATGGTATATTTAAAAATTATGCAACCAATGGCAAAAATTATGGACACGCTACACTTGGAAGATGTCATCCAGCTTCTAAATTTATAGCAAATACTGATTTGTATTGGTTCAGTTGATGGGCCCATGTTTTCTTTATTCTAACAAATTCTTTAAGCAGTTTCCTTATGACTATAAATTTGCAACAGTAGGGTTTTGTCAGTATTCAGAAGTGTTAGCCATTTCTAAAATGATTCCATATTTTTTCTTCAACCATATAAATCATTGAGGCATGAATATTTTCAGAAAACTTTATATTCTTTTCAAAGCTTATAACATCAAACTTTTTCAACATAGAAAATATAAAAACCTGAAGGTGCATTCACATGCATAGTCCTCTCCCATTCGGGAACCACTCCTGAACGAGTCCTCAGGTATAACTGTAGGAACTCACAACAGAGCTGATGCGCAATCCACCTTGCGACGTTTCGGAACGAAAATACTCCTTTTTCAAGCATATTTTTTCCTCAGTATTGAGTCTATAATTTTTTCCTCTTATTATAGTCATAAGCCTTTCAAATAGTTTCCCTTCATCTGTGTGAGGCATGTTTCCCAAATCCAGAACGTTCAGCTATAAAACATTTTTTTGTGTAATTTCTGTAATTTATTTGCTATGAAGAAGTAAAACAACAGGATGCACTGGATGTTTCCATCATGTTTGACAGAGTCTGTATGCCTTTTAATCAATACCATCAGGTTGATAGTGTAGTCCTAGCCAGTACTAAGTCCGCTCCTGTTTACAGGCTTTTATAGTCTAGTCTCCCTTTCCGAATGCTGTTAAAATCAGTTCAGGCAATATGGCCGCCCCATAGAAAACAAAATAAAAAAAAGTTTACAATTAGAAAATAAAAAAATTTCAGACAAAAGAATATGCGTCATAAACTGGTTCTAATTAGTGGGAAAAACAATATCAGATATGCATTCCCTTTAAGGGGGATGTTAACTCTGGTCAGAATTGCAGTGGTAAGTTTCTTCATAGAAGTATGAGACTGCAAATCTTCACAAATTATACATATTTGCTTGCAAACCAGGTTGAAATAGAAAAGAAAAAAAAAAAAAACACTCACCGCCCCTGGAAATGCATCTCTTGTTTTTTGGTCTTCATTATACAGTCTGCCTTCAATGTTTAAGTTAGGTCACATGCAACACTAAACCATTACGGGAGAGTGATGCATGCGAGAAGGGAACAGGAGGAGGGGAGATTGCATTGCCATGGTAAAGTGATCACAAGACACTGTGCTTATGTATTTATTTATTTTTAAAAATTTGAATTCAAACTTTTTTTTCTATACATGTATATTTAGCTGCTGATATGCGGGTAATCTGCAACAAAATCTATAACCACTACACTTTTGTTGTGAAATTGCATCGGGGTATTACCCTTCTTGTTCAATAACTTGGGGAATAACCTCAGTAGCTTGTTATACTGTGGATTTCAAATCTGCACCACAAGTTAATTTATGTGAGGAATTTGGGCGCATCATTCGACAGTACTGTATTTGATTGAGGTATCTTAAATCTCAATAAATATGCTAATACTGTATCATATTGCAGATATATCTGAAGCATATCTGCCCCATGTGAACATACCCTAATAGAGCACTAAAATTAACACTGTAATATAATGATGTCACAGGCCCCATTTATAGCATAGGGGAGAAAAGCATGCTGGAAGGACATCTTCTGCACCAGAACATCTGAACTACATACAGAAAAATGCTGGTAGGACACAAATCATGTTTCCTCCTGAAACATAAATAAGTAAAAAAAAAAAGGTAAAAAAATCCCCTTCAAAATTAAAATAAATTAAAGAAAAAGTAATATAAAAGGACGAAGCTATCTGCAGTATCCGGTGCTATCCACTGTAACAATGTCATGAAAACAAACAATTATGCCTCCATATTGCAGAATACGTTATATGGATTCCACAAAAACGGTTATCACTAGTTTTTTTTTGTCTCCATTTCTCTGCTACGTTATTCCTACAATACAAATTTCTATACACAGGTGCAAAATGTTGACCTCCTTTTGAAATGTCTCAGCGATTATATAGATGGGGTAACAGTGTACATTTTTATTAAAGATATACAAGGGAAAAGTCAGAACTTTATTTTTATTTAAAAAAAAGGAAAAAATAATCATGGTTAGAAAATGACATTTCAATGTGAAATTTTGCTGTGGACATTCAGGTAGCCAGAGGCCTTAAAATAGTTAGGTCTACACGGCATTGGGCAAAAAACTCACCGAAAACCAAATCCTAAAACCGTTCATAAAACTGAGTGCATGACGAAAACATTTAAAAAAAAGATAGTTTTTTGGCGCTTTTTGGCACTTGTTTTGCAGAAATGCACAGCATTATAATTGCTGTGGATTTCTGCAAAAATGCATCAAAAACACACAAAAATCGCGTCAAAAAACGTTTGACGCTTTACATAGACTTCAATAGTAAATTTTCTGCCCTGCTCTGTCGTGTTTTGCAACATGTTTCAAAAAAGGAGCAGAAAAAAAATAACCTTCTGTGGAGACTATAGAACGTTTTTACTATTAAAGTCTATGGGACCTGTTTACATTCATTTTTTCAGCAGTTTTAGAAAACGAAAAACGCAGAAAAAAACAACTGAAAATGTGTGCACTGGAGACATAGCCTTAAGGAAGAGGATGAAAGGCTCTGGGAAAGCTTGCATAAGTTCAATAAGGACTGCTGCTCCCAGCTATAAATATAGGTGATGAGGTGATCATACCAATAGGCTGAAGTAAGATCCTTAACTGTAGTTATTAATACTGATAATAACCAAGGAGAGGCATTACATCCTCGTCTGGTGGAAAATATAGTGTGGTCTTGTTCTCACAATAATTAGGTCTAAGAAGTCAGGTACCCTTTTAGTGAAAGAACATAAAGATCATGACATATGTCAGCCCAAAGTTAAAGCACATTTGTAGATGGTAGAGTGGTATAAATACATATAAATACTTTCCTTCTTTTTATGAATAACCAATCCTAAGGTCAATGTTCACCTTTAATCCTGAAACAAGTTTAATATTATGTACTGTTTTATCACAGTATACTCATATGTTGTCTAAAATACATTTGCAAATTTCATTCTCACAGACATAAAAATATGGCTACTATTGAACACAATTACAAATTCAAATGTAGGGAGCTCCACCTTGTGGTGGCTACATGAAACCAGAATGTGTTCATTTTACTCTCTGGCTATATAGGGTATTTGGAGCTCTGTACCACAAAACTTACAAGGAACCTATCACACTGAAAATGCTACATGTTATCCTGGTAACAGGTTACAGAGCAAGAAGAGTTGAGCAGATTGAGAAATAGTTTTGTGAGAACAGATGAAACTTGTAATTTATTAATTTAAATTTCTGCCCATTTTTGGATAGAGTCCAGTAGATGGTATTATCAGTGATTAAGAGCTGTCTCTATACTCAGACTTATACAAGAAAGACTGTCAGTCACTGATAAGACTGTCCACTGGACTCCTCAACCAAAAATAAGCATTTAATTCACTAAATTATAAATTCTACTGAAACTTTCTTCACAAAACTATACATCAATCTTCTCTTGCTCTATAACCTTCTGCTGGAAGATCAGATAGCATGATCAGTGGGACAGGTTCCCTTTAAACTCAGTTCCCGGTAAAGATATATAACAAACAGGAATTTGTACAGAACTTGAGACTTAAAAATGACATGGTGTTGAAATGTGGGTATTTGCTGTAAATGATGATGGTGTGTAACAAATCAACAGAAGTGGAGTTATCGTTTAGATTATTAGGATAATAATATATGTGAGCAAGTTTGCTATAGCCATACAGGGCTTTACAACCTTTATGATACACTAGATTTAAAGTGGTTATAGATTATAGATATTATATAGAAATAAAAAAGTCACCCTAGATGGATGAGCTGCAATACCAGCACTCCCCTAGGAAAATAGTGGTACTGTTTAGGGAAAAAATAGTAAACCAAAAAAAAGCCCCTTCAACATATTTTTAATTTATTTAAGGGGATTTTGGGTGAAATTGATTGTTTATTAGGAATATTATTTAAATAAAGGGGTTTATACTTTAAAATGTAAGGGAACTTCTCTTTTTCTTATTTTATTTTTTCATGTTCAGCACAGACTTACTGTATTTCAGCTCTGTCTCACTTCTCCCGAATTTGCTGCCCAAAATCTTTGGCTGCTAACTTTATTATTACTATGTATTTTACAGCGCCATTAGTTTCAAGACACTGTACATTCAAGGGGGGTTGCAAGCATAACTATTCAAAAAAGTACAAGGGTGCGATAAATGACAAAACAACTAGTACGGGGAGAGGGGCCCTCCCGTGAGGTTACATCATCTACAAGGAGAGTTGAAAGAGACAGAAGGTGAGGGGCAGACATGTTTGTGGGAGGTGTAATGGCAGAAGAGTTATTGTTGGTTATAGGCTTTCCTGAAGAGGTGGGTTTTCAGGTTGCTTTTAAAGCGATGCGAATCTGATGTGTTGAGGTAAGGGTTTCCCAGGATGAGGAAAGACAAGGTAGTCTTGGGTTTAGTTGTGAAAGGGAGTAGTGTTGAGCGATTATTTCGAAAAGTTGAATCGGCACAGTTTTTTGGTGATCGGTTTTTTAGATATGCGATAATTTAGGAAAAATCTGTGCTCATTATTAAGAATCCCCGCCTTTTCGGGGCTTCCTGTCTTTTGGCGGCCCGCAAATCAGCTTAAGAATAGAGAGGGTGGTGTGTGTGCGACGTCATGACTGGGATGGTTGGTTGCGATTGGCTGGAAAAAAAACTGACTTCGTTTTTCATAGAACAGCGTTTCCCGTTCAGCCTCAGTGTTCTCAGGTTCAGAGAGAAGGACGTGCGTCTGTTGTGTCCAAACAGTTGAGGAAAATTTTATATTTCTTCACAGAGAAACCTCTACTATTAGCTGTGATCCCTTTCAAATTTTGTTAGATTAGGATTGGAAGATTTTATTTAGTTAGGTTGAGAATTTTAAAGGAGCATTACCGCTGTAAATCACGGAGGGGGCGGGGGGGGGGGGGGAGGGGCCGCGGGGGCGAAACAGACAAGCTCTATAAAAATTGGTAAAATTCACCCCGACTTAGGTAGACATTGCAATGTTTTTTTATTAACAGTTTTCTATTGAAATTTTTCCTGGATATTGGGGGCAGCTGAACTTATAGGATACACATCTTTTCTATAACTGCAGGTCTCTTTGTTAGATGCAAAACTCCACTTTTATTATCAGTATACATTTCAGATAGGTGTTCATTTTCAATTTTGCCCATTCCACTTTTGTTGATATATCCACCTTGCACTTAAATTAGAATCCAGCAAGACAGCAAATACCTTGTAATATCCGAATAAATTTCAGATACGTGTTTTTTGACTTTGGCGCACTACAGCTTTGTTCATTGAGGCACCTTGCACTTAAATGTGAATACTGAAATTTTTTTTTATTTCACCACAGGGTGAATTGATAGGTCCCAAAAAAATACCTTTTTTTATCCAAAATACATTACAGATACGGTGTTTTTTGCAACTTTTGCCCAGTCTAGATTTTTTGATTAGAGCCACCTTGCAGTTAAATTTAAATTTCCAGCAATTGTTAGTTCCCAAACAGGTGAATTGATAGGTGCCAAAAAAATACCTTTTATTATTCCGAATTACATTACAGATACGTGTTTTTTGACTTTGGTGGCATACAGCTTTGTTCATTGAGGCACCTTGCACTTAAATGTGAAAAACTGCAATTTTTTAGTCACACAGGTGAATTGATAGGTGCCAAAAAAATACCTTTTATTATCCGAATACATTTCAGATACGTGTTTTTTCATTTTTGGCGCAGGTCAGCTTTGTTGATAGTCTACTTTGCTGTTAAATTTGAATCCAGCATTTTTTTTTTGATTTGAGTGATTTGAGAATAGCTGTGATTTGCAGTCTTTTAATAAGAGACTTTTCAAAAACTCTTCCATACCTTCCCCAAATTTGTATATTTCTGGGAAAATGGAGCGAAATTCAGGTGGTAAAGCGAGCAAAGAGGGGTTAGGACATTTGGGGGTTAGAGGTACGAGAGAAGGTGCTCCTTCCCCGTGCTGGCGACAACACACATGCCAGGATCATCAGTTGCAGGATTGTCAGGCCCGTCATCGCTGGGTCAGGGGCCCCGTGAATCTCAGTAACGAACAGCGTCGCCAATCTGTCCTTCAGTGGTTAATGCAACCTACATCCAGCAGTCTTACCTCCTCGTCATCCCAGTCACGGCCACAAAAAGTCGTTTATCGATCACCAGCATCCGTTTCCCAAAATGAAGCAGCCCAAATGTCAACTCGTTTTACCCACCACTGTGGATAATCCATTTTCTGAAGACCTCTTTGATGACAAAATGTGGTTGGGGTCAGAAGGCATGTTAAAAGATCAAGAGGCCAAAGAGGATGATTTTCTCTGCTCTGACGCCCAGTTACTGATGCCATCAGAGGAGGAGAAGGAAGCCGGTCAATCGGCCACCAGCACCACCAGAGACCCATCCTACCCCTTCTCCTTCCGCCAGTTTGACGACCTGCATGCCGTACAGGGCCCTTTAGCAGCCAGCCTTTGTCTTCCGGTTTGGGAGCAGAAAACATTTAACCCAACCTTCCCAAACCCAAAGCTGATGTGGGGCATTCCCAGGCTTTTGGCCTTGGAAATGTTCCCTTTTCCCGTCGGGGGGTGGACACAGATGGGTTCCGCCACGTCATGGCCTTCCCTTTCCCCCCAAATACCAGATCCCAAAGCAGGCTTTTCTTGCAGAAAACCCGCCCCTGCCCTGGCCAGCCACGTGTCATCTAAAAATTTAAAGCGGTTGTCTGTCTGTGGGGGGGAAAAAGTCCATCTGACCACGAACATGGACTAGTAACAGGGGGGGGGCCAAGGGGGGCCGCTATATTCGTGACAGCAACTGGGTGAGCTGGGTGGATGCCCCCTGGGGGTGACGGGGCTCTCGGGCTCGGCGCCGCTCTTCAAAAACCGGGGGGATGGTGAAAGGGTTTTTCCCCAAGGGTCCTCTGGGGGATCACTCCCCAGAAAAACCAGGCCGTGTAAAATTTAATCTGTCTTGGAGACCGCCACACACGGCAGGAGTGTGGACGGCTCTCCGAAACGAGACCCCGAGCGTGGTGGGTGACAAGAACCTTGTGCAGGCAAGGGGTTGCGATAACGGGCAAAAATCTGCTGGCCCCCCTTAAGATGGGTAGGTGGAGCCATCCCTTTGCCTGGCACAGTCATAAACCCTTGTGCCCAAAAATTTTTAAAAGAGCTACCGGGTTCGCACTTCCGCCGTTCGCAACCCTGCTTCGTCCGCGGGCTGCGTTGCAGCGTCAGCTCGGCCTCCCGTAAACCCCGTTCATTGTTGACGTGGAAGCTGGAATTCCACCCTCCACAGGCTCCAGCGATTGTGGCAGCGGCAATCCTTTACGCAGTACGAAGTGAACTGGCCCTGACAAGCAGCGATGCAGACTGGGTGTTGGCCACCGGAGTGTTGGCAGGTAAAAGAGTCTGCACCATCCTTGCCTTTTTAAAGAAGCCACCCAAAAAAGGTCGTGCGGAAATGCCTTGTCAGCATGGCTTGTGGGGGTCTTAGTTCTGGAAAGATCGTTGGACACTCTGAAACAAAAGGGCCCCAGCGAGGGGAGGAAAATGGACAAGATGCGGGAACGGGTTTTCTCTCCGTAAAATCCACAGGCCCCACAGTTTTAAAAATTAAACGGTCTTCATTAGGCAGTGGTTCGGGGTCCAGAGCTAGTGCAAGGGGGGGCATAGCTTCAGGGTGCATTCTAGGCAAGCAGGGTGTGTTGAAGCGTGCCGGAGGGAGCGGGGGGAGGAGGGGCATTCCCAGACCCGATGTTCCCAGTCCCTGCCTTGGAAAGAGGTTGGCGCGAATTTTAGGGGAGGAGGGGGAAAATGAGGGGGTCAGTTTGCTAGGCCCTTTGACCCCAGAGGCTTGGGAAATAAGGCTCCCTCTCTCACATGAGTGCTTGAATGCTCCAAATTTCTCCAACTAATCCTGCATTAAGGCCATCAAAAAGAACAACGTTAATGGGTGGCCCCCCCTGGATCCCCGGCAAACAAAATCAGCACTTTCCTTCCCAACCCCCCCAAATAGAGAGTAAAAAAGCGGAAATGGAGACCCTTCTGTTTATAACTGGAGACATCTGTTGCGTCTGCTTCCGTTCCCCAAATGTCACGGGGAACAACATTAGGACGTACAGCGTGAGTGCCAAAATAGGGTAGGGCGCAGCGGCAAGGTGGCAGAAGCCTAATGGGTGACCTTGGCAATCTTTGTTTTCCACCTCACCAACGCATGCATTGAGGGCACCATCCCCAACACACAGGTCAGCTTAAGTCTGGTGCACGACTTCTGCGTCTAAAAAACCGGTTTTTGTATGTGTTTCCGACCCCAAAAGATTCTGGGTATCCCAAAATGGACGAAAGGCCCCAGCGGCTGTCACGCCATGAGGTGTTGTTGCCCCGCAGCCCGCGTCATATCTGAGCGGACCTTGCACAGTGGGGATCATTAAGACAAACGATCCCGGTTTCCCAGAAAATGTGGATCGTTTTTTACTTTCATCAAGATGAATCAGGCATGGATCTTGATGTGTTGTGGGCCCCAATTTTCCCAGGTACCGATTAGTTGCCGGTTAGTTACATTCTTTTCAAACAGAAATGGTCCTCTTGAAAACTTTTTTTTAAATGATCATTTCTTACTGCAATTTTTATTCTCAGGTCCCCCAAAAGTTATTTTGTGGTTTTGCTGTGGGGACTGAAAAAAGACACCAATTTTCATGAAACACCGTTTTCCCATTTACTCACTTTTCTAAGAAGTTTTAGCATTGTCAATGGTTTTTTTGGGGTATGTTGCTGTGAGATACAGCTATAATTTAGGGCCCTTGGGGAAAGAAATGGGGCTTTTAAGTGGCATTTTCCCTCACAATTTTTAATGTGGTGAAAAAGTCTTATTTATAATTTTTTGGGGTCTTTGTGCTGGGTTACAGCAATTCAGGGTCCTTTGGAACAGAAATGTGGCTTTTAAGTGGCATTTTCCCCCCACAATTTTTAATAGTGGTGAGAAGTCAATTTATATTTTTTGGGGGTCATGTAGCTGTGAGTAAAAGCAATAATCATGGTCCTTTGGGAAACAGAAATGTGGTTTTAAAAGTGGCTTTCTCCTCACTTTTTTTATAGGGCTGAGAAAGTATTTTTATAATTTTTTGGGGTCATGTAGCTGTGAGTACGCAATAATCATGGCCCTTTGGGAACGAAATGTGGCTTCAAAGTGGCATTTTCCCCCCAAATTTTTTAACAGGGCTGGGGAAGTTTTTTTTATAATTTTTTGGGTCTTTGTGTTTGAAATGCAGCAATCTACAGGTCCTATTATAAAGAAATGTTGTTTCTAACGACATTTTTTCTTACAATTGTCCAAGGGGCCCCAAGGGTCATGCTTTGAATTTTTGGGGCTTTTGCTTTGAAATGCAGCTATTACTAAGGTCTTTTTTAAAGAAAATTTTGTTTTCCAGACATTTGTTCTTCACAATTGTAAAAAGTGGCTCAAGGGTCTGCTTTGAATTTTTGGGGGCTTTTGCTTTGAAAATGCAGTATACTACAGGTCCTTTTTAAAAAAAAAAATGTTGTTTCAAACGAATTTGTTCTTCACAATTGTCAAGAGTGTAAAGGGGTGATGGTGTCCCAAAAACGGAATGGGGTTGGACACTGTTAAAGGGGACACATTTTGCAAAATGCTTGTTTTTGAAAGATCTTTAAACATAGCTATCAACCCCTTTTTTGAGAAAACCCATTTAATACAATTAAAAAAAGAGAAAAAAAGACAGGTGGGTTCCCATCTATTTTAAAAATGTGTTTTCTAGAATTAAACTCTAAAAAACTTGCTGTACAAAATAGTGGTAAAAAATTCCTCTGAATTGTCAAGGGAGGTACAGGAAAAATTGACCGATGTAGGTTTTTCAGAGCAATGGGTATGGAGCCGGACAGAGAACAAAGTACAGAGACAATTTCCTCCACCCGTTGAGTAAAAAGAGAAAAAGAATGCCAAGAAAAAGGGCACCTTGAACCCGGAGCGTTACCACCAGTTTTCCAAGTGAAAGCTCAATTGGTCGCACTATAGGGAGGGGGAAGCGCTACCCCGGTCTTGATGTTTTACTGGGAAGGTGGAGTTCTACACTTCCCCATCTGCTTCAGCACGGGGCGTTTTCGTTGCTGCGTCATAGGGCATTTTAACCCGCGTGTTATTAAAAGATGCGGACGCCGCCGGTTTTCACCCCACCCCCTTAACTCCGCCCTGGGTCATGCTGTGGCACAGGAAGGTATAGTCAATGTTCAGTTAAAATAAAATGTTGGTTGAAAGACTCCTTTTTCCGCACTTTTTAAATTTTGGGGGCAGGGCGGTTTAATGGTCTTCTGCGGGACAGGACAGATATATTAGTGTCCAGGGGAAACTAAAATGGTGGGTTAAAGAACTTTTTTTTTTTTTCCCCGGACTTTTTAATCTGGGGTCATGAGGTTTGGGGGGTTTGTGTGGCCCGGACGGGATAGTGAATGGGGGGTGTGACTTTTTTTCTGTGGCTTTTTAGCCCAAGTGTTTTGCCTAAAATGTAGCAGGTATCCATTTTGACTGTTGTGGCTGTTAATTTCCCGCTTTCCAGCCCTGTTTGGGTGTAAGAATGAAGGTGTTTTTGCCTCCCATTTAAATTTAATGGTATGCTCATAAAACGACTGCTCATATAAAAAAAACCCTTTTCGATGGTGGCCGACTATCGACTATCGCCCGATGTCGATAGCCAACGTAATCGCTCAACACTAGTGAGGAGCCTGCATGGGGAAAGCAGAGAAGAAGGTCCTTTGAGGAGCAGATATTGCATGGAGGTGGGGGGTGTGCCTAGAGATTAAGGCAGAGATGTATGGAGGGGACAGATTATTGAGAGCCTTGTAGGTCATGGTTAGTAACCTGAACTGTATCCGCTGTAGTAGCCAGTGTAGGGATTGGCAGAGGGGAGAGGCAGAGGAGTTACGAGGAGAGAGGGCAGTTGAGGATGGTTTTGAGGGGATCAAGAGTACTAGACAGGAGGCCACAGAGAAGGATGTTTCAGTGTAGGCAGGAGATGACAAGGGCATAAACAAGCATTTTTGAAGTATTGATGTTAAGGAATAAGCGGATTTGAGAGAAGTTTTTCAGGTGGAGGCAGCAGGCAGAGGTGAGGGGTTGGATGAATGGTTTGAAAAACAGAGGAGTCAAAGGTTATTCTAAGGCAATGGACTAGCGGGACTGGTGAGAATGTAGAGCCATTTGTCACGGACGCCCCTGCGACCTCGGTCCCGGGTCGCAGGCGCGCCCGTGCTCCTGCTCACAGCGAAGCCCCGTCCCGCACGTCGGGTTCGTTGTCCGCTCATGTCTCGGTCCCCTCCAGCACTCACTTACCCGGCCACGCTCCTGCTCAGTCAGTCTCAGCCTCCGGCGCGTGGCTCCGCCCCTAGGGTGCGCGCGGCCCGGCTGTTTGAAATTTAAAGGGGTAGTGTGTCGGTAATTGGCTATTTCCGGGCACTGCTCCTATTTAAGTCCGGCCTCTTCCTGCCGGCCCTCGCCGGATCCTTGGTGTATATTCCCGTGGTGAAAGTGTTCTAGTGTGTTCCTGTCTTGCCTTACCGTGTACCGACCGTCAGCCTACGTTTACCGACCACGAACCCGAGCCGCCTGTCCTGACCTCCTGCCTGTCCCCGACTACGAGCCCGCCTGCCGATCCTGTACCTCGTTACCCTTGGCCGCCACCGCAGGCAAGCCCCGCCAGTGGTAGTGACCTGGTGGACTCCCGCAGCAGCAAGACCATCCGGCTTTGCGGCGGGCTCTGGTGAATACCGGGACCCACTTAGATCCACCTCCAGACCGTTACACCATTGACTGTGATAGAGCGATCAGGTGGGAGGATAGAGTGGGACGGTGGAAAGATGATAAAATCCATTTTCTCTACATTTAGTTTTAGAAGAAGGGGGGAAAATAAGGAGGATATTGACGATAGACAGTCTGAGATCCTGGAGAGCAGAGCGTAAACATTTGAGCCGGAGATGTAAAGTTGAGTGTCATCAGAATATAAGTGGTGCTGAAAGCCGTGTGATGCTATGAGCTGACCCAGGCCAAGAGTGTAGATACAGAAGAGTAGAGGACCTAGGACTGACCCATGGGGGACACCAACAGAGAGAGGCCAAGAGGAGGTGGTGGTGCGAGATTGAGGGATGCTGAATGTTCAATCAGTGAGGTAAGAAGAGATCCAGGAAAGGGCCAGATCCAGGAAAAGTCTGTGATGCAGTCCATCCTCATCCTATATACTAAAAAAAAAGCCTCTCACAGTTCTAAACTCTGCACCCCTGAATACTGTCACACACTGTGCTACCTTGAATATAATGCTGACACACCCTGCGTCCCCTGAATATTATATTGTCACACTGTGCCCCCTGAAGATATCCAAATATACTGTACCTCTTGTAAAAATGTAAATATACTGGACCTCATGAGGAAACAATTATATCATGCCCCTGGAACATACTAAATATAATGGTACCCCTGAAAATACTGAAAAATACTGTACCACCTAAAATTGAAAATGCTCCCCTTAAAATATTCTCACCTGTCAATTCCTGCACTGTTATCAGGAGATGGTGATATAGCCAAACCTGACTTCTGCAGAGTCACACATCTTCTGCATCAAAGGAAGCATGAATGTGGAGCAGGGAGCCAACACCTTCCTTGTTTGCACCCAACTATTCAACTATATACGCTTCCTTAAGACATCAATATAACTGACAGTATAGAGAAAATCCACGGCACACCAATTGCAGAAATATGAATTTATTTAAGCATATGGGGTGACTTGTATGAACGGGGCTACGCCAGATATGTGGCGTCTTTACAGCCCGATATCCAGCGCATCCCCATTCATACATTTTCAAATCTCCCGCACGCCACTCCGGGAAGCATTACTTCGTGCCTGCAGCGCTTTGTAATGTGCCCGATCTCTGGGCATTTCTGGGCGCATTACAATCAGAACAATCAGGTATATCACTTTCAAAGTAGTATACCTGAGTCCGAACTGTCGTGCAAGCGCTGGAATGTGCCTGATTTATGACCTGATGTATGACCCGCTGTATAACGGGATCATAAATCTGGCGCATTATATGCCTTTTTTAATCGCATGAAATTTGATTTATGAACCTTCCTCAGACATGTATCTGGTAGGGCAACATATTATAGGGGATGCTGGAGAAGTCCCAATCAATATATTTTAATCCAGGGAAAGGAGGGACCAGATTAGATTCACGTTTCTCGCTGCTCCCCAAAATGTTAGTTCAACAACCAGTTTGGGAGGAGTGGCTGGATGGGCACTAGCAGGAGATTATACTAGTATTTGATAACCTTGCATGGTATTTGCTGTTTTTTAAGGCCATTTTCCGTGCTGAATAGCTTTGTATTTGTTAAGTTATCTGGATGCTGATGACTAATTAATCTTTTAGAAGAAAAGTCACCACCCTGTGCACAGCTTCAACACTAAACTTTTATGGATGACACAGAAAAATCAATACTTCAATATCTTGCAGCTATTCTGAATTATTATTAGATCTGTTTTAGCTCAGTTCAGGATGGTGATTTTATACAGTTAGCTACTGAGTAAATGAAGTCTAACAGCAGGCACAGCTACCTCTACATGGATATGGCACCGAGACTCAGGTGGGAGTATAGGCTGCCAGCCCCAGCACTGTTTTGTGACAGGTCTGATGTGATAAAGGTCAATAACTGAATTCTCCTTAACTGTCTTCTAATCTTTATGTAAATTAGCAGCTCGGGTCAGGATTTGCTTATAATCACACAGATTACATTTTTTCCCACCAAAAATAATTCTTTGCTATACCTGCTACTGTTTGAAAATCATGTACCATATACCAGAGTCTGAAACCCCCACATGCATTGGACAACAGTCAGTCAGACCCACAGATTTCAGCAGGGTCTGTACAGGGGACTCTCCCTAACAGATGATGTTGGGAAAGAAAACCGGCATTTTGAAATTAAATCCTTTTGTTTTCTGTAGAAATAAGCCACCAGTTGAATTTCTTGGCTAAAGCTTCCTCTACTGAAAACACATGCACGCTCAGCAAAGCTGAGCGTACATGTGTATGAGAAGGTCGGAAGCAATAATGTTCAGCTGACAGCCTTTGAAGATGGACAGGCACCTTGACTCACTGGGCATAAGTAACCATAGACCCTTGCAGTCCAGAAGTAGAGTTGCTATTAAGTTGCCAAGTAGAATAAGATACTTCATTGGAAAATACTGATACTTGTGTACATATGGGATAAGTAGTATTGAGAAGAGCACTATGAGCCACATCAAAGAAAGTGCAGGTAGAAAGTTCATTTTTTTCTCACATTTCTGCAATAGGTTCACCTTACTGCTCAGCTTCACTAATGAAAAATGGAGTCATGGGAACACCAGACGGATGTGCAACAGGAAACTGCTGAAGGAAAGAGCTGGCACTGGAGAGAGATCATAACTTAACTTTGACATTTCAATGACCTTGGAGCAGCCTACAGCTTGGACAGTCATAATGTACTAGTATACGTGTGTGATATGTTTATTACATCCAGCTGATGTACATAAATGAAATGCTTTTCCCATTGCGCTTTGCAGCAATTATTTTTGCAAAACTGTTTAAATGACTAATTTTACATTGAACTTATAATAAACTGGTAAAAGTCAACACTGCGCATGCTCTATGTGTTTGGCCCTTCAGTTAGTTATTAACAGCACAAATGCTACCCTAAATGCGGACAGGAAGAGAAAGTGACATTGTACAGGCTTGTGTAACTCGGGCGATGGATGAGACCTTCAGAGAGCTGCCTCTAGAGACCAGTCAGTGAACTTTTCCCTATTCATGCTCGTATTTGCCAGACTGAGAAAGTGGGCTTCAAGGAGACTGCGTGATGCAGCAAGCTAAGTGTGCCACCAAAATGTTTGCATGAGCCACACCCCTGCTTACATAGCACACACCCTTTTACACTCCCACTTGTATCCGTACAGAAGGGTTATGTGCAGAAAGTCTTTTCCACAGCAGAACAGTGTTCCTCAACCCCACAGCTCAAGGTCCAACATGAGGTCATGTTTTCAGGATATCCCATCAAATGCACTAACAATAATTATATCCTCTGAGCAATGCTAAGGAAATCCAGAAACATGACCTGTTGGTGGTCCTTGAAGACTGGGGCTAAAATTCATAGTCTAGTCTGTGCATGGCCCTTTTTCATGTAACTAGGCATCAGGACAGCGTCTACTGGGACATTACCCCGACACCACCTGGTTTCTTAGTAAGTTTTTTGCAGTGTTCCCCAGATTAATTATATAACAATGACTTTATAGGTTGTATTGTTTCAGCACCGCAAAACCTATTATGTATCCATTTTCCAATTTTTTATGAAGCGTTTCATTGCAGAAACAGTGGTTTTGATTTTTTTTTTATGTTAACATTTTTTTTTAACTGTGTTTTCTCTTTTTTTTATGGCCCACTATGGGCTAGACTTTGTGATCACATAATTTCTTTTATAATATACTGTAAAACACTGTCTTGCTATGTATTATGGCTGTGACAGTCTATAAAACTTTGCCTCCACAGCAGATCTGGAGGCCTATATTTGTCATCTGGCTATTTTGGCAACAAACAGCACCCACATTTGCAGGGTGCTGATGGTTAGACAAAGTGATATTTACCACCTAGATGTTATGGCCAGCATTGAGCGTTGCAATTAGGGGATTGAATGGCCAAACTGAAGACAGCATAGAGGCAGCTGTTGCATCAAGAATCTGACTGTAAACTACAGCTGACTCCTGCTTCAAATAATGTGGGCACAGTTTCTGCAGTTTCTGAGATCACAGCATCTGAGCGCTGTACATGTAAAATGAGGTGGTACTGTCTGCTTTGGGGTAGGACTTGTGCAAGCCCCACCCCTTTACAGGCCGTTGCAGGTCACCAGATGTCTTTTAGTGGGCCCCAAGCATCTCAAATGTTAAGAAATTTGTCCTCCCTTAACAAAATGCGCAACGATGAGACACATTGCATCACCATCAAACAAAGACAAAATATACAAAAATCTTTAACACAATGTGCTATATATAGAACTACTAAATAATAGTCATACATTTACCAAATAACACTGCTACACAAAATCAGAATCCCAGGCTAATAGTACCAATATCCAACTAAGACCACATATCACCAGCACATAGTGACCGAATACTGCAACACCATCACCACATATCACCAGCACATAATGACTGAATAATACCACCACAGCATGACCACAAATCACAAGCACATAGTTACTGAATAATACCATAACACCATGACCACATATCACCAGCAGATAGTGACCGAATAATACTGCGACAGTATGACCACATACCACCACCACATTTTGACTACTACCACAACACAATGACCACATATCACCACTACATAGTGACTGAATAATACAACATACTATTACTGAATATAAGCTATTATACTACAACCATTAATACCAGCATACAGTGACCATACAGAGATGGATACCAATTGTACAGAGACATGAAAGCGATTTTAGTAAAGTTACATCTAGTGACTTACAGGAGACTTCTCTGAAGAGTTCTTCTCTTTCTCTTCTCCATCTGTCCCAAACCGCCTCACTTTGTCAGCACTTCTCTACCAATTCCTACATCTGTATAAACTCCCCATCTGTAGCGCCACAAATGGTAATAATTACCCACTTGTGCCCCATAAAGTAAAAGTGCCCCCACATGGCTATGGGGCTCCTCTTTCTGCACCAAATTTTAGACTTGTTTTGTATACCAATATAGGAAGTAGTTCAATTCCCTAAGACATATGTAGGTACACCCCCCAAACTAAGTAGGAAGTCCTCAATTAGGTAGATGTATAGTGCCCACTAGGTATTTAGACGTATAGGTCCCCCAACAGGTAGGTATCTTGGTCCCTAGAAATACAGATCCCTATGATGTAGTTATATAGTCCCCTGTAGGTAGCTATATGCCCCCTGCAGCCAGGTAGTTACCCACTACAGCCAGGTAGTTGCCCCCTGCGGCCAGGAAGTTATTTCCCCCCTGTAGCCAATGAAAATAAAAAAAAATAAACGTACTCAGTTCTCCATGCGGCTGGCTCCGATATAAGCGGCCAGGTCCGGGAGCTGGTTTACAGTGTAAATACCGTGATGTCATCAAGCTGCTTGTGCACAGATCCTGAGATCTACTGGGACGGAAGCAGAGACCAATCATCGCAGGGGTTGTGAGGAAAGCCATACAACACATCCCTTGCGACGCTGATGTGTATGTAGTGCTCACTGAACGCTGTATATACAATGGAGAAGGCAGGAGGGTAACAATCCATCCTGCCTTCTCCCTGTACAAGCAGCTGCACAGTGTGTGTGCAGCTGCTAACTCTGCACTGCTGTTGTAAAACAGGAGGTTGAAAGACTTGTTTTCAGTATGGAAGACGTTAAAATTAAGTAACATCTATACAAATCCCACTGATCTGAAGGACTGCGTAGGACATTCAATTATCACTTTACTAGTTCCATCTATGTATAAAAATAAAATCGGACTCTAACTTATTTGTATCTAAAGAGGTCCCAAAAATATGCTGATGGATTACTTAATATATTTTTATAGAAGATGTAGCTCAGTTTTTCTGAAGCAGAGCTCCAGATCCTTTGCAAAGACAGCATCAGGGGAATGTTCATATGGGTGAATCCAATTGTTGTAGGAGTAAAATTCATAATAAATCTGCAACCAAAGCTCTACCAACTAGTGCTGGTATTGGTGGGTACATTTTTTTCTGTAGGTCCACTATAGAAAACCTGCAGTGGACCACATGTGAACAAGCCTTAAATAATACCATTCCAGCTTCCTTCAGCCACCGCCAGAGGTAGCTTAAAGGGAATGTGTCACCAAAAAATAAGTAATTGTTTAAGTCCCATTTTTATGTTAAACACATTTTTTAGGAATTTTTGGTTGCTTTTTTTAAATTTTTCATATCACTTTTAATATTTTGTAATACTTCTTAAGTCTTGCAGTTTTCACTTTGGCCACTAGGCCTTGTTTGCACTGGTTTAGCAGCAGTCAGAGAGATGTTTTACAGTAGCTTCATGCACATAGGAGACTTGAGACTGACTCAGTCCCATTCACTTCTATAGGAGATTTTTCTAGTCATGCTCTGTGACCTGGGAAGAAATCAGTGTGCAGGGAGGTGAAAGGGTGAACTGTGACTATCTCCTCTTGTGACTGGTGGATCCTGTGTTATCTAGTCACACTGGTGTCTCCTTTCAGTTGACCCTCTTTGTGCTGATAATGAGCAGACAACTGAGAATCTTTCTCTACAGAACAGGAAGTGTCAGACAACCGTATTATTAGGCTTAGTGGCCAAAGTGAAAAATGCAGGACTTAAGAATTATTAAAAAATATTGAAAGTGATATGGAAAAAATAAAAAAAAAATAACCAAAAATTCTTAAAAAATGAACATAAAAATGTGAGTTAAACAATAAGTCATTTTTGATGACAGATTCCCTTTAAGAGTTCACTGCACACTACTACACATGAACAGAATACCGAAACAGGATGCAGCAAGCTCCCTCTAGTAGCAGCTGCAGGCAAGCAGAATGTTATCTTTCAACTATATGTCATTGAAGAGGATACGCAGTTCTGCTTCACGAAAACACACATATTTAACCACCATGGAAATATTGTATTGTAACTGGCACAGGATGCTTCACCTGCAGTGCTAAAAGGTGGACATTTAATGGTTTATGAAATACAATAATCTATAGCTCTCTATTGCAATGACATTAAAGGTTGCCAAGACTAACCAAAATGGCCGCCGTGCATGCATATTGAAGCATTTTTACTGAATGCCACCTTTTGGTATGTTAGATCTCTGCTAGATCTCCTGCACTATTATTTATCTGAAGAATATCATGTCACATGGGGTTAGATAAACAAGTCAACAGAAGCTAGAATGACCTTTTAAGTGTCCCTTTATAGTTTTCACCACCAGCCTCAGGAAGAAATGGCAATGTGAAGAATATTTCATACAGTCATCCAAAGCACATTTAATTGACAGAGAACTAAGGCATTTTTAACAAGGTCACTGGTGGATGTGTTAATGCATTTACCTTCATACATACCCCCTGGGTGTCTTGATTCAGCCTAAGGGGAGCAACAATTGATCTGTATAACTCTGATTGCACCAAGAAATTATCACATCTTTGATGCCCAAATTAGCATCTTTTCTTCCCTATTCAGAATTAATCAGTTCAGTAACAAAGGCATTAGTCCAGATAGGATCAAAGCATAAACTTTACTGGTGCAGCATTTCAAATGAATATTGCATTAACCATATCACTACCAAACTAAATAAAGTACATTTCTGGCCAGTGATCTATTTTTTCACTACACGGCATGATTTTTAGCGATGTAAGCAGTTTCTTTGGGAACACGTTGAAGTAAATATGCATTTAATCTGCAATACAGTGTTAAACCTTAACAATTACACAATGACCAAATTGCAGAGGGTCATTAATCCGGGGATAAACTTACAAGACCTTGAATTTGAAAAATTTGCTTAACAGCCTTTTGAAGACTTGCAGCGAGACATTTGATCTTGTGGTAATCCTACAATTACGCCTGGTTATGGTAGAACAGAAGGAGGAAGTATCCAGCTCTTAAGGAAACAAGGATATAGTAAACATTATGGTTCTGAAAATCTTGAAATTCTGGAATTTGCAATATTTTAACTTTTAAAACTTAAACCACATGTATCATGGGACATAGTGGCCTAGATGTATGAAAGTTGCTGCACCAGTTTTTTGGCAAACATTACCACAGAAATAATGTTGAGTACCAAGTATGACATGTTCATAAAAGATTTGCACATAGAGGAATGACTCTGTACAACAATGTAGACACTTTTGGCTGCAGGTTTGACAGTGGGCGTGCCTATGCCAGTACATACGATACAAAACCTTTATGCATCTGACATGGCTAGAAGAATAGCAGTTAAAGGGGTGTTCCGGGACTGATTAATGATCGTTCGTCCATTGGGGTATGAGTAAATATAGAAGAGAAGACTCACACTTACCTCCCGGATGCTTCTGTTCATTCCCGGCTGCCAATGTGTTCATCCTGAGCTGAAGCAGTGAAACTTCAGGGTTTATGTAACAGCTCCAGCCAATTGCAAATCAGAGAGGTCACATGCGTGTGACATTGTGGCCTGTGATTGGCTGACGCTGTCATGTGAACAATGGCGCATGGACAGTTTGTCTTACGACATGACACATTTATGAAGTGCCATAAGACACTTCAAACTTAAGCATGAACTCAACTTTGGTGCAGTGCTTTATAGGACACTCTCCACGACGACACTTTTCATACATCTGGTCAATGTGTCGTTAGCCATGCCTTTTTAAAAGTGGCAAAGCTAAGAAAATTTGTCATAGCATTGGACACTTTTTGACGCACGGATAGTTTGTCTTATGACATGATACATTTATGAAGTGTCGTGGGACCCTTACAAACATAAGCCAACTCTACACCAATTCCGCACTGCATACCATGGTTTAGACAACAACACTTTTCATACATCTGGGCCAGAGCCTTTAAAGGGAAATTCTCATCTCAGATATTTGTGGGATAGTTGATTTGCCAGAAATGTCTTATAGGCGCAGATCAAACAGGTGGGATCTGTAACCTAAGGGATCCTCTACAGCATTGCAATTGGGTACAAGTCTGGGCCATTCTATTGTAGATTTTTTGGTGTTTTTGGCCTCACGGTCTTGCTACATGATCTATATTCAGTCAATCTGTAGCCGTTTATGGTCAGCTCAATGATTGCAAAGTGCTTTGGCTGAAAAACCAACCATATCATCAGCCCTTGACCACTGTGCTTGACAGTAGATATGAAGTGTTTGTGCTTATATGCTGCATTTGGTTTTTGCAAAATGTGGCACCATGCAGTATGGCCGAACATCCCCACTTTTGTCTCATCTGTTCAAAGGACATTGTTCCAGAAGTCTTGTGGCTTTTTCTAATCATACAAACATGAATTCACATTTTTAGCATGCCGAGGCTTGTGAAGTCTATGATGTAGCATTTTTTAAAAATGTCTCTACACACTACTTCCTGACATAGCTAACATAATCAGAACAGGTGGTATGACATGAAATTAAACTTGTCTGCTCTATTTAAAGGGATTGTCTGCCCTTTACAAGAATAAATAAAAACACAGTCAGTAGCATAAAATAATAAAACAAAACTTCCTTATATCTCTAACTGATCAGTAATCCAGCTCCAGCAGACACTTTGCTTACTTGTGTCCTGTATGGGTATGTTCACACCGCGTGTTGGGTCCGTGTGAACATACGCTTTAGATGCGTGTTTGGGTCTGTATAGACGGACCCAGACATGCACCTGACAACGAGCAGTGTGTTTTACACTGCTCATAATGTAAAATACGTATCGGCGTTCACATGAGTAAGCGCCGATACGTGTTACATTGTGTCTTTCGGATCTGTTCCAAGTATTGACATGTCGATTCTTGGTTTGAAAGACGTAGCTGGAGCCTTATAATAAACTGTAGGGCAGGGGCGTCGCTAGGCTAGTTTATTCGGGGCACAAGCCCCGAACAATCCTGCCTGTGCCCCGAGTCTCAGATCGTCGGGTTGTAGGCAGCTGCTATGTGCCTGCAGCTCCGACGATCTCCTGAGCTGTATGTGAATCCTCTAAACACACAGCTCAGAGCCATTATTCAGTGCAGGGAGGCAGAGGGAGAGCGACTGCACCAGTTGCCGGTGTTTAGCAGGGAGGAGGGGGCGCCTGTCACTCACTGTGGCTCCTGACTGTCAGGACTTCCTGTGCTGCAGCCGCGCTGAGCAGGAGAGCCTGGCAGTCAGGAAGCAGTGAGTGAGGAGCTCCGCCCCCTGCTGTGCTGCTCCAGGGTCCTGGACCATGCAACTACTCAGCCCTGGAGACAACAGCAGCAGCAGCAGCATCATCATCATCCACAGGTGCCCAGGGAGGTCTCAAGTGAGTGAGTAGCCTCACTGTAGAGACCTGTGCTAGATAGTATAATAAGGGCAAACACCACATAATCTTCATAAATATAAATTGTACTTAATGTATACATGCATGTGTGTGTATATATATGTGTATTTGTGTATGCATGTGTGTGTATATATGTTTGTGTGTATGCATGTGTGTATATAAGTTTGTGTATATGTGTATATATGTATGCATGTATGTGTATATGTGTATATGTGTGTATGTATGTGTGTGTATATATGTATGCATGTATGTTGTATATATATATATATGTGTGTGTATACATATATGTGTGTATGTGTGTGTATATATATATGTGTGTATGTGTGTGTATATATATATATATATGTGTATGCATGTGTGTGTATATATATATATATATATATATATATATATATATATTTTGTTATATATATATATATATATATATATATATATATATATGTGTATGCATGTTTGTGTGTATATATATATTTGTATTTTTGTATATGTGTATATATATGTGTGTGTATGTGTGTGCATGCATATGTGTGTACATGTGTATGTACTGTATATATGTGTGTTTATGTGTATAAACACACATATCCACAATATTGCCCCATTTGCGTCACTAAACATAATCCTGCCTGTTCTGTCCTTTACACATGTAAACTACAGCCTGATGATGAATTGTATCTGAATATAATTTTTTTACACCCGTCATTCGTCAGGGTTGCGTACGTTTTTAGCTGCTGCAGCCAGACAAAGGGTACGTTCACATGGCATAATTGCGGGGTGCGTTTTGTGGTGTATTTGCCCTTTAATACGCTCTCTATGAGAGCTATGAATTACCATGTCGTCTTCTCCGGCGTACAATCCGATGGCATTGTACGCTGGAGGAGAGAAGTGACAGTCCCCCCGATAGAAACCGCAGTTCTTGGGGCGTGAAAAATGCCGCGTGAACCCCGCCCTACTGAGCAAAACTTAACACAAAGGGCCCGAGCCCCGGATGTTTTGGGACCCTAGCAACGCCCCTGCTATAGGGTGCGATCCTGCAGCATCCAACATGGATCCAAACACACAGCTGTGTGTTGGACACGTGTTGGATACGATCGACGCTACGTTTTTGGATGCGATTTTCGGATCCAACACGGATCCAAAAACCCTGTGTGAACATACCCTATGTGACCACTGTAAACAATAGGCAGTCTTGTACCATACAGTAGTATTGGTTTCATTGCTCTTTTGGCTGGGTTGTGATGCCAATAGTAATGCTTGTGACTACTGGGGCCACTGATTACAATGGACTCATGTTAGTCACTGCTAAACAAATACTGTACTTGCCTAATTGCCACTACACTGATTATTAGCTCTCCTTCTTGCAGCCAGTCAGACCAGGGGAGAAGGCACAAATAAACAGTAAAATAAAAATAATTTGCAGCTATCAATGTACTGTTTATAACCAGCACATTTGCCTCCTAAAAGTATTAAAAATAAAGTTAATCACAATTAATATCATGCAGATGAAGTATGGGAATTTCAGAGAAAACTAGAAAGAAGCCTTTAATCCCACTTCACCGGAATTATATGGAGCAGACTGCTAAATATAATGCAGCAAATAAAGCATGAAACACAGTTGATCCCTGTTCTGAAGATAGCCTTGGAGTGTGCACTGCTGCATCTGCGGAATAGAGGTGGGTAATAGCCCTTTAGTACATTCTTACCATGCTCCATTCATGCATGACCCACAAATCAATAAGGCCACAACAAAGGGGACTATTTTATGATAATCACAAGCTGCCTCTGTAACATTAGCTACTACTCTATGCACAAGGCACAGTTTGTGCATCTGTCTCGTATTATGAAGTTCCCCACTTTTCAGATGAACACTGATAAAACAATTCTTGACAATGACAAGGCAAAGAGTGAGGCCTTTAATAATGTGCAATAACAACAAACAGTGGCAATTTTGGTAGGAAGAGAGCTTCTTATCATTAATAGTGTGATTCACGCACCATTTACTTTAAAAGTTGCTCCCACAAAGGGCTCTTCAGATACGCAAGAGCGAAGAGGCTTCAGAACTGCTGAAATGATAGACTCTAAGCACCTCTACAATCTGACCTCTTATCTGGAGCCTGTAGCATTATTCCTGAATAATGATCCTAGATACTCAGGCCACATATAATTCACTCTGACAAAACACATTTCCTTTGTGAAATAAACATACCTATGTATTTCTCATTTTTTAAGCTTTTGTTTGCAAGGTCTTTTGGATGTGTTAGGCTATGTCTACACAGCACAGAAATACCGTCATTTTTTGGGCGGATTCAGTATTTTGGATGCACCAAAAATCCAACGGTACTCTGTGATGTATAGACAGCAATAAAAAATCCATTATGTACTCTACACAGCACAGATTTTTTTTTTACCGTCTGTTTAAAAATTCGGCGGAATATGTAACCTGTTGTATATTGCCGTCGGATACCCATACATTCAATTGTACGGGGCCAACAGCAAATCGTAAAACCAACCTCGGCTTTTGCGCATATCCACACCAAAAAAAAGTGGTCAATCAAATGTCAAAATGCTGCATGATTTTGGACAGCGTTCTGACATTTTCTGTATAGACCTAGCCATATGAGGGTCAGGTTGTTTCAATACAAGGGGTTTTGCAAACATTATTATTTGGTTGTTTTCTAAACATTTTTTATTATTATTCCAAAATACAAATACTTGCAATTTGTTGCCTCAAAATAGAAAGTCCGTGACTTAAACATAAAAAGGCAGATTGCCAATGTTGCAGAACTCAGTCCATGCTGTAGGTTCTTGTGGAGTAAGCAGTCGTGCAAGCGGATGATCTCACACCTGTGAGCGACATTTTGAAGGATCACGCCTCATCCACACGAATGAGTATACTATTCATTTACTAACAAAATTACAACATTAAAATAAACATCATTAAAACATTTATTATACTACAAAATTCACAGAAATACATTTAGATTCCAATTTACATTAAGCCCTATCGGTGTCAGCGGCCCTAGTTTAAAAATCCAACTAGCTTCTTTTCGTAATAGAAAAATCCTCTATGTGTTCTGCTTGTACCAAACTTGTCACATAATCTCCAAAAAATTGGGAATCTCGCAAGAGAACAAAGAATGACTTTTGATCACTATATTTACTATTTTGCCTTGTACCAAGACACAGCATCAGAGTTCAGAGACTCCATGGTGAGCCTTGTGAAAATGACGGGCCACCATACTTTCTCCATATTTTGTATTGTCAGGTACAGAGGAAAACGCAGTATCCTTCATGCGTTCTTCTTTTTTCCTTTTTAACGTATGTATCACAGAGCGATTTTTGTTCAGTCTTAATGGCACGGGAAGTCTGCCCTACATATCCTTTACCAAAAGGGCACTTCAGCATGTAGATACCTTTTTGTGTCACACGTATAGTATCCTTTATCGGGATCTCATGTCCTTGTGTAGTATGTGTCACCCGGGAACCCCGAATTATGGAGTGACTGTTTTGACAATTAAGGCATAAATATGTGCCAGCATGTATGTTGCCAACTTCATCTGTTTTTTTATTATCTTCAGATTTTATATCAGTAGAGGTTATAATATTACCAATTGTTTCACCTTACCGGTACACAAATCAAGGGGGTATTTTGAAAAGATATTCCAACTTCATGTCGCTGTTCAAAACTTTCCAATGTTTTTTGATGAGTAAAGCAGAATAAAATCCCGATAGTTGACCCACTAAAAAGCCAAAAACTATGTAGTTCCAAAATAGCGCAGAGACTCCAATGTTATTAGAAAAAGGTAAAAATACAGTGTTTATTGGCAGAAGTTACGCGTTACGTGCAAAATCGTACTTCCTCAGACTTCATGACAAACAACAGGATGGGACGGGTTTAAGTAGCATGCAGAGAAGAAAGACCGGCAGGTGTGAACGAGCTAAAATGAGACATACATATCTTTGTAAAAAACATTATTAAAAACAATCTTTGACAACTGATTATCTCCAGGTGATGTTCATTCAGGTATAAATGTTAAAACGTGTGCCACTGTAATACACGGCTTTTCTTTTCTCCTGTTACCTTCATACAATGTTTTTTGATGGAATACTCAACTAATTTAACATGGGAGTCAAATTTACTAGTAAATAAAAAACACTCACTTTTTCTTTGCTTCTACCTTGCAAACCCTGATCCCTACTGATCTTGAGAACATCCATCCCCATCTCTTCCATGATCTGTCTATAATATCCTCAAGAAACATATTTCTCCACTATCTCTTGTATGTGAGTAACGTATGATGAGGTACTTAAGCATAGTTCCTGTGCTCTAATAAACTGACTCTTCGGAATGCCAGTGACAGTCTGAGGACCGTGGTAACTAGTTTTACGTAATATATTGTTTCTTTTTATAGATTTGGTATACAGTGAAGTCTCCAAGCCAGACTCAGTTTTTCTGACCCACATCCAGATAGTGGACGACGTCTCTGCTCATTGTGGCGGAGAACTGCATTAAGGATGTCTCTCGTTCAAAAACTGTGCAAATGACAGAAATGTACTTTCAGTTCCTCGCCACCGAAAGGGCTTAATGAAAATTGGAATCTAAATGTATTTCTGTGAATTTTGTGGTATATTAAATGTTTTAATGATTTTTATGTTAATGTTGTCATTTTGTTAGTTGGCAAAGAAGTCGTGATCTTTCAAAACGTCACTCACATGTGTGAGATCATCCGCTTGCATGACAGCTTACTCCACAAAAAACTACAGCATGGACTGCGTTCTGCAACATTGACAAGTTGCCTTTTTATGCATAAGCCACAAATTGAAAGTATTTGTCTAGGTTTTGGAATATTGATAAATAAATGTTTAAAAAATAACCAAATAGTAATGTCTGCACAACTCGTTATTAGAAACATTGTTGGGATGAGAGACGTTAGAACTAGACAGTTCTAACCTGCGCCAGATTTATCAACACTATGATAAATGTGGCGAATTGTAAGACTGTCTAGTCTAACTTTAAGTTGTCTAAGAGTTAGACACTATTGATAAATCTGCCCCATTGAGTGGTATGACTGGCTGACCTTGTCACTTCTTGCTGGCGCTTACATGCCGGGGAAAGCAAAAGTGAATGGTGGCAAGCACAGAGCACTTTAGAAGTGCACGCTGACCAACACGTACTTCTAAAGCAGCAGGGGTATAGCAGCGCGCACTGTACGCACCACTATATTCCTGTAATAAGCCGGGTGAATTCACCCAAAAAGGTAGGATTTTTAAATTTTCTATTTTATAACTCCTCTGACTGTTCGATAAGAATTTTGTTTAATGATGTATGTATATCAGTTTTCTGGTGTAAATGCAGTTGCAAATATAGTGTTAAGGGTGAGCAAAATATTTAGTCCTTGTGCCAAATTTGCTCTTGCCACTATTCCTGTAAAAAAACAGCATAATTAAGACAGTTACTGCAAAACAGTGCTGTATTTTTTTCCATTGGTCTGCTTGTGGCACCTGAAAAACCAAGCGGAAGTAAGAAGTCATGCCACAACTGCAGCAATCTATGGCAAAACTACAGGAGAGCAAAGTTGCTGGCCATCATTTTAGCTTCTCTCTAATGAGAACCATACACATTTATTAAATATTGTTTCAACCTACCTATTTTATTGGAACCAGTCAACCCATTAAAGGTGTATGGGAGTGTCTCGACTATACCCTGATGGTAGATGTCATAGGAAGAAAGGATGGGGTATGTTGAATTTGAAAAAACAAAATCAGCAGATAAAACACTGCATATAGCATGGTCAGAGCTGCAGCGTTGTATCCCTCTCTGAACACAGCAAAGCATGTGTGTATGGGGGTGTTGGAAGAAGCAGCCATCAGGTGAACAAATTTCAGATTATATTTGTCTAAAGCGTACGTCCACCTCTCTAGGGCACTGCTTACAATCACTGTTATTGAGCCAAGACCCATCCCTGATATGAATATGGCAACTTAAAGGGGTTGTCTGATACTCAGGACAGGCTTATGCTTTATTCTATGTGAATGGGAATGGCGCATGAGTCTCTTCATATCAGAGCAAGGATCTGGAGGTGAAGAGGAGCGGATCCCGGGGAGCTACGGAGTGGCATATGACAAGTAGGGAAGTATATATATATATTTTTTTTTACCCAGCCTGTCCTATTTAGATTTTTTTTTTCTGCCGGACAACCCATTTAAAAGTAACAGGAGGTGGCTGACAAGGGTCTGTAGCAGACCATTCTTTTATCTTTTAATAAAAAAGTTAGTAAACCATATATAGAAGACGTCTATTCACTAGATCCCACAGAAATATAAATACATCCAATGATTTATGAGGAGATTACAGAATATTTCTTTGGTTTTCACATGTAGAGCAGCAGTATTTTGGTATTGTGCATCAGTATTTGCAAGCCAAAACCAGCAGTGAAACTTTCAAAGAGAAAAACTCTGGAAAAATGTGCAGCTATTGTGCTTGTTTTTTTAAACCCAGCTTATAAATACTAATGCAAGACACTAACCAAATATTGTAACATAAAAGAGGCCTTTAATGGGCTGTGCCCGTTCAAAGACTTCAACATGAGGAAGGACGCAGAGTCAGGGACACCATTTTAGTAATCAAGGGGGTCCTCAAATTCAACTGCCAACGGCCACCCAAGTTTACCAGAAAACTCATGTGGCCATTAGCGGTTACACCGGAGGCAGGACTATCAGCCACATTATAGCTGCATCATGAATAAACTGGTTTTACAGGCAATGCCTGGATTTCTCTTTTGTTGGCTATCTTCCTAAACCATAGACTCCAATTAACAGTGCTGAGCCCAGACAAATCATGACTGTAGTAATAGGCCCAGGGTGGTGATTAATATTAATAATCAATAGAAGAAAAAAGGTCTTCAAAAATGTTACTTTCCTGAAGGGACACTTCAGAGAAGAGTATTTTTGTTAAAACCTCTAATCATGGAAAGCATTTTTTAATCCTTGCTGTATGTATGTATGTATGTATGTATATACTTATTTTGGAAATAAAAATGACATATAAAATCTTCTCCTTTTCTAGCATTGATTTTGTAGAGATAAAACTCCTGTAGGGCAGGGCAGCCTGACCTCACTTTAATGGTGGTGCTGCCTATCTTTATGCAGTCTCATTACAAATGGTAGGTAATGACATAATGATTGCTCTATTGTTCTCTAGACAGGGATAGATGAGATTAAACTAGATAACAAGGCAATGAAAAGAGCAATACATGAAAGAAATATGCATTAATATTTTTCTGCACTGGGCAGGGATTCTACACATTCATCAGGTGCTGATGATAATATTTATACCTCTGAAGCCATAGACAGGCTGGAATAGAACCTTCAAGTAATCCTTCCACTACTATGCTATGAGAGCTCACAGAGGGAAGTCACAGAAGTCATGTACATAGGGAAACTTATAAAAAGACCAACCACCCAAATACAGTCCATATAGTAGTTACATATTGATTGTTAATGTGTAAAAAAAAAAAAAAAATATATATATAATAAAATATATATATATATATATATATATATATATTACACATTTCATACATTTTAAAGAATGTATTAAACAAAGAAGAATGTTTTTTCGAGGATCATGTTGAAGAAAACTGGCCATGAGGTAATGTGACTCTTCCATGATGTCATACACATTTACTGACAGTTTTTTATCAGGGTGCACACAAAATCTTGTTGTAGATATAGTTTTTTTTTTTTTTTTTTTGAAATGCAATAGTCACTAAAAAATGTTAATGCTTCAACTATAGTCTTTACCAACAAAAATACTGGAGCTCCGTCCCTTCGGGATGGCAGATAATGGAGCCGGCAGCTTTTACATCATTTAACACAGAAACCTTCCTCTGGGTAAATAACGTAAGAAATCCTGAGATGAACAAGCCCCACAGGACACAGCTCATCTACACTTTAGCTGGTTATATGAAGTGACCCCAGGTGTCTACTAACATCCTGCAATGTACTGAGTTTTCATCTGGATTTTTACTTCCTTTGACATAACCCAGAAACGTGTCCTCTGACCCTGCATCCTGTGTATCAATGAACTGCTCTGGATAGTTCCAGACACCATATTGTCCTACATTACAAGCCTCATGTACAACATTGCTGTACTTGTTTCTAACTTATGTTTTTTAATTCTAAATGAAGAAATACTTGTAAACATGAAAAGTCTCGACATCACGAGGCTTGTGCAATTCGATTGGTGGAAATGTTTGTTTTCCTCTTTTTCTTTTGACTTCTGTTTCCCAAAAATAGAAATAATCACAGAAAATGACATGATTTGGTGGGTAGGTTCCAAAATTAGTTCGTTTCAACTATAGAGCACAACTCACATTCGCTGGGGCAATACAGTCGGAACGGCATAGTAGCGATTATAACATTCTGACTGGATTGCCCCACTGGATGCGAGTTATGCTCTATTGTTGAAACTAACTCATTTGAGAACCTATCTTCTCTACTCCACGGGGATCATGTAGTCTGGGTGTGAGATCAGGCTGCAACCTCGGCTGCCGGTGATTCGGATAAGTGCATGGAGAGCTGTGCCAGAGAAGGTGAGAGGATTCTGACAAACACTATGGGGCACATATCTGAAAACTGTCTTGGTCTAAAACTTTTCTTGTTGCCCATAGCAACCAATCAGCAGTCCCCTTTCATTTCATGTAGAGCTCTGAAAAAATGAAAGGGGCGCTCTGATTGGTTGCTATAGTCAACCAACAGAGGGCGCTGTGGGCTTCTCAGCCCCTTTCCCATAATGCCTTGTGATATGCAGATGCTAAGTAGAGGTCGAAAAAGGCAAAACAAAAAACTCTACAAGCCGTTCGTTCGGTGCTCTCCTTAAGGAGAGATCTTCCCTTCCTGAGCTACCCGAAGCCGCCCAAACAGCCAGCCAGTTTCTTCTCTACTCTGCACTGAAGAGGGACAAAAATCCCGAAACAGCGTTGTCTGTAGATGAGAGATACTGGCTTGGCTAAAAAATCCTTTTTGCTTTCTCAAGACTCGGTGGGTCAAAAGCAAATTGAGGATTTGTTACAACCAACAGAGGGCGCTGTGGGCTTCTCAGCCCCTTTCCCATAATGCCTTGTTATAGTCAACAAGAAAAGTCTTAGACCAAGACAGTTTTCAGACATGTCCCCCTATATATCTTTTGAACCGACTACACTAGGACGCGCACGTCTTTTCTCTCTTCTTCTCTTTCATGATTTGGTGCGTAATACTGCACTTTAAGGCTAAGTGCGCACAGCATAAAACAAAACACATCAGAACGGCGACAGCATTTTGTCCTATGCAGGACTCAGTTTTTGGCGTTGATTTGCGCAAAAAACGCAGTTGGTTTTAGTTTTTACCTTTGGCCAGTACATCTGAATGTACAGGAATCCGACGGCAAACCACGGAACTCCGGCGGAATATGCAACATGTTTAATATTCTGCTGGATTTTTAACGCAATGGTTAAAAACCTGTGCTGCATAGACTACAGTACAGGTTTTTCATTGCTGTCTATGCAGCATGGTGTCCCGTCGAATTATCTGCATTTTCAAAATACTGAAACTGCAGAAAATCTGACAGTATTCCTGTGCTGTGTACTGTAGATATAGACATAAAAAACAATGGTGGAGATGTATCAAACCATCTGAGAGGGGCAATAGTTTCCCTTCAAGGCAAAATGAGACGTCTTTATCAGACATTCAGGGACAAATCGAAAAATTTGGCACAAGGACTAAATATTTTGCTCACCCTTAACACTATGGGCCACATGTATGAAACGGTTTTGGTCTAAAACTCACTTTTTTCCCATAGGTTTCTATGGGGAAAAAAGTGAGTTTTAGACCAAAACCGTCTCATACATGTGGCCCTATATTTGTGACTGCATTTACACCAGAAATGTGGTATACATACATCATTAAACTAAATTCTTATTAGACAGTTAGAGGAAATTATAAAATAGAAAATTAAAAAACCCTACCTTTTATGGTGAATTCACCCGGCTTATTACAGGCATATAGTGGCGCGTACAGTGCGCACTGCTCTACGCCTGCTGCTTCAGAAGTACACGCTGGAAAGCACGTACTTCTAAAGTGCTCTGTACTGGCCACCATTCACTTTCGCTTTCATTAGCATGTAAGCGCTGGCAAGAAATGACAATGTCAGCTTGTCATAGTACTCAATGAGTGCTATGATTTTACCGCAATTACTCTCTGAAGTAGGGCCCCCAAATACGCCATGTGCACCTACCCTTACACCTGCTTGTTTCAGCAGCACCGATGACATCATGTTTATTGTTCCCATGACCCTGCAGATATTTCCAGGCCACAGTAGTCTCTGACCATTGAGGCCTGTGATTAGCTGCACTGCATGAATCATGACATCAGCAGGCTCACCGAGATCGGCAGCACAGCTAGAATGAGTTTGCTTAAAAAAGTTGGGTTTTTTTTGTTTTCTATTTTAAAACCTACCCAGCCAACTGATGAACATTGTTTTTTTTTAAGTTGGAAAATCCCTCTAATAAACCTGCCCCAATATTTTGTACGGATACAACCGCGTAAGTGACACTTCACTAAACAACTTCCTAGGAACATCACAAGAGGGAGAACCTCACATTAGAGGACAGCTAGAGAAATAAATCATGGAGGAATCATAAGAGTCAAGAATTACACGTTTTGCTCTGCGCTGTTTTGTTCTTTACCCTTTAAAAGGTCAAAAGGCTTTGTATGACGGATGAACTGCATATTCTCCTTTACATGAACTGTATCCTTCCCCTGTCAGTTAACCCCTTAGTGAGCAGCCCGCTTTAGACCCTAATGACTAAGCAATGTTTTCTCTTTTTTAATTGTCACTTTGCAAGATCTGTAAATAACTCTGATTTAAGATTTTAGCATTGACTAACCACACATGGCCCAGTGTTTGTGAGGCAGCTTTTTTTTTTTTTTTTTTTTAAATGCACCATTTTAATGGAACACGACATTAAAAAATTTTTTTTATTTGTGTTTCAAATTGACACCATTCACTAAGAGACTAAGGCCCCTTCACACGGCTTATTCTGCCGTGGATTGGCGCCGTACTGCGCGCCGGATTTGCGCTTCAGTACGGCGCCAATCTGCGGCAGCAATTACGGTAATCCACTGCTCTCATAGAGAACAGTGGATTCCGTCGCTCCTCCCCGATCGGCGAATCCGCCGCGAAGGGGAGAAAGTGACATGCACATTATTTACGGCGCGGACGCGCCGAAAAACAATGCATTGTTTTATGGGGGGAGGGGGGCCCCCGCCGCGCTCCGGCCCCGCCCCCGTCCCGCACCTTATTCACGGCGGATTTGTGCGCTCAAATACGGCGCACAAATCCGCCGTGAATAAGCCGTGTGAACACGGCCTAAGAGGTAAAAGTAAATAGTAAAAAAGTAATAGCATGATAAATTTGGTATACAAAGAATAAAGTAATGTAGTTTTTTTTGTTTGTTTTGTTTTTTTAAGAAAAAAAAAATCTACGTCACCACATTTCAAGATTTAGAATTTCTATTTAAATTAGACAGAGCTGTAGGAGGACTTACTTTTTGCAGGATGACTTGTAGTTTTTATATGTAATTTTGGAGTTGAAACAACTTTTTGATCAATTTTTATTCAGTTTTATTTTGTGAAACTTATGGACATGAACCATTTTTGTTTCATGGTGTTTAACGTGCAGGATAAATAAGGTGATTCTTTAATACATTATTATGTATACTTTTCCCATAAAAAAATAATTTTGTAAAGGAAAATAGAGATTTTTTTGTATTTTTTATATGACTTGAACATTTTATTATATTATATAGTCCTACAATGGGAACTTCAACACGCTTATATTTCGGCGCTCACATAATACATTGCACTTCTGATGTAGTGTATGCTTGTCAGTGTAAAATGGAGGCAGAGCTTAATAGACATAAACTAAAGGCTTCTCTGGAAACCAGCCAGGGCCGGGATGATGGGTAGGTGAAGGTAGGCGACCGCCTAGGGCGCCACTTCAGGCCAGACAGGAGTGGGGCACAAAGAGACACGGAGTGGGGTGCTACATGTCTTATTTGCCTAAGGCACCAGAATAACTTGTCCCAGTCCTGAAATCAGCAATTGTGTCAAGCGGGTGCCAATGAGAGTAACAGAGGACATTCTGTGCCTCAATACGCTTCAGTACGCAATTACGGTGATTCATAGCTCTCATAGAGAGCTATGAATTACATCTGGCTATCCCACGTACAATAGCGTGCCGCTGATAATAAAGGTGAATGGTGATGGCCAGTGGCCGCCCCCGTGTGCTTGGAATTACGCGCTGAATAGCGCGTACTTCTAAAACACACGGCGTATTGCGGCGGTTACATTATGCACCCCAATACGCTGTGTAAACATACACAAACCCCAAGTGTTACAGCAGGAATCCAACAATCATCAGACAGCCAAACCCTGGCTAGACTTAACATGGGCCACTGATGCTGGCTTCCTCTGCCCTGCTTAAAAAAGGCTTATGGGCAAGGGGTTGTCTCACTATGCTGTTTCACAGAACTACAACCAGCTTCAGACTCACACTTCCGGGTTACGCTGTGGGTGGGTCTATAACAGCTTTTCCATTCCAAGCTATTCCTGCTACAGTGACATGACTGCAGAAGATAACATGTAATGCACAAGGCTACAGAACGCTAAGGCTTAAAACGTGTCATTATCTTAAGTAAACAAAGCTTCTGTGCTACAAAGAATACTCAGCAAAAGCGCTGTTTTTTTTACAATAAACTTAGAACATGTTCAATCTTCTGCCATATTTTACGTCAAAAACGTATCAAAAACATTTTTATGTCGAATCCTCATCCAAAACCCCAAGAAATGAACAGGACTTGTTTTCAAAATCCACATAAAATCGTCAATGGTAGAATCAGTCAAGCATTTTGTCATTATCATTTGTGTTTATTTATACATAGATACGCCTGAGCTACTTCAATCAGCAGACCAGCACCAAAGATTTAGGCGATGTTCACACGGCTTAATTGCGGGACGTAATTACCCCCCGCAATTACGCCGTGTGGACGGGGGCGGGCGTAGACGACGGGTGTATTCAGGGGGCGGCACTTCGCCGGCCATAGACTATCATGCTAAGCGGCGCGTATATCGCCGCGTAGAAGTGACAGGTGAATTTATTCCCGACCGTGCGATCGCCGGGCGGGAGGGCAGAGCGTAATCCCATTTAGTTCACATTATTAGAACTGTGAAATTACCTGTAATGATGGGCGTTTTCGGAAATAATTGGCGCACTCGGGGTAATTAGGGACGAATTACGGCCCTTTTTTTAAAGGGGGGCCGTGTGAAAGGGCCTTAGGGTTCGTCCACACGACAATGACAAAATACTCTTCTGATTCTACAATGGAGAATTTTATGTGGATTTTGAGATTTTTTTTTTCTGGTGGATTCACAGTCCGTAAACGTTTTCTTTCATCGTATGAGATTTTGGATGAGGATCTGACATAGAAATGTTTTGGATGCGTTTTTTTCCGTGAAATGCAGCGGAAAATTATTTTATATTATTATATATTATTATCAATATAGATATGTTTATTTGTTTACCCAATACTAGCAATCGATTACTAGGTGTTCTTAAAGGGAGTGTGTCATCAAAAAAGGGGTTTATTGTTTAAGCCCCTTTTTTATGTTAAACACATTTTTAGGAATTTTTTTTTTTTTTTTTTTTAAAATTTTTCTTACATTTCAATATCTTTTTAATAATTCTTAAATCTTGCAGTTTTTTCTTTGGTCACTAGGCCTTGTTTGCACTGCTTTAACAGCAGTCAGAGAGATGCTTTACAGTAGCTTCATGCACATAGGAGACTTAAAGGGGTTTTGCCACGACCTCATTTCATACCTCCTGTATCCAGCTCTTCAGCTCTGTGTGCTCAGAAGGGGGCGTGTGTGATTTGTTTGAATTGCATATCATGTGACCAAGCAGGATGACATCATCATGAATTTCCTCTCTTTAGTCAAAGAAAGGTCTGTTCATGTGTAGAACTGTAAATAGCTACAATGTAGCTCAGAGGTAAAACTTTTGCCTCCAGACACAAGGGTCCTTGGTACAAATCCCTGCAGGAACCAAACCTGTGGATTTTATTTTTCTTTATCAATGCACAGACCTGATTAAGGTTTATTTTTTAAATTTATTTGCAGTGTTTGACTAATTACTAAGGAATTTAGAGGACAGGAGTAGAATGACAGCACCTGGGGTTTGAACACTCAGTAGCTGCCTGAGAGGAGAGGTGATGTCTGAGCATGTGCGACCAGGACTGAGGAGCTCTCAGCCCTGGTCGTATCCCCTGGAGATGAATTGTAAACAATGGATCACTAAAGGAGCAGCTAAAACAAAAACGGTCCAGAATTTTTAATAATGACGAAAGGTGAAAATGTTTATTATTTAATTTACAAACTTCCCACGTCAATTTTACTTCGTGGCAAAACCCCTTTAAGACTGACTCAGTCCCAGTGACTTTTATAGGAGAGTTTTCTAGTCATGCTCTGTGACCTGGGAAGAAGTCACTGTGCAGGGAGGTGAAAGGGTGAATGGTGAAAGGGTGACTATCTCCTCTTGTGACTGGTGGATCCTGTGTTATCTATTCACACTGGTGTCTCCTTTCAGTTTGACCCTCTTTGAGCAGACAACTGAGAATCTTTCTCTACACAACAGGAAGTCTCAGACTATTATTAGGCATAGTGGCCAAAGTGAAAACTGCAGGACTTTAGAATTATTAAAAAATATTGAAAGTGATATGGAAAATTAAAAAAAATATAACCAAAAATTCTTAAAAAATGTGTTTAACATAAACATTTTTTAAACAATAAGTCATTTTTGAAGACACATTCCCTTTAAGGGATTTGACATAATTTTAATGGAATAAACTGCAGTGGTTTTTTCCTCACATTCTTTACATAATCATATAGTATATATGGAAAGATAACTGTTTTAACTTACTGTGGCTATATTTTATTTTTACAGCACTGTAAGGTAGTAGAGTCCAGCTGCTACACTGACATCTCATTTTCTGATATGGACATTTTCATACTTTTACTAAGAGTATTCTTCATATGGGGAACATTATCACTTGCAAATGTGATTACATCTATGCATGAAAAATGTCTCTGTGCTTGACAAACTAACCGCCACTACACAACAAACCAGGAAGAGATGCTATGTCACAAAGACTTATTTCACCTGCTTTTTAAATGCTTTAAGGGATTGTTTCTGAGATCATGGATCAAAATGACAGTGTTTAGAATTTGCATTGCAGGCCCTACAACAATGTAACATTTTAATCAATGACACAAATGATTATATAACGGAGATAATAAAAATGTATAAAGTCGCCTTAATCCAACAGCAAATTATTTTTTGAGTAACTTTGCTAATCGATTTCTTTAGTTCTGAATGTGAGCGATTTGTCATTTTCTTTAAGTACTAAATTGACTGGTTGCTTCTTGACATCTTTATGTAATTTATCTGCACCTCACAGAGAGTCATACAACCAAGGGTTATCCACATAACTATTCTAAGTACATGGTCTGCCCCAGGAGTCCATACTTCCGACTAACAAGCATACTATATTCCACGGTATGGTGAGTTAGAGTATTCTTCTCACAGCAATGCTCATAGTTAAAGGTCTGAGTTTTGGGTCTGTAAACAGAGGTCTCCTGGTCTAGGGTCTATATACAGACTGGGGCTGAATAAAGGAGGATCTGGGCTGAAGTATAAGGCCATGTTCACACGGCTTAAAATGGGCCATATTTCGGTCCGTAATTACGCGCCGAAGTGCGCAAATTACGGGCTGAAAACGGCCCATTCATTAAGGTAATTCACAGTTCTCATAGAGAACTATGGATTACGTCTCCTCTGCCCGCTCGGCGAATCCGCCGGGCGGGGAGATAAGTGACATGTGAATTACTAGCGGCGTATACGCGCCGCTGGTAATGCAAGTCAATGGGCCGGCGAAGTGCCGCCCCCCCCCCCCCCACTCACTCCCCTGCTCCCGCCCTGCCCCCGTCCACACGGCGTAATTGCGGGGCGTAATTACGTCCCGCAGTTAAGCCGTGTGAACATAGCCTAAAGGAGGGAGGGTCTGCACTGTGGTCTGTACCTGTTTAGGGGTCTGAAGTGTGGTAAGTATTCATCCTGGAGTTATAAAGGGGGTTATATGCATTATTTGTGAATCAAATGGTGACAATGAGGGGGAAAATCCTATATAAATGGGCAGGACATAAGAAAAAAAAATTAAGCACACTTAGCAAGACACTTTTTCGTTCCCATATTTCATGTTTGTGCCTCCACAGAAATTGGAAAATATGATTAAAAGGCAGATCATAGTAAAAAAAGTGAACTATTCACAAAATCTTAGACTCTAATAGTAAAAACCGTTTTCAGTATACGAACCTCAGTGTGTAATTTCAAGCTCCTAATCTGGAATTACGAAACAGGTGTATCATGTTGTCTAGTAGTTTAATGCACATTTAGTCACTCATTCATTTCAAGGTGTAGAATAAGCATAAGACAAGATTGAAATTACTGCAGCCCTTCACTTCAGCTGTCAAAGTAGATAAATGGCTAAAATAATTATAAAGAAGGGATGAGTGTCGAGTTAGCTAGCAGGTTTGCACACAGGATAACCATGACCATGCTGTAGCTTCTATGTAAATGTGGAAGAGAGAGAGATGGCCGAGAATTGATGGAAAGATTCCACATAAATGGTATCTGGTCTATGAACAATATGAAGTTTTTTTTTCCACTGGACACATACTTTTAATTGTGTAATTTTAATATAACATAAGACGGAACGTCTGGAGCGATTTGTAGCCAGATTCCAGGTTTCTTTTCCTGGCTTACTGGAATCGCATTGGTTGCTATGGGCAGCATAATGTGTGGATGACATTTTATGAATTAAACTCATTGGAGGTGGGCTAGTGTACCAATGTAGGGTATATAGTCAGAATTTTCAGTGTACTGTAACATGCGCATTGAGGGTTGTGTGACAAACCAAAAAAAGCAAATATAAGCATCAACTATCTGTCACAATCCAGTGTGTGAAGGACTTCCAGAGGCTGTTACGGTTATGTTGGATCTTTCGCCTCACTGGGTTAGTGGACGGAGCTACAGTTACTAGGCGCACTGTGTGACTACTACAAGCCCTACAACAGCTGCTTACTCCCTGCTGAGCTGTAAATTCTATATTCACACCATATAAACAGTGAAGGAAATAATTATTTGATCCCTTGCTGATTGTGTAAGTTTGCCAATTGACAAAGACGTGAACAGTCTATAATTTTAAGGGTAGGTTAATTTTAACATTGAGAGATAGAATATCCAAAATAAAATCCAGAAAATCACATTGTATAAACTATAGAAATTTATTTGCATTTTTCTGAGAGAAATAAGTATATGATCCCCTAACAACCATTGAGGGTATGTTCACACGATGTATTGTGGCGCGTACAGTATGCGCCGCAATACATCATGTATTTCGGGAGCTCGCACTGATCAGCGCATACTCCCGAGGCGCGGAGTGGGGTGGGGAGGGGTGACAGCCCGCCGGCCCCATAGACATGCATTACTCGCGGCGTGTAAGCTCTGCCAATAAATGACATGTCACTTATCCCCCCGCACGTACAATGCGATCGTATGCCTGGGGAGGACGAGGCGTAATCCATAGTTCTCTATGAGAGCTATGAATTACCGTAATTGCGGGGCGCATTTTGCCGCATATTAAGCGCAATACGTGGCAAAATACGCGGCGAAATGCGCCCCAAAAAAAGCCGTGTGAACATACCCTAAGAGTTCTGGCTACTACAGACCAGTAAGATGCTTCTAATCAACTTGTTACCTGCATTAAAGACAGCTGTCTTAAATAGTCCCCTTTATAAAAGACTCCTGTCCACAGACTCAATCAGTCAGACTCTAACCTCTAAAACATGGGCAAGACGAAAGAGCTTTCTAAGGATGTCAGGGACAAGATCATAGACCTGCACAAAGCTGGAATGGGCTACAAAACCATAAGTAAGACGCTAGGTGAGAAGGAGACAACTGTTGGTGCAATAGTAAGAAAATGGAAGAAATACAAAATGGGGCATCATGCAAAATCTCACCTCGTGGGGTATCCTTGATCATGAGGAAGGTGAGAGATCAGCCTAAAACTACACGGGGTTAACTTGTTTATGATCTCAAGGCAACCGGGACCACAGTCACCAAGAAAACCATTGGTAACACATTACGCCGTAATGGTTTAAAATCCTGCAGTGCCCGCAAGGTCCCCCCTGCTCAAGAAGTTACATGTGCAGGACTGTCTGAAGTTTGCCAATGAACAACTGGATGATTCTATGAGTGATTGGCAGAAGGTGCTATAGTCAGATAAGACAAAAATTTAGCTATTTGGCATTAACTCAACTCGCCGTGTTTGGAGGAAGATAAATGCTGCTTATGACCCAAAGAACACCGTCCCCCCCTGTCAAGCATGGAGGTGGAAATATTATGTTTTGTGGGAGGTTCTCTGCTAAAGGCACAGGACCACTTCACTGCATCAATGGGAGAATGGATGGAGCCATATACCATAAAATCCTGAGTGACAACCTCTTTCCCTCTGCCAGGACATTAAAAATGGGTTGTGGCTGGGTCTTCACAAAAGACAAAGACCCAAAACATATAGCCAAGGCAACAAAGGAGTGGCTCAGAAAGAAGCACATTAAGGTCATGGAGTGGCCTAGCCAGTCTCCAGACCTTAATCCCATGGAAAACTTATGGAGGGAGTTGAAGCTCCGAGTTGCCAACAGCCTCAAAATCTTAATGATTTAGAGATGATCTGCAAAGAGGAGTGGACCAAAATTCCTCCTGACATGTGCACAAACCTCATCATCAACTACAAAAAAGTCAGACTGCTGTGCTTGCCAACAAGGGTTTTGTGTATATATATATATATATATATATATATATATAATTATATATATATTATATATATGTATATATATTATATTACAATATATATATATATATATATATATATATATATATATGTGTATGTGTGTGTGTGTGTGTGCGTGTATACAGCCGTCAGAGCCATCCCTCATACAACAAGTCTGTCAGTTGAGTTCAGTTATGTCAGTCAGCCTAACCAGGGAGTAACTAGGGAGTAGGACAGGTTTTTGCACAGGAAGGAGCCCGGCAGCCCTTTTGTTCTTTTATAAATGATAATTCATTAGACGAAACAAGCAGACTTTTCTAATTAAAGTAACTTAGGAATTTTTTCATTGTGACATTTAGTTTATCTGTTTAGTTTTCTTCTTTTCCTGGAGAACCCCTTTAACTTTTTATCAATGTAATACACAATATTGAGCAACGTAACATTTTCCCTGGTGCTTTTCATGGATAACATTTTTCCTGGTTCTTTTCATGGATAAATAGAAAACACTTGTAAAGGTGTTAAAGCCTTCGCCTATTTAACATTTTGACACCAAAAGTTCTGAAATGTTGTAAATAAAAAATTTTAAGTAATTTACAGTATTTCTAGCACCAAACAAATATTTGTTTCATCATTTCTTGCTTCCATTCGTCTCTCTCTCTTTCGTGGTGCTGCTTGTAATCTGTGCTCCTAGGCACTGGGCTAGATCAGTCTCATTTCACCTCAGGCAGTTAACAAAATAGTCAATTGTTCCTTCCGTCGTAGAAAAAAATCTAAAGAGGGGTAATGTTCCTCCTTAGGGAGAAACACTATGTAATTGTATGGAAACTTATAAACCATTAGTCACTCCACTGAAATTTAAATATGTTCTAAAGGGATTTTGGAAAATGACCTATCACCTATTGGATGTAGCATTCCTCAGGCTCACTGAGACTTGCCATGTAAATGGGATTATACCCAACCATCTATTCATCTGCAGACAGTTGTTTCGAGGTGTTGCCTCACATCAGTACAGAGTAGAACACTGGTAGGCAAGGTGGGAGGCTCAAGGGATAGCTCCAATAGGTCTTTCAGCTACACTGCCATATTATTACAGATGTTCTGTTCCTTCCCAGAGAAGTGGGGCAATGAGCAGGGCATTATGATGAGGATAACTGTCTCATGAAAGAGTGACTAAGAAAGAACTGCATATACAATCAAGAGAACCATAGGTTTGAGAAAAGTCCTCCTTTATCAAGTGGTTGACATTAATTCATTAATTTCCTGACGGATATCCTTAAGCACACAGGTTTGAAGTCTGTAGACAATATGGAAAGAGCAGCATGCCACAGGCTAAGTTCAGCAGTCTCCCAAATTAAAAAAAAAAAAAAAATGTCAACAGACCCCATTCTCCTTATAGGTGAGGGTACATAAGTTGGGACATACACCTACAGTACCAGACATTAATGACATATCCTATTAATATTCAACTACTTCTTAAAACGGGAATATAATTTAAAATATATTATTCCTTATGTTTACAGGAAATTGTTGCGATTAGTGTTGCACTTAGTTATGATATTCGCTGATGGCAAATTCGACCTAAAACAAAAAAGCTCAAAAAAAAAAAAGAAAAAAGAAAGACAATTGACCCAAACTATACCTCTAAATTTGGTGTAAGGTTAGGATTTTAAAGGGGTATTCTCATTATGGTATTTCACAGAGTCACAGGCAGCTTCAGACTCACACTGCTTGGTCAGGCTGTGGGTGGATCTATAGCAGTGATTAGAATATCAGCTCTACTATTCCTAGCTGAGCCTCTTACAGTAAGATGACTGCAGGAGATTTAACCTGTAAAGTAAACTACTAGAAGTGAAAAATGTGCTTCTCAAAGGTATTTATTCAAGTCTTGTTAGAGATGATGTCTATGCTCCTTTGTTCCATCCAACCATGGTGATATCACTCCCTGCTGTCTAATGAGGAAGGGAGATATGGATTGTAATATAGAGACACCTCTATGCACTCAGGGCAGATAAAATCTCTCTTATCTCATGACCACAGCAATTTTAAAAGAGAAAAGTATTTCGAAAAAGTCTTCATTTACCTGTCTCTACATGTTGAAAGCTAATCATTGTAGTGAGAAAACCCCTTTAAGTGGTTAATTTTCATTTTAGTGCCACTATGGGTCCAAATCACTTCTGCTGCCCACGACATAGGAGTAACCTAGGGAAACCAGAAGTGACAAGAGTCTTGGAGAAACACTGAAAGGTTAGTTAACACCTAATTTAGTGTTATGGTCGGAGGAAAACAAATCTGGGTTTGGGATCTCGAACCAGTGTAGAATTGAACAGGGTCCATTCAAACAACTCTAGTTGTGATATTAAAGCAAAGTATGATATCATTACATAAGAAAATATTGTTTTCTATTCAAGAGTATAGTACTGTAATACAAAGCATTTCATGTTGTCACTGTACATAAACCAGTAACTCAAAAATTTCTACTGGCAGCTAGAAAAAAGGAAAATAGTAAATTTAATAGAAATAATAAGTCCGGTGAAATACACTAGCCTATATATTGGTATTCTGACAGTAGGGCCACTGGAGGCCTTTGCATCTCACAACAGGGAACATAACTTCTTAATCCCACAAGTAGATCTGCCCTATAAGTACTGATTAGTTAGTGACAGTAATTTCTATGAAAACTTGGAAAGGGATTTTTACCCACTTTTCAGTAAGTGGATATTTGTTACTGTTGATTTTTAATATACAGATGAATCAATAAAAGAATGGACAGGGACACAGTAGCCTGAAATACTGAGTGCATTCTCTTTAACGTTTACTGCTTAGCAGTATATATCAACGGCTAACAGTATATATCCTGCAGCTAAATCAATCGGAGTTAAATTTGTATGTGTGATGTCGATATGCAGCTTAACACAGCCCTGGAATTATTTTTGATGGAGAAAAAAAGAAAACAGAAGGGTGTCAAATTTAAAATAACAATAAAACCTAGTACAAGTAGGCGGCTTGGCTTTTAATCCTGGCATCATATTTTACAGCGGAATACATGCCATGCAGATGGCGCACAGGCTTATTACACAGAAAGCTTCTTTAAGTGCAATTGACAAAATTCACAATAAATTAGGGGGAAAAATAAAGAATATGTTGTTTAAAGACTCAGAGCTACGTGTATCTGAATCCGCAATGTTTCCAGAATGACGCCAGATGGAGAACTTTATTTGGATAAAAACAAAGTGAAGAAAATAACTTTTTAGTGCGACTCAAGAGATGAAACAGGATAAATGTAGATTTAAAAGGGGTTATTTATATGTTAATATGCAATGACCTTGAGGCACAAAAGGCCATATAGTGATTTGGGTAGAAATGATGCAGCTGTGAACATTTTGTATACAAAACATAATTAATCATCTTCAGATTTGGAGAAAATGATTGTGCAGTGTCATGGAGCTGGAGCCTAAGAGTGTAGATTTATCGTTCACATAATACTGTAATCAGTTTTTTTTTATTCTTAGAAAGGTCAAAAAATTTGGGCCAGGACTGAAGAAATGATTTCTGGAGCTTAGAACTAGTGGAGTTAAGATTAAACTGTAAAATTGAAATAGTTAATAGAAGATCGCTGGTCCAAGAGAAGACAGACTTGGAATAAAGGCTCAAGTGGACATGGCAGTAGGTTTAATAGAAGATTTGTTGGGCTACAAGGGAAGTGTCAATCTTAAAGGGAACTAGTCAGGTGCTTTATGCTGCCCTATCAGTGTAGGATGTGATAGAGGAAAGTTGAGCTCTGTGACAGGTTTATACAATTTGATGCTGAATTTCTGAGTAAAAAGCAGAAAAAATCTGTGAAATTGAAGCTGAAAGTACTGCTTACCTGCCCACATATAGTGAGTGATGGCTTAGTACACACACTGATGCATAAAAAGCTGTCAATCACTGTATGTGGGCGGAGTACGCAGGACTCCTACTGTCACTTAAGGAGTCCGGTCAGAATTTACTCTGCATTTCAAATCCTATAAATCAGCTTCTCTTCTTCTATCCTATCCTACTCTAGTCTCAGATAGGGTGGTTCCCTATCTAACTGGTTCCCTTTTAAGTATTGGGGTAGAATATGGCAATAAGGATAAAGACCAAATCAATGTATCAAAGAATGACACTACACACCCTGAAAGCTTAAATGTGAACAAGGTAGAAGTCTAGCCCATTTGTCCGTACAGAACCATGCAAAAGATTTGAGGACCATAGTTAGATATGACCTGATCCACAAAAATTATATTTATCTACATAAAATGTAGAAATCTGCATACATTATCTCACCCTTCTCACATCTGACATTCTGTAATGACTCAATGGAGACAGACAGATTTTCCACGTCGCTTGCATGGCTTTTGCATATTGTGTTTTCACCCTAACCCATTTACAGGGATCCAATCTTTACTGCAGGGGACTCCCAGGTTGCTACCCCTGACAAAACCGGCTGTAGCAAAAGCTAATGTGTAAGTGTGCTACCAGGTGAACAGATGAGAGGCAAACTTGCACAAGCTATAGGCGCAACTTTTGCATCGTCAGAGACAAAGCCAAAAGATCAAGGAAGGTCCAATTCCAAGAATCAAATCACCAATATCACTATGGAAAACCAGGAAGCACCAACAAATACTAGGCACCAAAGTAGAGTAAGTGTCTCTTTAAACAGTCACTTAAAGGGGTTATATCACTTTGAACAACGATGGCATATCACTAGAATAAGTCATCATTGTCTGATAGGTCCAGGTCCCACCTCTGGGATCCACACCTTTCACCTAAACGAGCCCCCAAACCTCTCCGTTCTGATAGGATAAAATGCAGATTGGTGGCACCCACCAGCCCTCAATCAGTTATGGACCAGCACAAGCTAAGGAGCAGCCATGGAAGAATGGGCCAGCTGACAGTGGCGCAGAGGCAAGTAGAAGCAGTCATGAGCTGTTCTATGGTTCATGACTATCCTTTAATTAACTTCTGATTACACAATATGTCAGATAGATTCTTTTCATTACCGAAGGGTAAAATGATAAATATCTATACTCTTATCAACTTTCTATTCTTCACAATCATATCACATGTAAGAATTACTTCTAGGCTAACTCTATTCACAATCTAAACATTTACATGTGACAATATTATCCCTCCCCCAATATCTCTTTTATAAGTGACACTCAAGATCCAAGAAGCCAAGACATATCATTATGTGGTGGGCTCTTCCCATTTTGTATGTGCTGCTGTATATAACATATCTAGGAGATCTGTTTTCCCATCTGTCTTCTTCTATTAAAGCTGGAGCTACCTGGAGGGGTAGTGAGGCTATGATTGGCAGCCCCATTCTCACTCCTGATCTCTGGCAACATACTATTATGGCATCGTGAATTGGCAATTGTCTTACATACTTTCACGACCTGCAGCTAGAGGAAAATTAAATTTCTTTTGGTTCTTTCTTGCAGGTTGCCAGCCTCTTATGACAGCTTAAGGTTTGCTTGATGAGCTCAGGCTACAGAATGTCTCTAATGGTCTAGAGCGTTTTTATGGTTGCAGAGTAGCAGAGAGGATTTTGATTCCCCTGGTTGTTTTTCTGTAACTGCAGAACACTTTTGCTTGTCGTAGGGGTGAATAGTATATTCTAGTGAAGCTTCGGCCATGCTTCATTATGTCCCTAAAAAAGAACCCTCAATTCTGTGTATTAAAACAATATGCTTTTATTGTACAATAATAATGTCTTACCCAATCTTCTAACACTACATGCTTGGGCTGACAGAAATCAGGCATTGCACTGAATGGAGCTTTAATCAAAAGGAACCGCAAAGAGAGTAAAGGAGAATAAAATGGAAAACATATGGACCATGCATAGTTTGAAGCAATATGGACTTTGTGACACCATCATAGCCGTTATAATGGCTGCAGTCTAGGTAGGTACTAAATCAAAGTTTACTACATCTTGACTATAAGATAAATAAGTATTCAGTATTCCAAGTTTAGTTCACAGTTCCAGAAACTAAAATAGGATTTGTGTTTGAAGGTATACATATAATGTGGTTTTTGAGGTTATATACCACCATATAAACTATGCATTCATTATGCAACTAGTAGTTGTGCCTCTCTAGAAATAAGGAGCAAGAAGATCTCCATTCTTAACGGTAACCTGGCAGGTGGTTTATGGTATCCTGAGAGCAGGATGTCATAGAGGGAAAGATGCTGAGCTGTGTTTTGTGAATTCTGAGTAAAAAGCAGAGAAAAAAGTAGAAAATACAGTCAAAATACAGCTCGCCCCAATAACAGACAGTGATTGACAGTTTGCTGTCAATCACACACTAATACAGAGAAAGTTGTCAATTACTATATGTTGGTGGGGTCAGCAGGACTTGCACTGTCACTTAAAGGGGTTTCCGCGCTACAATGATCATAGTTTAAAAAGAGGGGACCAAAAATGTAAGCATGTTTTCCTTGGTTACCATAAGCAAAATGCTATGATTTAAGAGAAATATGCTGTTTCATGTGTGCCTAGTAACGAAGTTTGAGCCCAGGTCATGATCCGCCCAGCTGAATGATCAATGGCTGTCGGACAAGTTGTGTCCCACCCCGGTCGTAACGGGAGTGCACGTGACGGGGAGGAAGGGAAGGAGGGAAAGGGAAGGACACAACACCCATATTTATCAGGGTCCTGAATGTCTCATGAGAGAAATAAAAATGAACACCCATCTTTCCCACGGTCCTGAATGTCAAATGAGAGAAAAAAGCACCCATCCTTGCAAGGATCCTGAATGTCTAGAAAGATAGAAAAAAAATACCCATCCTTCCAAGGGTCCTGAATGTCGAGAAAGAAAAACCACCCATCTTTCCCAGGGTTCAGAATGTTAAATGAGAGAAAAAAATCACCCATCTTTCCCAGAATCCTGAATGTCACATTCTAGTTGCAAAGTATGTAGAGAGAGCGAGAAATGTTTATATACACTATCGGGTTACATTTAGCTTTTCACTCCCAAAGACAGCTGTGAACTTCTCCCTTCCCCAAGCTCACACAGAATGGATTATCAGGAGTATGCACACAGTGTGGGGGCGTGTCTGTCAGAAGATACGCCCTGCTGGGAGAAGAAACACGCTCCTTCATTTGACAAGTTCTGCTTAGCAACCAGCATAAACGGCTGCCAAATGATGAAACCATAAAATCCCTTTAAAGCTTCCTACCAGTATTTTCTCTGCTTTTTACTCAGAAGTCATGCTTCAAATAAAATAAACCTATAAATGACAGAGTTCAGCTTCTCTTTCTCTATTACATCCTTCTTTCAGATAGGGTAGCATAAACCCCATGACGGGTTTGCTTTAATAGGCTATTTAAACAACTTTATTTTTATATATTTCCTAAAGATACACTTGTAGGTATATCCCTGCACTATGGCATAAATAGTGCCTCTAAAAACTTTCAACTGTAAACTCCAAGATGTTCCTATCTGTCCTTACTGCATATTAACTTAGAGTAGAAATTTTAATCAAATAGAGATGATGGGTCTTTTGCATGTAAATAGCGGAGAGTAGTGTATAATTCGATGAAGAAGACAGCAGACTTCACTTTGTCTCTCCTTTAAACATCCAACTGTCTAATTAAATACTGTTTTCTTTACCTATTATTCCAGCCAGCATGTGCACATATTGTTTTTACTAAGTGATTGTCTGTTTCAATTAGGTGATTGTCTGTTCTTTCACTCATAGCTCCCTCTTCACCTCCTGTTTTTTTTAACTGTCTCTATGGCTTGGTTTTGTTGCATGGAGTAATAGCTACTCATTAACTCTTTTGTTATTTTATGAATACTTCTCGCGATATGGTAACTATATAGAATAAAATCCAAAATGTTTTAGCACAAAAGGATATCATTTTGATCATAGGAAAATATCCATGTACGTAATTAAAACACAAATGATACAGTGGTGGCCAAAAGTATTGGCCTCCCTGCAATTCTGTCAGATAATACTCAGTTTCTTCCTGAAAATGATTGCAATCACAAATTCTTTGGTATTAATATATTCGTTTATTTTGCTTGCAATGAAAAAACACAAAACAGAATGAGACAAAAATCAAATCATTGATCATTTCACCCAAAACTTAAAAAAATGGGCCGGACAAAAGTATTAGCACCCTCAGCCTAATACTTGGTAGCACAACCTTTAGCCAAAATAACTGCGAACAACCGCTTCCGGTAACCATCAATGAGTTTCTTCCAATGCTCTGCTGGAATTTTAGACCATTCTTCTTTGGCAAACTGCTCCAGGTCCCTGAGATTTGAAGGGTGCCTTCCCCAAACTGCCATTTTGAGATCTCTCCACAGGTGTTCTATGGAATTCAGGTCTGGACTCATTGCTAGCCACTTTAGAAGTCTCCAGTGCTTTCTCTCAAACCATTTTCTAGTGCTTTTTGAAGTGTGTTTTTGGGTCATGGTCCTGCTGGAAGACCCATGACCTCTGAGGGAGACCCAGCTTTCCCACACTGGACCCTGCATTATGCTGCAAAATATGTTGGTAGTCTTCAGACTTCATAATGCCATGCACACGGTCAAGCAGTCCAGTGCAAGAGGCAGCAAAGCAACCCCAAAACATCAGGGAACCTCCGCCATGTTTGACTGTAGGGACCGTGTTCTTTTCATTGAATGCCTCTTTTTTTTCCCTGTAAACTCTGTGTTGATGCCTTTTCCCAAAAAGCTCTACTTTTGTCTCATCTGACCAGAGAACATTCTTCCAAAACGTTTTAGGCTTTCTCAGGTAAGTTTGGGCAAACTCCAGCCTGGCTTTTTTATGGCTCAGGGTAAGAAGTGGGGTCTTCCTGGGTATCCTACCATACAGTCCCTTTTCATTCAGACGCTGACAGATAGTACGGGTTGACACTGTTGTACCCTCGGACTGCAGGGCAGCTTGAACTTGTTTGGATGTAAGTCGAGGTTCTTTATCCACCATCTGCACAATCTTGCGTTGAAATCTCTCGTCAATTTTTCTTTTCCGTCCACATCTTGGGAGGTTAGCCACAGTGCCATGGGCTTTAAACTTCTTGATGACACTGCATATGGTAGACACAGGAACATTCAGGTCTTTGGAGCTGGACTTGTAGCCTTGAGATTGCTCAGGCTTCCTCACAATTTGGATTCTCAATTCCTCAGACAGTTCTTTGGTCTTCTTTCTTTTCTCCATGCTCAATGTGGTACACACAAGGATACAGGACAGAGGTTGAGTCAACTTTAATCCATGTAACTGGCTGCAAGTGTGATTTAGTTATTGTCAACACCTGTTAGGTGCCACAGGTAAGTTACAGGTGCTGTTAATTACACAAATTAGAGAAGCATCACATGATTTTTCAAACAGTGCAATACTTTTGTCCACCCCCTTTTCTATGTTTGGTGTGGAATTATATCCAAATTTTGGGGCTTTATGACAATTCTTTTTTTTGGTTTTCCATTGAAGACAAATTAAATGAAGAGAATAATACCAAAGAATTTGTGATTGCAATCATTTTCAGGAAGAAACTAAATATTATCTGGCAGAATTGCAGGGGTGCCAATACTTTTGGCCACCACTGTAGCTGTAGAACACTTACATCAACTAAAACTCTCGCTGTTGTAAAGTGTAGACTGTGTTTGTCGTATTCTTGTTATCCTATATTCGTGTGCAATATTGTTCAGAGGATCATGTATTTAATGAGAACAAGGCATTAGGTTTACATAGTTATATAGCTGATAAGTTTGAAAAAAGATGCAGGTTCATCAAGTCCAACCTACAACCCTACAGTGTTAATCCAAAAGGCGGCAAAAACCCATTTAAGGCCAATACTGATACTAGAAAAATTCCTTCCTGACTCCAATATGGCAATTAGAATAAACCACTGGATTATTGTCCAATCTATAAACTCTTGTACCAATAACCTGTATTCTTCAAAAATGACATCTAGGCCATATTTGGACTATTTTAATGAATTCCCCTATCACAAGGCATTATGGGAAAGGGGCTGAGAAACCCACAGCGCCCTCTGTTGGTTGTAACAAATCCTCAATTTGCTTTGACCCACCGAGTCTTGAGAAAGCAAAAAGGAATTTTAGCCAAGCCAGTATCTTCATCTACAGACAACGCTGTTTCTGTGATGAGAGATACTAGCTTGGCTAAAAAATTCCTTTTTGCTTTCTCAAGACTCGGTGGGTCAAAAGCAAATTGAGGATTTGTTACAACCAACAGAGGGCGCTGTGGCTTTTTCAGCCCCTTTCCCATAATGCCTTGTGATATGCAGATGCTAAGTAGAGGGCGAAAAGGCAAAACAAAAAACTCTACAAGCTGTTCGTTCGGTGCTCTCCTTAAGGAGAAAATCTTCCCTTCCGAGCTAACCCGATGCCTCCCACACAGCCAGCCAGTATCTTCTCTACTCTGCATGAAGAGGGACAAAAATCCAAAAACCCGCGTTGTCTGTAGTTTTGAGAGAATACTGGCTTGGCAAAAAATTTCCCTTTTTTGCTTTCTCAAGACTCGGTGGGTCAAAAGCAAATTGAGGATTTGTTACAACCAACAGAGGGCGTGTGGGCTTCTCAGCCCCTTTCCCATACTATCCCCTGTGATATGAGATGCTAATTTAGAGGGCGAAAAAAAGGCAAAACAAAAACTCTACAAGCCGTTCGTTCGGTGCTCTCCTTAAGGAGGATTTCCCTTCCTAAAATGAATTCACCATCACAACCACTTGGGCAGTGAGTTCCATAGTCTCTAAAGCTCTTACAGTAAAGAATCCTGTCTATGATGATGGTAAAACTTTATTTCCAATAGATGTGGAGGTTACCCCCCCTGTGCAGATTAACACAATAGTGGCCCACAAACTTCGCTGTGAAAAATAAAAGCAGAAAAGCAACTAGTCCACATCACTTACAGCTGTAAACACAGGAGATGTGACTTTCTCAACTGCTTTTTTCTCCCAGACAAAATGACTGCCGTCATTTGGTTGTTTTAAGAGCCAAGATCAAGTGTTTGCAAGGTGGACTGTACTGTACTGCTAAAAAAAAGCAAGAGATGGCAGGCAGCTCAATGAAAACAAATGGGTATCCATGGCATTCATGTGCTCTTCTGAAGCCACAAACTGCACTGGATGTAGGTGTCAGTTTTAGCCAAAATGGGAAACTACAGTAAAGGAGACTACAGTAAAGGACTGCCTATAACAGAAAATGTTAAAGTGGTTTTCTCACTGCAATCATAAGCTTTTAACATGCAGGAAAAGGTAAATGGAGACTATTACCAAATACAATGCTTTGTTGATTTGCTTTGGTCATGAGATAAAGAAGATTTTATCGCCTCTTGGAGCACACACGTTTCTCTGGTTGCCAACCACCTCTTCCTGCTCTCTCTTATCTCTCATTGCTCCAAGCTGCTATCAGTCAGTCCCGCTAGCAGTCTTATCGCTAGCAAAGGACTTTGTTTACTTAACTAACTGACAAGCTTTCAACCTTTTTAGCTCTGCAGCCTGAGTACTACACTTTATAAATCTCTTGTCAGTGTAACAGGAATAGCAGAGCTGATTTGTCAATCACTGCTATAGACCCACCCACAGCCTGAACAGGATGTGAGAGTCTAAAGCCGACTGTGACTCTGTGAAATTGCATGGTGAGAAAACCCCTTTAAGTCATAACTCAACTTCACAAAGCTGCATCAATGAACAGTGCAACTGGATGTGTCACAAGTTTGTGCATTCACTTTTATTATCCATCTGTCTTTAAACATACTTAGGGTGCACTGCCATCCTCCTCCCCATTTAGTAACAGATTCATCAATAGGAGACATGACCCCTCTGAAGCCCTCAATTCTTTTTTTTTCAGCACAATTGTATTTATCAGGAAAAAGTGAAGCAGGGTTTTCATAAATATGGCAATCAACCCAAAAATGGTGTAAACCCATTGATAGATGTGCCCCACCGTGCTTACCAAAAAAGATCCATGCTTGGTCAGTGCTTTATATTATACGGATGAAAAATAAGCCAACAGCAAAAACCTGCAACAAAACAATGTGAGGAACAGGCTACGGGGCTCTTCATAAATCAGTCTTATTCTGACGCTCATCGCTTTATGAACACAAGTATTAGATATTTATTACATTATTAGAACCATGCAGTAGCAACGAATATTCAGAGAAAGTATATGGCTGTTCCCGCTGAATCACCTCTTTTCCATTGCAGAAATGTGCTGCCTTTGGACGAGGGTGCACCCATAAGTACCCAATAAATTATTTTACATACCGCTTGCCAGTTTCTTCCAGACCTCAACTGTAAAAAAAAAAAAAGTAACCAGCCAGGAAAAATAAAAGTCATTATCCATAAATCCACAGCTGACTGTACAAACTGAAAACCGGACTCTACTTTAATCCTTCTATATGATAAGCAAACAGAGATATTAAATATGATTTTAATATTCTGCACAGAGCGGGTATTGCTATGACCTGTGCTGTTCTGTGTAATTTTATCTGGGATTGGAGCTGCTGTAAAGATGAGAATTATTGCAACCACAGCTTTACAATCGCCAGCCCTGACATGAAAGCTATGTGAATTATAGGAGAATATCTTTAACGGATTACCTTCATCCGCAAGCAAAACCCATTCAGTTCAGTTATACTCTTTGTTTGCAGTTTACATTCTCTGAATAATGTGATGGGGACAAGAAATGTCAGAGGAGACAGAAGCCGGAGGGCTCTAAAGGGTTAACAGATGAAACATTTTGGAGCGGGGTTTCTTTAGGAGAGCACTAGATGAAGATTCCCATTAGATGGTCCTGATTTGAAATTATTTAATTAGAAAACAGGTCTTGCAAAATGATGAGGGGCACTGGGCCTTCAGTCTGGCACCCGGGGCTGTTCACAGGAGCGGCCGATGGGAGCCAGCAAGCAGGTCTGTGCACAGCTACTATTAGCTGCCTTTATGAGCAACAGCGACAGACTGAGCACGCCTTCCATCTACTGTTACCGACTTGGAGACCTAACAAAATGATTTCATCACCGTAACTCGCACAGAGGCATTCTGAAGGAAGCCCCTTGTAATAGTGAATGAGCAGAAGATGGACTGCAGCTTTGTGTTTAGAAGCGAGACAGCAGGTCAAGAATAAATACATCATTCAGACATCCTATCTAGACACATCAGTGCCTCCATATGGCAGGAGCTTTGAGATTCCCTGCAGCAGCCTCTTTGTTGGCATCACATATGTTGCAAATGGTTAAGATAAAGGGTAAGGGATAAAAGGATGAATAGAACAAAGATAGGAGGGACGTGGAGAAAGGTGAGCAATACAGCAAGAAAGTAACAGCCAAAGTCATTACTGGCTATGAAGCAACCTGGTACAGAGGTAATAGCATGAACCCAAAATAAGGGCAAGATGCATCTAGAGGCGAGAATACACAATGGGGTTAAATCTGGCAGCAGAAACATTACTGGAGCAACAGAGAACCAATATGCTCTACACTATCATGTGGTGGGATTAGGAGAGGAAAAAAATCCATAGCAAGATAAAAGAGAACACAATGCTTTCAACAAAATAGCCTTAATTGATAACATTAGTGTAGATCATGACAGAGATAGGACTCTCATTTATTGCTATTATTCAAAAACTTCAGTCCATAAATTCCTTTCATTGGCTCACAGGAAAAAAAAAAAGAAGATATTTCTTTCTGGATTGTGGCGACAGATACATTTGGACATTACAAAACAGCCCATACAGTTACCTTAAAGAACACCATGGGAGAAAATAAAAAAAAAGAAGTTTGTGGAAAAATAAATGCAGTTATGATGGGGGATATCTATCTATCTATCTATCTATATATATATATATATATATATATATATATATATATATATACACACACACACATACACACACACATACACACACACATAAGATGAATTAATTCATGCACTTACGTCTGCTGTAAGAAATCGTGAGGTGGTACTTGAAAGAGAAAAATACATACAGTTGGTACGGAAAGTATTCAGACCCCTTTACATTTTTCACTTTTTCTTTCATTGCCGCCATTTAGTAAGATCCAAAAAGTTCATTTTTTTGCTCATTAATGTACACTCTGCACCCCATATTGAAAGAAAGGAAAAACAGAAATGTAGATTTTTTTGCAAATGTTTTTAAACAAGAAGCTGAAATTCACATGGCCTTAAGTGTTCAGACCCTTTGTGTGACACTCATATTTTAACTCACATGCTGTACATTTCCTTCTGATCCTCCTTGAAATGGTTCTACTCCTTCATTGGAGCCCAACTGTGTTTAATTAAACTGATTCGACTTGATTAGGAAAGGCACACACCTGTTAATATACGAGAGCTCACAGTGCATGTCAGAGCACATGAGAATCATGAGGTCTAAGGAACTGCCCAAGGAGCTCAGAGACAGAATTGTGGCAAAAATCTCCAAAAAATTGGGAATCTCGCAAGAGAACTAAGAGTGACTTTTGATCACTATATTTACTATTTTGCCATAGGCAAACTTAAACTCTATCAGTTCTCTATCTGTTTAAACACTAAAAGTAAATTTTATTATATCAAAACTCTTAACCTCTTTTACACACTTTTTAAAAACCTGATCTCTAACCTCATCATTTAACCCTTTTTGCTTCTAAAAAGAGGGAATAACTCCCTTTCTATTATCAATTTGGGTGGAACCCCACCTATAACAGGGGACCCTTAAAATCTATAGCAAAGTACTAGCTTAAGCCAATACTTGGGCAGTGTCCCTAATTCATAGACACAGAACAAAAAAGGCCCCCCTTGTGACACCGTCTGCAGCGGTGACACTTTGTAGACAGAGGTGAGAGATCACAATTTAAAACGTCATATCTGCCCTTTGCCGACATGTTTCGCCAGCTAACCTGGCTTTATCAAGGCATTAGAGGCCCGATCACATGTGGTCTGAGCTCACTTCCTTTTATATCATGTTAGGTAAAACACCCCGTTCAGGTGCTCACCAATTAGCCATGCAGAGAATCACATAAAACCCACCTCCTTCTCGCGGCACACTCATAACATGTCCTGCTAAAGCTGCCACCATGCTCTTGTAGTGCTCACTTGTAGTGCTCCATCCTTTGTTATTTCTGATGATTCCCCTTCTCTCGATCCCTCAAGAGAATCCTTGGTGGTTCTAAAAAAAGTGGGTGTATTTGCGTCTGAGGTTGAGTTTGCACTGTGTTCATAACCTGTCCATTTCCTGCCACTGGTGGCGTATTTGTATTGCCATTTAAAATCATTGCCTGTGCTCCCCCACCATGGGCCACCACACCACAGGATGCAGAAGAGGACAATGTATTTGATCCCACTGATCCCTCTCCCGATTGACATCTCTGAGGATTCTGTTTCTTGCACTGCCTGTAATAGAAGATTTTTTGTGCGTTTTTTATTGTCCAACCTCTGTTCTTTCTCTGACCCTTCCTCCAACAGTTTTCTTCCCCTGCGTATAAGCTATTAATAGAACCTGTGGAGGATTCTTTACAGCAGAAGTCTCTGAATCTGACAAATCTGAATATAGATTAGGTTTGTAGGTAAATCTACTATTTTTCCAAATATAAACCTGATTGTTATCAAAGTCTTTTCGATCCCTCAGATATTTGTTATGTTTCCTTTCCTTAATTTCTTCTCGCAAAGATGGCAGTGTGCTGTGTAATGTGACACCTAGTCTGCTTAATTCATTCTTGGTGAGCCACGCAGTTGCAATAATATGAGAGAAGAAAAAAAAGGGCCCATAACAGTCAGGGCGGAGGTGGGTGTTGGTGCAGTGCATGGGCACGGGCCGTACGGGAAGATGGGGTGCAAGCCCGGTATGGAGATGGCGAATTTATTTGAAGGTTGTTGGCTCATGAGAGCATGGTGGCAGCTTTAGCGGGGACATGTATGAGTATGCGCGTGGAAGGGGGAGTGGGTTTTATGTGGATTCTCTGATGGCAAATTTGGTGAGCACCCGAACGGAGTGTTTACCTAACATGATATAAAAGGAAGTGCGCTCAGACCACATGTGATCGGACCTCTAAGCCTTGATTTAAAGCCAGGTTAGCTGGCGAAACATGTCGGCGGGGGTCAGATATGACGTTTTAAATTGTGATCTCTCACCTCTGTCTTAAGTGTCACCTGCTGCAGACGGTTGTCACAAGGGGCCCCATTTTTTCTGTGTCTATGAGATTAGGGACGACTGCCCAAGTAGTTGGCTTAAGTTAGTACTTTGCTATAGATATAAGGCTCCCCTGTTAGTAGGTGGGGTTCCACCAGACTTGATAATAGAAAGGGAGTTATTCCCTCTTTCAGAAGCAAAAAGAGTTAAATGATGAGGTTAGAGATCGGTTTTAAATTTGTGTGTATAGAGGTTAAGAGTTTAGATATAATAAAGTTATGTTTTAGTGTTTAACAGATAGAGAACTGATAGAGTTTAAGTTTGCCTATGGCAAATAGTAAATATAGAATTGTGGCAAGGCACAGATCTGGCCAAGGTTACAAAAAAATTTCTGCAGCACTCAAGGTTCCTAAGAGCACAGTGGCCTCCATAATCCTTAAATGGAAGTTTTGGGACGACTACAACTCTTCCTCGACCTGGCCATCCAGCCAAACTAAGCAATCGTGGGAAAAGAGCCTTGGTGAGAGGGGTAAAGAAGAACCCCAAGATCACTGTGGCTGAGCTCCAGAGATGCAGTATGAAGATAGGAGAAAGTTTCACAATATCAACTATCACTGCAGCCTCCACCAGTCGGGGCTTTATGGCAGAGTGTGCCCACAGAACCTCTCCTCAGTGCAAGATATATGAAAGCTGCACACAGTTTGTAAAAAAACACATGAAGGACTCCCCCGACTATAAGAAATAAAATTTTTCTGGTCTGATGATTTTGAAGATTGAACTTTTTAGTGTTAAAATTTTAAGCGGTATGCGTGGAGGGAAAAACCCGGCAATACTCATTCACCTGCCCAATACAATCCCCAAAAGTGAAACATGGTGGTGGCAGCATCATGCTATGGGGGTGTTTTTCAGCTGCAGGAACAGGACGACTGGTTACAATTAAAGCAAAGATGAATGCGGCCAAGTACAGAGATATCCTGGATGAAAACCTCTTCTAGAGTGCTCTGGACCTCAGACTAGGCCAAAGGTTCTTCTTCCAAAAAGACAATGACCCTAAGCACACAGCTAAAATAACAAAGCATTGGCTTCAGAACAACTCTGTGACCATTCTTGACTGGCCCAGCCAGAGCCCTGACCTAAACCCAATTGCGAATCTCTGGAGAGACTTGAAAATGGCTGTCCACCAACATTCACCATCCAACCTGAGGGCACTGGAGAGGATCTGGGAAGGGAAGAATGGCAGAGGATCCCAAAACCAGGTGTGAAAAAAAATTGCTGCATCATTACCAAGAAAGACTCATGGCTGTTACTTGCTTTAAAGGGTGTTTCTACTCAACACTGAGCAAAGGGTTTTGAATACTTAAGACCATGTGATAGTTCAGTTTTTCCTGTCTAGTAAATTTGTAAAATTATCTAGTTTCTGGGTTTTTTTCTTTCAAGAGGGGGGGGGGGAGGGGGGGTCAGAGTATCCCATTAATGAGCCAAAAAAATTAACATTTTGGATCTTACCAGGTGGCTGCAATGAAAGGAAGAGTAAAAATTTAAAGGGGTCTGAATACTTTCTATACCCATTGTAACACAAATAGAGAGTTGCTCCAAAGTTATCTTTCTTGTTTGCTATTTTGATTAATTTGGAACAGTTTGAGGCATGTTTTGAAGAAATGTCAACTGATTGATCCTATGATATCCTTAATAAACCTGCGTTTAACACAGTAAAATTCTAGCATTAAAGGGGTTGTCCAATATATAAAAAAATAACTAAGTGACTGTTGCACAAAACAAAAACATACTGGCCTTCCTCCTCACCTCATTATAGCACTGGTTCTGCAGTGTTTCTCCCCAGTCTTTGGTTTCCTTTCTGGCTCTGACAGAATAGGATGTCCTCACTACAGCAGTCACTGAGCTGTCCACTATATGTATTCTGTTTACCCTTATATACTTTTTGTCAGATCTTTAACTCTAGGTAAAGCCATTCACATTCTAATACAAAATGTAACTAAATAAAACTAGGACAGGCACATTATCCAGCTAAAAGAGGCCACTGTCATTAGGTAAGACCATTGCTATGATTGGTCTAACTTGATCTGTAACAATTTTTGGCTTGGTGGTACATGGCAAAGTATCATTTAAAGGAATTCCAGGATCCAGCATTTTTCAGCAGAATTGCGCACAGCATCATACTTCCTTCCTTTACTGCCTTTTTCCATTATAGTGCCATCTCTTTCACAGGTAAGTGATGTATACTCCGCCTTCTACATAAATTATGTAACCAGATCACCCTATTCCACAACTAAATACCCTAGTTCTCATGCTGCTGTGCCCATTGTATGAACTTTTTTCTATGAATGGGGGTAAATATTGGCATTCTAACTGGCCTATAGCCATACAGTCTCACAGGTGCAAAGCTACAATGAACTATCTGTTGTGATAACTTTTTATTATGTTCAACCTTAACTTTTTTTAGAAATTTCTGCTACAGTAACTTTTCTGTAGGACTGAGCCAGGCGGGCTGTCCTTTGTTACCTATGTACAGCAATGAACTTTGGGTACCCAGGAGCCTATTGTCAGTTCACCGGTTGTCCTTTCTCACACCACTTTTGAAGGTACTAACGGTACCAGCCACATCCCTAGAGAGCAGCCCTTTTTTTAGGGATTCTCTGACCCAGTCGTCGAGCCATCCCAATTTAGCTCCCGTTTAAGTAACTCAGATCCTCATGCTTGTCCATTTTTATTGCTTCCAACGTGTTAACTTTAAAAATGGTTACTTACTGCATAATTTATCCCAGCCCTTGACTTGTGCCAATGTCATGAGCTCATCAGTGTTCTTTAGCAGTCAGTGGTTTTAATATTATGGTCGACGGTGTGTATAGGCGTCCTCATTTTTCTTAAAGCTATAAAAGTTCAGTATAGTGTATAAAATCTCATTTTACTATTCTATTAGAAATCTACATGGAGGCTTTGGCTCCTATTCAAACAGCTCTACCATTAGAAAGTTACATGCAATCTCAGTCAACAGTCTGCAACGGATTGCACTGCTAGCACGCTTCACAAACCTTTATCTGGCAGATGAAAATATAAATGCTATTACCAGCATGCGACACACAATTAGGATGTAGCCTTTAAACCAGCTCAATGCACATTGCAAATAATTACTGTAAAAAGGGTCTCAATGTAAGATGAAGAAGATAGCAAAAAGGCCTGTGATAAGAACTTAAATCCTTCCCTATAAGGAGAACGTACAGGGCGATCCCTTCAGTCTGTGCAGAAAAGTAATACTTTTGTCTTTGGCTTTTCCTGTGGATAGTTTGGGCTCATATGGTCTCCTTTGGTATTCTGCCAGATTGCCTTACTGAAATGAAGGATTATTGAGTTAGACTTTAAAGGGAGTCTGTCATTCCTATGATAAAGACAGTTTTACATAGAGCCTTGTGCACTGTGGATGACCTATAAGATCTAAGTCCTTTACTGCTCCCTCCTCCTAGGAGAGAGCATAAAATACCTCCACGTCTTGTATGCAAATACTGAATGCTGGCTGTGGGGAACAATTCATGTGGAGTCTGGCATGCCGTCTTCTCTGGAGATATAGTCGTACTCCACAGCCAACATACAGTATTTCAGACTCTACTGCAACCTACATAACAGCCTCACTAGCATTACCTGAACATCACTGGATTTTTGTATTACTGTTAGGCTATGTTCACACGGCTTAAAATGGGACGTATTTCAGTCCGTAATTACGCGCCGTACAGTGCGAATTACGGCTGGAATACGTCCCAGTCATTACGGTAATCCACATAGAGAACAAATGGATTACGTCTCCTCTCCCCGCTCGGCTAATCTGCCGCGGGGGGAGATAAGTGACATGTCATTTTCTAGCGGCGTATACGCGGCGCTAGTAATTATAGTCTATGGGCCGGCAAAGTGCCGGCCCCCCCCCCGGTCCCGCCCCCGTCCACACGGCGTAATTGCGGGCCGTAATTACGCTCCGCAAATAAGCAGTGTGAACATAGCCTTAATGTGAACTATTTTGGAAAAACAAACAAGTGACTAAAGAATTTTGAAATAATTTATAGGTTTTTTTATTAAGCTTTCTTCATATAACTAATCCATTTCTCAAACTTTAAATTTTTTGGATCTTAATTTGCAAGACATTCAGGATGAATTTTAACCAAAAATGTTTTTTTAGAGGTTTAACTAGTGCATCAAGCATCCTCTCTCAACCTTATGGTGAGGCCCACTATATTTCAAGGAGTAAAATAATAAAAGGGAAGGTATACCTCTGATGGATGAAGAGTAAAATGTAGTACCCTTTTTTTGGAGATGCTGTTTTCCTGTGGACATTTGTGATGGGTGAGGAATGACCCAATATGGTGGCCCTGTTGCATTCCAAATTGAGAAGAGGGAGGAACCACTGGGGCTGCTTTTTGACAATTTTATTTCTAATTAAAGGAAATGTTAAAGGACCTATTGTTTAACTCATGTTTTTATGATAAACAGATTTTTTACAAACTTTTGCTCGAAAGGGGTAATGTTTATCAATGGAGAGGCACCATGTCGGTGTGTGGATACTTATTTCCTTTGACTGCTCCACTGAAACCTAACTATATTCTAAAAGGCTCATGGGAAGAGAGCTTTGACTATGCATTGGCTGGCTAGCAGAGAGGAAGTTGCCTCTCTCGAATGAGAAACATCACCCCTTTTAAGCTCTGTCTAATGCCTCTCACCTGGTCAATCAATGTTCTGCTCTGCACTTATGGGAGGCAACACCCAAACACAGTTGTCTGCAGGTGAACTAAATGGCATGGCTTTATTAATCCGTTTCACATTGGAAGACTCAGTGAGCCGGATATGAATTGAGTAAAACTGCATCCAACAGAGGGCACTGCAGAGTCCCAGCTCTTTTCCAATGAACCTTTGAGAATGAAATCTTGATCAGTCTCCTCATTATCATCATAGGAAAGGTTACACTGAAATGTGACACCCATGTGTATAGGTAACAAAGGATCTACCACTCACAATAGAAGTTAGTCACAGCCGGGGCTGTGGCCCCACTCACCCTTGAGAGAAGCGACCATGCAAAATTAGCAGCTGCACACTAACTGCGCAGCTTCTTCGCCAGTGAAAAGACAGGGACAGTTCATAACCATCCCTGCCTTTCCCGATCGCATAAACAGTGCTCAAGAGCACTATATTTACAGATCTGTGTCACAGGCAGTGTGATGCAAGGGTTTTATTACACCCTCTGCTTAAGTGTCGTGATGATGTCATGCTGCTCACATCTAACACTAGCTGCTGGAGCAAGCTGATCGGTGGGGAACAGAGAGAGGAGAGTGTTTTTTTATTTTTTTAGTTTTACACTTACCTATTTACCTTCAGAGGTGCTATATCTACCTACAAGAGGGCTTTGTTTCCCTAAAGGGGACTAAATCTACCTACAAGGAGGATATTTTTACCTACAAAGGGCTATATCTACCTACAGTGAGACCATATATCTACCTACCTACGGGGGGTACCACAGGGTTTTTTATACTACCTACCTACACTGGCTATATCTATCTACAGGGGGTTATACCTACTTACAGGGGCATATACCTACCTACAGAGAGCCTTTATATCTACTTACTTGGAATTTATATATTTACCTACCAGGGGCCGTTATACTGTATGAAGGGGCCGTGTACCCAACAAAACTTGGGGGGTTTTAATAGTACTTACCTACCTACACCCCTAGCTTATCCTAGACTTGGTCAATATTTTTCCCTCTAGGGGAATTTTCACTAAAACTGCTCCGGGGGCCCCTATTTAACTAATACTATGGAATACTTTTCTTTAATTTTTGGGGGGGATATATAACTACCTATTTAATGAGGGACTTAGATACCTACCTACTGGTGGACCAATAAAAAATACCCAAATAAGGGGGGGTTTTAAAACATGGGGATCTTTTAAAAAAGGTCCCCAGGTTTACCTGTCTACCTAGTTTGGGGGTGTACTTATATACTATATTGGGGGATTTAACTACCTCCTACATGGGGACACAAAACAAGATTTAACTTGGTGTACAAATGGGGCCCCCTGCCGTTTGGGGGACTTTACTGTTAGATGCACAAATGGGCTTATTCCATTTTTTGGGGCTTAGTGGGGGTTTTTACAGAATTTTTCATCCAGCCCCAGAAGCAATTTAGACTAGAAAAGGCCCTGTTCACAGCTCATCCTCCCTCCACAATGACTGGGTCACAGAGCATGCCATAAAAACTCTCCTATAGAAGGCAATAGGACACATTTATCAGGGTAGTTGTGGCAGAATTCTAGTGCTTTCAACATTTCTGTCAGGGCGCGGGCCGCAGCTCGCCGCGGGCCCTCCCCCTGTGCGCCGGGGTCCCGGGAGGGTGCTGGGTGCCCCCAGCCGTGGTCCCTTTGTTGGGGGGAAAACCCCATCTTTTCCTTTTCCCCCCTCCGTCTCCAGCTCTGACAACCGCCCCCCGGGCATAATCCCCTGCTTAAAGGTCGGGGGGACGCTGGCCGGATTTAAAGGGGGCCGGCCCTTTAATTGGTTAAAGACGGCCGCTGGTTTATTATGGTAGGTCCCTAGCCCCGCTGCCAAATTTTTGGGTGTTTGGGGGGTTTAGAGTGTTTTTGAGTTAGTCTTTTATTTCCCGGTACAGTCCGTGCTTACGGTTTCTGACCTTGCCTGTTTCGCCTGCCCTGAGTTTCCCGCCCCTGACCAGAACCTTGCCCCCGGCCTGACCCTTTTGCCTGTCCCCGACTACGCCTCCGGATTACGTTTTTGCACCACGCTGTACCCGGCCCCATCGCAAGCAAGGCACGTCAGGGGTAACGCCCTGGTAGCCTCACGCCGCAGCAAGTCCATCCCGCTTTGCGGCGGGCTCTGGTGAAAACCGGGGGCTACTTAGACTCCGTTCCCTGGCGTGGCTTAGCTATCATCGCTTGCGTTGGTCCAGCGGATCCACTCCTCCGTGACAATTTCTTATGTGTGTTAGACCGTATCTAGACACTTCTGTGGCTCATCTGACAAAAGGGTTGTGTCATTGGTAAAGGGAGTGTGACTTTGTGAAAAAGGGGTGTGGTTTAGTGTGTGACGGCGTGCACCAAAAAAAATCCCAAATTTTGGTGCAGTTAGTGGTATAAAGCAAATCAACTTAAAAATGGTGTAAAGTTAGAACAGACAGTTTTAAACTGTGCCACATTTATCGACACTATGATATGGCACAGTGCAAAACTATCCAAATTTATACTGTCTAAAATTTAGACAGTATTGATAAATCTGCCCCACTGTGCCTACTCCTCTTCACGGGCTCCTATGCACATGTGGCTGCAGAAAAGCAGACTCTCATTGCTGTTACAATATACAAACAACAGAATAAAAAGATCTAGAATTGGAAAATAAAAACAGTTAAGAGAAGAATATGCATCAATACATGGTCTTAATAAGTAAAATAAGAAAAAAATATATATATATACACACACACACACACACATGATACATTCCCTTGACAGGAGATATGTCCAGCATCGAAAACGACAATGTTGCAGGCGTCCACTTAAAATTGCAAATAAAACTCAACTTTTATTGAGCCATTTAAAAACAAACAGCAGTGTAGCAGAGAAAAGACATGAACACTCTGATGTTTCTCGGCTAGAAAGAGAAGACTTAGTCGTAACATACATTCCCTTAAAGTTTCCCCCTCTCCCTCCTGAACCATGGGGTAGCTATCTACAGTGATGTTCTCTGCTACAACTTCTTACTTTCACAATGTCATTTCGGCAGGTCATGCTGCGCGATAGTCTGTTGCCACCTTCTCAGGATGCATGCTCGTCCTTGGTCATTTAAAAGGCCGGTGTGTGCTGCAAATGTCTTTCTCCATCAAATTTAAAGGGACACTCCCATTAAGTCCTGTGCTTGATCCTAAATGTTTTTGAGCATTTACTAGTATTCAGTCTCATAGTATCTTCTAGTTATGACCTCTAGCTATGTCTACAGTCTGCCCCTCCCATACCGCATACTGGAATTTTGTCATGGAAGACTGAGGGTAGAGAGCTGTGAGTTTCCTGCAGGAGTCCGAGCCCCCTCACAGGAGTTGACGGTAAGGACCAGGGGCTTCTTAGACTCTGCTTCTTGGCACAACCATACTGTATGCCAAGTACCGCAAGCAAACCAATGAATTCACTACCAGCCTACAAGTAAGGTCTGGGACACTTGTCAATGTTGAATGGCCATTCTGTCCCTGCATATAATCTCATTGTCTGGTGGTGTATTCAGGGTCTATCCTCAGAGGTTAACCATATAATATTTCATTTTCAGGTATATATGAGATAGAGTGCTCTATATGCAGGGCACCTCTCTCATGGTGATTGTCAAAGTCCTGCAATGGTCAGTGATGTTTAATATGACGTGTTGAAATGACAAGAAGGGAGACATCTTAAATGTATGTAATGATTGTGCAATGTGATATTGATAAGTATAGTAGGTTGTGATAAAGAAAACCCAGCTAATTAAATTTTCTAATCCCTAGTAGATGAGAAGTAATTAACCTCAAGGGTCTTGGTGCCCTCTCGCACAAGCTCTGAAACAGGACCAATACTGGTTTTAAGTAGCATTTATGATTGGGCACTGTTGGTAAGAATGTGATGCACATGAAGTCTATTGATTTGATTGATCCTAATGCAATCTGTTTTTAGGCATGCATTTTTAAGTAATAATTGTATAATTAATTTTATTGTTACACAATATTTAAATTACATAAGAGGGAATACAGATGATTAAAAAAATCATGTTATAAGGAATAAAGGAATAAAAGAGCCCTGGACAAATAATCTTCCAATCCAAGCCCTTAAAAGGGGTTGTCTCACTACATTGATTAATCTTACTTCAGTCTAGTTTTCTTGGTTTCATTTTAAATTCAACGGCGTGTTTACTGGCTTCTACTAAATTAAAGTAGGATGGTAGCGCACACCAGGGAAATACATTGGGAAAATGGGTGCAAAATGGAAAAGGACCTCCGTCCAGAAATCTAGTAAGTAATATCCACTGCACACCCGTACAAGTTTTTGAAGCAAAAAATAATTTTTATTGTGACATTAAAAGGGGGGGAGGGGAGGTCATCTATATCTAATATACCATTACAGAGAAAAAACATACTCAGTAAATGTTTAACAGAAGGTAAATAGATGTTACAAAGTAGCGACGTTTCGGCAATTAGCCTTTATCAAGCAAACATCTATAGGTGGTAAGATGTAGAGAGGCTGGGAGTAGTAGTAGTAATGGTATGGGTAGGTAATCTGTATAATAGATGGATAATACACTTAAACGTGGAATGGTTAAGAGGTAGAAGTAAACTGTGGCTGAATTGGGAGCCAGAACAGCCAGGGAGCAGGCAACTGCAGCGTCAGGGATAGGGGACTGATGGACGAGACGTAGAATAAAAAATTTTTTTGCTTCAAAAACTTGTACTGGTGTGCAGTGGATATTACTTACTAGATTACTGGCTTCTACTGGCCTGCAGTGAGGAGCTGCTGAGGACACCAGGTCTGTAGCTATAGCAACCAGTGCTGGCAGCCTATTATGAGCTGAGGAGCTGATGCAGCCCATACAAGAAGGGATATCTCAGAATAGGTAGGATACTGTTAATGGACACATATTGCAAAGTGCCTTGTTTTTGCAAGATCTTTAATATCAAAAGCAATCCTTGTAGAGAGACAACCCCTTTAATTATATTATAGCGCACTCGCCCCCCTTAGAAATGTATACAGTATTTACTGCCCAGTATTTACATGCAGTTCAAATATGTTGTTACATGTAAGGAGTTTCCTTTTAAGTTTAATTTTTTCGCATTACTTTCAATTTTCTTTGACCATGAAATTCCTACACCCATAGGAGTTCAGAAAGCACATATCTGTGAGCCTCTGTATAGCTCTATTTAAATGCAAGGTTATGCCAATTAATTAGATACAGATGGCTTCTTGGCAAAGGTCACATTAGTCCCAGGGATTGTATGCTAAATGATAGTGTATATTATTTCAGCAGGAATAATTAGAAACGTACATCTTATTCTAGCCCATGTTTAAAATACACATCAACTCCGACAACCTCACATTTGCTTCTAATTACAATAGGAAATAAGGATTTACATACACAATGTGATTGTAAAGGCATCATTGCTTGTAAATATATATTGTGAAATTACAAAATATGTTCTGTTTTAATAACATTTTATATTTTAGATAATGAATAATGCTGCCACACGGTTAGTACGATCAACACATTCAACAGAGCGAGCGCAGATTGGGGATTCAGCACCAACCAAATTTATTGTTGTAAAAGAAGGATTACTCTATACAACTGTAGTATAGTTCCAACACAGATATTCTGCTAGTCCTCACCAATGTTGGGTCTAGTCCAATTCTTCTTATATTATTACTGGTGCTAATCTTCCAGCTCCGCTCCCTAATCTCCAGGCCCTAGTTTCTGGTCACTTTCTTCTTTAAATTCCACAGACATAACTAAAAGAACTACTATTACAACCCCCACCAAAATGTGCTGCTAGCTCACAAATCTAGCCAGATACCCAGCCTAGACAGTGATAATATTTATCACAACCCACCATCACCAATGTCCCTCAAACAACCAGAGCTGAAATGTCAGTCAATGCTAAAGAACCACCCATAGCTTGCACAGGAAGCGTGAGATTAAAGGGGTTTTGCCACAATCTCATTTCATATCTCCTGTATCCAGCTCTTCAGCTCTGTGTGCTCAGAAGGGGGCATGTGTGATTTGTTTGAATTGCATATCATGTGACCGAGCAGGATGACATCACCAGGCCTTTCCTCTCTGTAGTCAAAGAAAGGTCTGTTTATGTAAAGCATTGTAAATAGCTGAGAGGTAAAGTTTTTGCCTCCAGGCACAAGGGTCCTAGGCTCAAATCCCTGCAGGAACCAAACCTGTGTTTTGTTTTTCTCTTTATCAATGCACAGACCTGATTGAGGTTTCTTTGTAGTTATTTGCACTGTTTGACTAATTATTAAGGAGTACAGAGGACAGGAGTAGAATGACAGCACCTGGGGTTTGAACACTCCGTAGCTGCCTGAGAGGAGAGGTGATGTCCGAGTATGTCTGACCAGGAGTGAGGAGCTCACAGCCCTGGTCGTATCCCCTGGAGACGAGCTGTAAACAATGGATCACTAAAAGAGCAGCTAAAACAAAAATAATAATAATGAATGGTGAAAATGTTTATTATTTAATTTACAAACTTTCCTCGTCAATTTTACTTTGTGGAAAAACCCCTTTAAATAGACTGTAAAGAGTGTAAACATCTACATGGGGACACCGCCTGAACTACAACAGTGCAGCAATAAACTGAAAAAGTCTAAGAAACAAACAACACAGACAATCCCTATTCACATGGCTCAGCCAATAGTATTGTATATGCTGTGCATTACAAATCAAAGACTGCACACATAAAGGAAAAACGTTGCATTAATTCTTCGGCAGCTATGGTCTATATTCAGTGTACAGTACCAGCTGGAGAGTGCTTGTCATAGGGTAGACTTTATTAAGATATTATTTGTAAAGTTTAATTTCCCCTTGTGCGCTACTCCTGATAAATCATTACAATACAGAAACATTTTTTGGGTCATCTAGGGCAATTCATTTTTCTTTTAAATGTATCTGCTTCAGTCGAATGGCAATGCTGAAAGAAAAATAACACTGCAATTGATCACTGCAAATCCAGCTCTCTAAATAACTGTATGAAGCAAACAGGCTGGAATTTCCCATTAAGAAATGTAATTGTTTTCTCCCTCTTGTTTTAACATCTACTTATCCGCATTGTGATTTGGAGAAGCCCCAGCTTATTCACCTTAGGGCTTTCTAATTTAGAAGTCAAATGTGTTCACCAAAGGCATAGAATATAGTCAACAGCTAGCCAAGAGTACAATAGGCAAGCTAAAATGCCAGCCTAATTAATTCCTATAAACCAGAACCACAGTAAATGCTTAATAACACATTAATAAAAAAGGATTAAAAAAAGCAAAAAACAATTGTACCCTTTAGGATATTTTTTTTATAGATCATTCTGAAAGATTATCATTTAATACATGTCATGGTATCCTTTGAGTAAAGATGGAAAGATTTTTCACACCACCATCTGCTTTTTCCCTTTTTATTTTACTACATGTACATTGATAAAAATCAATTTAAAAAGTCAACATATTACAAAAGCAATTTAACCCATCACACAAGGGGTGTTCACAAATTGAATATCACTTATCAACAAGATAGGTAATAAACATCTGATACCCATGGCCAGGGCTCCTAATGAGTAGTGTTGATCGCACTGTTCGAGAAAAGTTAAGTTCGAGTCGAACTTCACAATTTTTTAGAACTGGAGCTGAACCGAAGATTTTACTGTTCGTTTGAGTAAATGTTCATGTTCTACATCGCATTCAACATTATTTTAATCGTTTTTAGACGCATTAAATCAGTGTAAAGTGCACCTGAAAGTAAGATCCTCTCAAAAATCTGGCGTCAGGTATTCCTTGCATAGTAAACATAATGCACCTAAAAAGGCGCATTGCACAAATCGCGGCACATAGCTTATCATTGGTAGTGTATGCAATGTGCCTATTGTGGACCGAAGCGCATACCATATCATTACTAGTTTATGTAATGCGCCTATCACCTATAAACTAGTTATGATATGAACCTCCGTGCGCAATGCGCCTCGATAGGCACATTACATACACTACCAATGACATGCTATGTGTTATGGAGGCGCACAGTGTATCATTTTTAGACGTCGTGCCCAGCGTATAATGCGCTTAGTGTTGGTGTACTGTTATGGAAGGTAATTACAACTTCTCCTCACCTGTATAGGCATAAAAATTAACCCACACATAGTCTCCAATTAACTTTAACGGGGTTTGGAGTTCGAGTCAAAACAAATTTCTCAAAGTTCGAGGTTTGACTCGAACTTTTTGGAGTTCAATCATCTCTACTAATGAGCCCTACATCAATATGTGACTGCAGTGAGGAGCAGCTTTAAAGGAGCAGCATTTGCGCATGCTCCCTGTAGCTCTATTCACGGTCTTTGGCTGTCTCCATTAGTCCCGTAAGCTGTGAATGCAGGACAGACGCTGTTGGCTGTCTAATCACTGAGAATGAAAACAGGCATTATATGATGAGAGAAACATTACAAAATTACAGTAACTGATTAGACGTTTGCCCAAGTTTGTATAGGGCAATAATATTGTCATATATATTATTGTCATTTGGTATCACCAAAGCAGAGCACAGGCCATGTATGGTAACATTGAAATAGAATGACCTAAAGGACAACTCTTGACTATGTACGCAGCAAAGGATGCCGTCAGTGCTCCTGTTTTGAAATAAGTGGAATCTCACTTTTCTCTAGTCTAGTGCAATGTCAGGGTCCAAAAATAACTCGAGACCATTGTCAGAAACAGGTGCTCATGGCTTTAGTAACTAGGACCAGGGCTGTATTTATAGGCCGTGCTGCACTAGGCACTAAACCCTAATATGCCCCCATTAACCAATTAGATTAACACACCCTTTTCTTATTATGCCACACCCCTTTACAAAAGCCACGCCCACTACAACCATGTAATGGCTCAAGAAGAAAGCTAATTGAAGGGTTTGCCATCACCCAGCTTTCCTAGATGTTGGAGAACCTATTCAGCATACAGGATAGACTGGAGATGCCGCCACACTGTGCCTACACCTAAACCATTAGACTTCAACCAATAAAAGCCACACTGCAGCTTAAAGGGAATATGTCACCAATATTTTATTTTATTTATTAAATCAAGACCCTGCTCCATATTCTTTTCTTCTTCGACATTTTTATTTTCTGATTGTAGATTTTAGTTTGGTCGTCTGTATATGATTATGATCTATGACAGACATTCTCACCCAGAGCAACAAATCAGACTTCATTTTCCCAGAATGTTCTAAGAAATGAAGGCGGTGGTAGGGGGGAGGGCAGGGAAGACACTGGGGCCCCTTGCCTTCACAGTGGACAGGTCTCATAGTTAGATGGAAGGTCTAATAAGATTATATAGGTGAGTTAGCCAGGTGGTCAAACATCATAACAGCCTAAGGGAGCTCTCACACAGCGCCTTTTGATGCGTTTTTTAATGCATTTTTTGTGCAGAAAGGCCCAGTGATTAATACTGTACATTGCTGCTGTGCAAAAATCATGATTTTACCACGATTTTTGTGCAGTAATGTACAGCATCAATTGTTGTGCTGACCTGCACAAAAACGCATCAAAAACGCATCAAAAAGGCGCTGTGTGAGAGCTCCCTTAGGCTGTTATACTGTATGACCACCTGGCCCTAAAAGGTGCCGCCCTAGACACCCACCTATATGATACCTATATACACATCACATGAGAGCCCTATATGATACTGACACCTGTACAACACATCACATGACACACAGCTCCATATAGTCTGATACCTCCTATTATATGATAGAAAGCTCCATATAGTCTGATACCTCCTATTATATGACAGTGACACATGGCTCCATACAGTCTGGCACCTGTAACATGTTCCCCTGCCTTTCCCCATCCTCCCACCATTCCTAACACCTCTCACTCAAGTTTCACCTGCCTCCACTCCCTACTCACGTTTCACGTGCCTCCACTCCCCACTCACATTTCATATGCCTCCAGTCCCCACTCACGTTTCATATACCTCCAGTCCCCACTCACATTTCGCATGCCTCCAGTCCCCACTCACGTTTCGCCAGCCTCCAGTCCCTACTCACGTTTCACCTGCCTCCAGCCCCCACTCACGTTTCACCTGCCTCCAGCCCCCACTCACGTTTCACCTGCCTCCACTCCCCACTCACGTTTCACCTGCCTCCACTCCCCACTCACGTTTCACCTGCCTCCACTCCCCACTCACGTTTCACCTGCCTCCACTCCCCACTCACGTTTCACCTGCCTCCACTCCCCACTCACATTTCACCTGCCTCCACTCCCCACTCACATTTCACCTGCCTCCACTCCCCACTCACGTTTCACCTGCCTCCACTGCCCCGAATCACATACCTGTCCTGAAGAGCGGGAGGCCTCTGTCTTCTGCTGTTCGGCGCTGTCCGTGCACTGCTGAGAGGAGTGGGATGGGCGCGCTGCTCCTCTCTCTCTTGCCGGCAGCTTCCGCTCTTCAGTGGCGGGCGCGCGCTGTTAAGGAGAGTGGGAGGAGCAGCGCTGCCCCCCTCCTTTCCCAGCAGCGCACCGCGCCACTGAGGAGACAGACAGATTCAGCGCAGTCTGTCATAACAACGGAGCGCCGGAAGGGAGAAGCAGTATGTCCCTTCCGGCGCTCCGTTGTCCGCTGCCGCTCTGCTGTCCAAGTGGAAAAGTTCACACGGGACCGCCGCACGAGCTACGATGACCCCCCTCCCTCCCCGACTTCGACCATTCGGGAAGGGGGACGTCCTTGGAGGGTGGGGAAAAAAGGGGGGGGGGGGGAGAGAGCCTGCTGCCATGCTGCCAACTAGGCACGTGCCCACGGGTGCCTAGTGGGAAATATGGCCCTGACTAGGACCAAGCAACTAAAATTACTAGTAGGGTTAATAAAAACAGGATTTTAGAGGCCTGTTTTTGAGATCGGTGTTGGTCCAAGAAATGGCATCCACATGTATTACACCTTATTGGCATATCCTATTGATTTGCCATCAATATCCATACTTTCTCCAGAATCAATAGAAGGAGAAAAAAAACTAGGTTATCGTAGTTTGGTATTCCTTCACTTTGATTTGCCATTAATGTACGAGATGGGACAATACCTTTAATCTTTTTACTATGGCTATGATACATAAAGTAACTACATATAATTCACTATTTGGGAGATGAAAAGACACAATCTTTTTTAGAGAATAATTGGATTTCACATACAGCTTCAAATCAGATATACTTCCCACAGATAGGAAAAAGAAAAAGTCCCATAGAGGGTGCAGGACTGGCCCCATAGAAAAGAAAGAAAGAACTTACTCAATTTGAATGTGAATAGAATCAAAGATAAATCAGCCAGCGTATCCAATTTATCAAAATATACATTATCTTCAGGTTAAATTTCTCTATTAACTAAAGGATCATACTGTCTGACTAATAAAAAAACAATCATTTTGACTTGCTTATTGATTTCTCACACTAACTAAACATTTTGCTATAAATCCCTATGTGCCACAAGATAAAAGTCTAGAAGAAGAGTGTTTTCAGAAAAAAGTAGAAATCAAAAATAAAACTAGATTTTACCCAGTACATTCACAGGGACATTTTATTAAAGCATATCAAGATTCTAATGAGCTACAAAAAAAATCCTCCTGTGATAAAATGCTTAATCCGAATGTAAAAAAAAGGAGAATCTAATGCTCTAAAAACTTTACAGAAAAACAATCTTATAGTCATAAGATCTGCAGAAAAAGGGGAAGGAATAGTGATTCTAAACTATGATAAATAGCATCAGAAGGCTAAGAATATCCTATATGACCCCCTGTACTATGAAAACATAGAAATAGACCCTTTTCCTAATATGCAACGGAACCTCTATGAACTTCTTGAAAAGGCGTTTAAAGTAGGAGCAATAGATGAAAAAGGAAAAAAACATTATCTTTGTTAAAGCACCAAATTTTCAGTTTTTTCCATTTTCTACCTAAAATCCACAAATGTATCACCTCCCCACCCCCAAGAGGCCTATAATAGCGGGTATAATTCCCCTACGAGTCAAATTTCTCACTATATTGATTTATTCTTGCAGTCTTCTGTAACAAAATTACTGAGTTACCTTAAAGACTTAGGAAATTTTGAAAAGTTCACCATCAAATGAAAAATTTGCTGTTGACATTATATGTATCCACTTTATATACAAATATTTCTCATGAATTAGGAATATTATGCGTGAAAGAGTGTCTAGAAAAAGATAAAGAAATATCCCATTAAAGGGCCTACATTTCATATTATATAACAATTTTATATATAACGAAGACGTATACCGCATACCCGTGGCACTGCCATGGGGATGCGGGTCGCGCTGCCATACCTTAACATCTTTATGGGGGCCTTTGAGTCTCTCTCTCTTTCTCTATAAATATACATATACACATGCATGTGCTCAGTATATGTGCCATATATCTCTATTTAAAAGATATATTGATGATCTGTTCACCATATGAAAGGGACCAGAAAACATCATACAAGAATTTGTACATCATCTGAATACCAATGAATGGGGCATAACATTTACATCACAATATAGTGAAACTCAGTTGGAATTTCTGGATATAGAAATTCAAGTAGAAAACGGAATCTTTAAAACATCTACTCATTTCAAAAAAGTGGATAGTAACCGCTATGTACACTTTCTAAGTGGTCACCATAGACCATGGAAAGAAGACATCCCCTACAGACAGTTTAAACGAATTAGAAAAAACAGTTCGGAAGATCACAAATTTATAAAACAAATGACATTCCCAAGAGAACATTTTGAAAGGAAAAAATAGCCCCAAAAAACTGAGTTGATGCTTTTGAAAAGACTAAATAACTAGAACAAAAAGACTGTTTATATAATGGCACGAGATACAAGAATTTAGAGTCATCTGAAAAAATAATGATAATGTATTAAAATTTTCGCTAATAACCCAATATACAGTAATACATTTCACCCACAGATTAGCAAAATCCTAAATAATCATTGGGACTTGATTATAAGAGACCCCTTTTTTGGGCCCCCTTGTCCCTAAAAGACCCTCTTTAATTTTTAGGAGACCACCCAATATAAACAACCTAGTTGTGCCGAGCCAGATAAAGGTACCATTTGAAAAAATAGAGCACGCAAATGAAGCTCTAGCAAGTTTTCCATGTAAAACACAAAATTGCTTATGTTGCCTGAATAGAACAACTACTGACAAGATTATCAAGGGTAACTCAGGAGACCTATAAGACAAAACTTCATCTAAATTGTAAGAGTAAGTTTATAACTTACGTTAAAGAATGTGAGTGTTCTCTACAATATGTGTGGGGAACACCATCCCGGCCTTACACATGCATCTTAATGGACATAGAGCTGGTGTTAAGAGGGGGGATGTGAGAATGAGTGTAATAAGACATCTTGCAGAGGTCTAGAATAGAGATTTCAGACGTTTACAGATAACACCTATAGATCAGAAACCCGCTAATAAAACAAACAGATACCAATTACTCCAGAAAAGGGAGACTTACTGTGTAGAGCATCAGACCGATGACAATGTGATAAAATAATGGGGATCAATCTGATGTAAACATTGGCGGACATATCCTTATAATATTTATATCCTGTTTATATGGGATTCCCTTTTTGTTCCCCTCATTTCTCTCTTTTTCTAATGAATTGGGAGAGGTTTAGATTTCTTCTATTTGATCATGATGGTGTATTGATTACTATATCATCTACCCTTCTGGCTTCGCCATAGAAATTAATGGAGTGATTAGCTCCCTCTCTGATTCTCCCTATGTTTTCCTATGAGAAAGCTCCGTGGCGAGCGAATATCTTTATAGCAGTTTATTCTACTGAATGTTGTTAATACTGCGAGTTTGCTGCTTCCAATGTTAGAAGAAGACAAGCTGTGTAGTTCATTCTGACAGTAGTTCATTACACCTTCTTTATAAGAAACGTCGGGCCGTCGTCGCTCTTTTCCTGATTGGATGGGAGTATACCAACCCATTTTTAACAACCAATCACATCAATAGTTCTTCTCCCATAGAAAAGAATTCATTTTGTCGCTCCCTGTCTGGTTGGTTTAGAGCATGCTTCTTTTTTTCCCATAAACTAGAATGGGGCTTCATCGCTCCTCCTCCAATTGGAGGATACGTCAGCCAATAGTATTGCGGCTAGATGTTTTAAATATACTGTTTTCCTGGCTTTTCGTTTGTATGACTCCAGAAGTGGTGCCAGTATATGGCGAGAAACGCGTCAATTTAAGATAAATAATATATAAGGTTTACACTCCTTTATGTAGTAGCCTATACATTGTCACATTATTAAACCTGCACAATGAAGAGTGTAAAAACGGAAAACAATATTGCAATTTTTGTTTATCCTGCAGCAATCAAAAGGGAATAGAATGCGATCAAAAAGTCATATAAACGCAAAAGTGGTACTAATAAAATGGCAGCTCATCCCCCCAAAAAAGCCATCACATGTAAATGTATGGTAAAAAAAATTATGGCCATCAGAAGACAGTGATACATAAATACTGTTTTACACAATAAAAAAACTCTGAAAGAAGTGCTACAACATAAAAAAACTATATAAATTGGGTATCACTGTAATCATATTGACCCACGGAGTGAAACTAATATGTCAAATATACTGCACGGTGAGTTTTGCTAAAAAAAAAAAAATCACTACTAGGATTTTTCTTCACACTGCCTACTAAAATACAGATTTAACAGCAATCAAAATGTACATCCCAAAATGGTACCAATGAAAACCCATCCCACAAAAAAGCCCCTACACAGCTCCGTACACAGAAAAATAAGAAACTTGTGGCTCTTAGACTATGGCGACGCAAAAAGTTTTTTTTTTTTTTTTAATTAAAACGGTTTTTATTGTTTAAAAGCGGTAAAAAAAAAAAAAAAATGTAATCCTAGTGACCTGCTGAGAGACGTTAATATGTCATTTATACCGCACAGTGACTGCTGTAAAAAATAACAATAAAAAATAACCTCTCCAAATCCTTGATAAAAGGCAATTAAAGCGTTCTATGAACCCCAAAATGGTTTCAATGAAAACATCAACTCACCCCGCAAGAACAAGCCCTTAATCAGCTCCATACACAGAAAAATAAAAAAAAGCTATGACTTTCAGACTATGACAAAATAAAAACATTTGTTTACAAACACGTTTTTTATTATATAAGGGCTTGTTCACATGGAGTTTTAACTCCGTTTTACAAGCGCTTTTTGGATCCGTCTCTGGGACCGACAGGACGGACTCAGAGAAGGATCTAACTATTAGCAGTGAGATTATCACTGTGGGCTATGAGGAACACGCAGCGGCGTTCACATGACAGATTGCTGCTGCGCGTTTCCATAGCGCAGCTCGGGTCCGTCTTTGAAAGAATTGCATGTCAATTCTTTGAAAGAAAGACCCGACAGGCGCGATGCAGACACGCAGCGGCGATCTCTCATGTGAACGCCGCTGCGTGTCTGTCATTGCCGGCAGTGATAAAGTCTGATGGACTCAAAGACGCATCTGAAAAGCGTATGTTCACACGGATGCAAGACGCCATATGAACATACCCTTAGATGGCGTTATTTATGTGGGTGTCTTAAATAAAGGCCCCTGAAGACCACGTCAGAACTGGACTGGTCCCTAAAAATTTCTGTGTTGCAAATTTTCTTGAAAATGTCAAACATTGCTACTAAATATCTAAGACCCTTAATGTCATAACAAATAAAAAGACATTTAAAAATGATGCCAACATAAAGTAGACATTTGGTGGATGCTAGGTAGAAAATATTTGCGTAGTATAACTATCCGTCTTACACGCAGAAATTGAAGTTTGAAACAAGAACATTTTTCAAAATTTTCATGACATTTTGATATTTTTCACAATTTAGTACTAACAAAGTGTCACAGGAACTCAATGAGCAGAAGGTGAATCCTTTGGACACCGCACGGAGTTGACGTATCCTACACCGGGGAGCGGAGTCTAAGGGGCCCCTTGTCTTCACTGAAGCCCGCCGCAAGGCAGGATGGACTTTGCCGCAGGGAATCCCCCAGGTCGCTACCCCCGACGCAGGACTGAGCGGTGATAGCCAAAGCAGCAGGTGTAGACACGGAGCCAACAGGAGCGTGGAACCAAAGCAGGGATGAGCAGGCTAGGCAGGAACAGTGCGTGGCAGACAAAGTTTAGCACAACGGATAAAGACAGGAACGCAAACGGAGAGACAAGGGAGAGCGCACAAGGACGTCACTAGTGAACGGACACCAACAACTCGCCCGTGTCCGAATGCCATAGGTGGAAAAGGGAATACCTGTAGTGTACTGGCCCTTTAAATCTAGGAGAGCTGCTCGCTCGTGCGTGCCCCTAGTGGCTGACCGGGATAGTGTGTGCAGAGGCAGGAGAAGCCACAGCATCGCGACGATCGAGGAGGAAGCAGGACGGGGCCAGGTAAGTAGACGCGTAGCGAAGCGAGCGCCGAGGGCAGCTGCGCCTGTGGTCAGAAGCCTGAACCGCGGCACGAGAGGTGCCGGGAGGCGCGTGCGGCCGTGGTCCGGGGTGTCGGACCGCAGCGCACAGCGTGACACAAAGCCTGAGAAAACATTCTCTGAATCACATGAATAGGTAAAAGTATTAAAAAGTTATTCCCAAATGTCAGATTTCAAAAATGGGGCTCAGGAAGGTCAAATCTGGCTGTGGAGGTAAAAGGTTAAATAATGAAAGCTGAGCTCTGATTGGTTGCTATGGGCAACAAAGTTCGGCTAAATAATGTCCATTGTTATTTTTCAGACACAGGATGACAGTGATATACGTGAAATACAGATAAAGCCGCATGGTAGGTGACTCCCACCAAGATGTATACACCAACTATATACCAGAATAAGAAAGAAACAACAACATAAGCCTTCATCATTTCCCATATAAGGTTTCATAGTACATCCTCAATTGAATGATAAAGCAGAACACCACTCGGGCCGGCTGCTGCTGTTATGCGCTGCACATTAGCATGACTTGGAAGCACTCGGCTCTCTCGTATTTTGTGCTGCTATTGTATTAACTTTCAGCTCCTGTCTCTCTGTGCAATCCAGTGGGGAAGCAATCACTCACTCAGCGTTTTCCCGCAACCATTGGTGAATGTGCATATTTTGTGCTGATGTCACCCGCTCTGCAGATGCAGTGTCAGGCTATCTGCCAGTAAGTCAGCAGCGGCTCTACCTATCTGCCACTTGCAGCACAGAATGATTTACACTTTTATTTCAATCTTTAAAGCGGAGAGAGTGATCGCCATCCAACACTTGCTCAACACACATCAATCACACCAAGTTTCAGGGCTGCTGGTGTAAGAAACGGATTGCTGATAAATAATTCAGCATGCTGTCTTAACCTGTTCTTAATGCAGCATGCAGGATGCGACTCATACAGCAACTCTGCAATGTACTTATGCATTAAAAATGTGAGGGGAAAGCTTGTCAGAAGATTGTATCAGCTCCGTGCCATTGAGATGACCTTCTTCTCTGGGGATTATGGTTATTAAATTAAGAAAAATCTTTTCAGTAAAAAAAAAAAGAAGTATAATGGATAGAAATGGATCAGTCCACTAAACTCAAGCATAAATTATTAGGCAATGATCCTTGCGAAATAACTAAAAGTTTGTTTATATGTGATATTCTTTTTGCTATTTATTAAACCTGGATGTAATACTGGGTCATGCATTGATAACACGAGAAAAAAAAATGTACATGTATATGGCTCTCTAGAAATAAGTTCCACACTTTCAAAAGAGTAATCTGGCCTGAAAATAAAGAAATGCAGCTTATAGTACAGGGGATAAGTGACCAAGAGCCCAGCCTATCACTAAAATAAGGATCCCAATTCCCACATTCAGAGAAGAAGTTTTTGAATGGAACAGTGGCCAAAAATGCACACTGCTGCTCCATTGAAAGTCTATGAGAACGACTAAGATAGCTGACCACTGCGGCATTCTAAAATGGTGATGAAAGTAGAGACATTCAGTACATCACCTAAAACATTCATACCTGTGGCTTATTTTTCTCTTTACAAGTTATGCATTCTGTTCTGTCCCATCCATGGGGTCATGCAACCTTTATTGAAAGTCAGCATCTTTAGGTATTCCTATGCATACAATTGAAAATTACGGTGGGGCAGAGAACTATCCACTTCCTCATCATTCTTGGTGCCACTGCAAAGGCAGCATGATGAAGTGATTTCATCACACTGCCTGCACTGCTTCCTGTCCTATGACCCAAGCCTAAAGCACCTGGCTTTAGGCTTATGGTCCAGAACATGCCGGAAGAAGCAGCACTGTGCAGGAGGAGACGCCGTGGTAATGGGGAGAGGTGGTATTTTTTAAATTTATAATGGGGTGCCTATATGCCTACATACCTACTGGGGGGAACCTACATAGCTACCTATTGGGGCCCCTATGTAGCTACCTATCTACTAGGAAATCCTATTTACCTACGTACTGGAGGGCCCTATAGACCTACCTACTGAGAGCGGGACCCTATATACAAGCATACCTACCTTCCTTTTGGGACGGCTCTATATACCTACCTACCGGAGGGCCCAATTTACCTAGCTACCTACTATGGGGAGCCTGTATACCTACCTACCTACTGTAGAAGAGTTTATAGAAGAGTTTATATCTAGCTATCGGAGAGGCGCTATATACCTATGAACTTATTGGGGGCGCATATATAGCTTCCTTCCTGCTTGGGCGCATATATAGCTAACTCCTGGGGAGCTATATAAATACCTACTTACTTGGGGTCGATTTATCTACCTATCTACTAGGGGGGCATATTTACCTACCTACCAAATGGAGGGCCCAATATATCTATGGGGGGACTAATATACATACCTACTGAAGAAACCTATATACCTACCTACTGAAGGAGCCTATATACATAACAATTAAGGAGACTCTATATAGCTACCTACTGGGAGGGCCTCTATACCTCCCTACTAAATGGGGGCCCTATATAAGAACTTACCTACTGGGGCAACCTATATACCAACCCTCTCAGAGGGCCTATAAACAACAACTGGATTTTAAATACCTACCTACCTACCTCATGGGGGCCATATATACCTTCCTACCAGAGGGGACCCCCATATATCTACCTACTAGAGGGTGATCCATATATCTATCAACATACAGGTGGGAAGATGATAGAAAAAATGAGGAATCTCGGGGTTTTCATGGTAAATTCTGCAAACAGGCATGGCCGCAGAAGTCATGATGCGGCCTGGACTGGTTTGGAAAAAAAAGGGGAAAGGAATGACTATTGAAAAAACGTCATTTGTGTTCCCCTTATAAAAACAAACGTAATCACTTGTATGTGTAAAAAAGCACCGTGACAACTAATATTCTGTTATATTTCAAAAATAGGGTGTTAGTATTTTTCTTAGTGTAATGATCGATATTCATTGATAATTTTAGTGGAATATTCGTCATTCATGGCGGTGATATGTGGTGATATTTGGTTCTTGTATATTGTTGTTCTGGTCAATGTTGGTCTTGGTAATTGGTTTGAGAGAAAATTTATGATGGTATTATTTTTACTAAAAAGGTAGTGATATGTGGGGGTATTATTTGGTCTTTGTACATTGTTGTTAATGGCAATATTGGTATACTGGTTTTGTCAGTGGTATTGGTTACTACATGCTGGTGACATGTTGGCCCTTGTATTTATACTGATCTGCAAAATAAAGCTAGCACTTCAATTAAACTGTGCAGTGTAAACTCCAACAAAAACTAAATCCCAAAACAATAATGCAATTGTATTTTTTTCTTGAGGGTTGGCCCTAGACGCTTCGGGTCTTTAGAGACTTGAAATTTCTGATGACGGCCCTGTTCCTATGAAATGGACATTGAGCATCTCAAAGAAATAAACAAAGCTACTGTCATTTTTTGGACCGTCTTTAATGAATAGGAATAAAATAAAATAAGAATAGACATAACCTAATTCATCATAATCGCTCCCCATGCAGAAGTATAAAGGCTTTTTTTTTCAGGTTAATTCATAGGTTTTTTTTTTGGCACCCTTTTCATTCACTTTGTTTTTCTATGCCATTTATTTTGTAAAATTAATAACATCAATGTTATTCTAGGGGGTCATCATGTTTATGCAGATTCTATTTATAAATATATTTTTTTAATACTTTGAAATAATAAAACATATTTTCTTCTTTGTTAAGCTCCCAGCTGCCATGGCAACCCATCTATACCCAACAATAGCGAGGGAGATCGGATCTTCTCCCTGTTAAACCACTCTCACTGCCGTATCTAAGAAGTAAAATGACCAGGACCCCCAATTATCTCAGAGCCTGGCTATTGTAGCAGTTTGATATATTATAGCCAAAACTTGGTTTTGTTAGCAAAGATCTTGTGCTCACATCTTCCTGTACTGCACATTTATGGCATGGATAAAATATGTGCTGACAACTTACACTGGCTGTGAGAGGTTGGGATCAAAACTTTCCTTCTGTGGCACTGTACTAGTTGTTGTTGGTCGCTATTGGGCCTATATATTCAATAAGCCCCAGCAATGTTGAATTCATACTGCTATAGCATCATATAGTCTTAGTGTTATATTATCAAGTTTTAGCAGTCTAAAATGACATGTAAAACCTCAGTTACATGACATCCCATGGCAGATAAGCGAGCATTAGAGGAAAAAACAAAGACAAATAACATGTGAATAGTTATGGACACTGCAGAAATAGACATAGGAGCATCCACATCTGGTCAGCTGTGGCATCATGGACTTAACAATAGCCATGGCAACTGCTATGGGGTCCAGAGGCTCACTCAGGGGCAAGAACTCCAGCTCTACTATGTGGGTTCTCTTACATATGGAGGTATTATTTATACCTTTAATTATTGCTACTTATGCTGATGTTTTAGTTTATTGTCATTGACTAGTAGGGCCCCATTTAATTTTGCTACGAGACCCTATGAATTCTAGTTATGTCCCTGTGTGGCATGGTCCTGTAGCTAAACCTCATTTAAGTGTTATATCCTCTAGCAGATTATACATATGTCATAGAACAAGAGGGGGAAAATGCAGAACAGAATATAGAAAGAGAAACAAATAAAGTACATTTTCTTTGTTAAATATCTATACCGTTCTCCTACTAATCATAAAATATACACGGTTTGGATTTTTTACTATAGAGAATCACATGATTACGTTTTTAGGCTGCTTCTCTAGCTTCTGGCACTGTGGACATCCAATTCATCTCTATTTAAGAAGGAACAGTAAGGGCCTGGTCACTAAAAAATTATATTCAACATGTTGGAAAGTGTGATATCGAGCTCTTTGGGTGCCAAGAAACTGTGGTGTTCATTATAACCTTTACAAGGCACAATTCTAGACTTTATTATCGAATCAAGAGACATTACAGACAAGGGCCAACACAATGTTTTGCCCAAGGTCGTCCAAAAGGGCCGTTATATGAACTGAGTAGAGATTCAATCTATTCAGAAGAAAAGTTTAACAGTCTTCCCTCCTCACAGTATTCCCATCTTCAAAATAGATGAAGGAAATGCACACAATCATATGATGCTAATTTTCTCTCTATGTAATCTCATATTAATACTGCCCGCAGCACCTTTCTGCAATATATCCAAAAATATCCTTTTTTCATTTAGACACTTGTCTTTCAACCATGTACAAACAATGCATGATTTATATTAAAACAAATGTAATATCTACAGTTCGTTGTCAGATGGGCAAGTATAAAATATTCAACAATGTAATAATAACTAAAATTATACAGCATAATAATGTGGAAATGGAGAATGTGAGCTTAAATTGTAGCAGATAAGTGCAGCATGGCCTCTGCTCTCATTTATTCCCAAATGAGAACAATTAAGGGGGCACAATCATTAAACGAAAAGAGATATTTAAAAGAATACTAATTACCACCTTTTGTTAATTCAGTCTTTACAGAATTATAGAACATAAAGTATCTAAAAATCATGTTCTGCCGTAAAAAATATTACGGTACTTACAAGAGGGTATCACAGAGACCGCCTAACCATGTCATTAGTGCACAGCATACAGTACGTTTCAATGCATGACGTACAGTACAATAATCTGAAAAGTATAGCAGTTAACAGATTACAGGACTAAAAATGTACTACTGCATGGATGGTTGTTTCTCTTTTGGATGATGAAAGATGCTGTGCAATTTTAATATGTAAAGAACTACATAGATCCCTTAAAACTGCCTAGATTTCTGCAGTGGTTGATAATAAAGTGTGGTGTAATTAAGTCACAATAATAGACAACACAATCTAAATACATTAATAAACTAATAAATTAAGTCACAATAATAGGCACCGTATCTAAGTCACAGTAATAGACAAAAAATAAACTAACACCACAAAAACAGTTACATTTTTTATTGAGCAGAAATCTACAAAGTAGGGAAAAGCGTTAAGTGACCCTCTGTGTTAATGACTTCTCCTACAGCTAATTGGTAAAGGGTGTTTTCATTTAGGAGATATAATTGGAGAGGTGTGGTATTTATAGGGGCATTACTTAAATAAAGCCACAAAAGCCGGGTTACTGACAAAGTATTGGTTTAATCCATCCCTGAATATAAACAGCTTTCAGAACAAGATACACGAGGTTGGAGAAGGCTAACATTACTAATCCAAGTACATTAAACTTGTCAACAAATAAAGAAAATTAGAACTGTTGTTACTCTTCCTAGTAGTGGCTGGCCTGCTAAAGTACTATTAAAGTGTTACTGAAGAACAAACCTGAGAGAAGTCGGAAAGATACCAATGACAACTACAAAAGACCTACAGAAACTTCTACAAACTGCAAGACCTTTGTCCTCATGTTCACTATTAGAGAAACACTGAACACCGCCGCCACCGACCTCCTACCAGACAGCCCGCATGCTGAATGACAGCATCCGGGTTGTCTGGTGATGTCACGCTGCCCACAACGCATTGTGGGCAGCGTGACTGACAGTTGCCATGGAGACCAGTACACAGCTATAAGCTGTATGCTGATCTCCTATTGCATGAACAATCTGACGATCGTTCATGCAATTCCCCCCTGAGGAAAAGTGTAAAAAGTGTGAAAAAGTTTAAAAAAAGTGTAAAAAAGTAAAACACAAACACAAAAAATTAAATAAAAACACGTACACCGCCCTTTTCCCCTTTACAACGGCAAATCACCCCCAATAAAGATAAAAAAATAAATAAAGTACCCATTTTTTGGTACCCGTCGCGTGCGTAGTGACCCACCCTATAAATTCTGTCATGTTAATTAACCTGTACCGGTGAACGCCGTAAAAAAATCCCCAAAAAACAGTCACAGAATTGCGATTTTTGTTCTTTCCCGCAGCACATAAAATGGAGTAAAAAGTCATCAAAAATGCATATCGACATCAAAGTGATGCAAATTAAAACGCCAGTTCATCCCGCAAAAAAAAAGTCCTTACACAGCTCTGTATACAGAAAAATTAAAAAGTTCTGGCTATTAGAAGATAGCGATGCATAAATATTGTTTTACACAATAAAAAACACTTTTTTTTCAAAAAAATTGTGCTTTCAAATAAAAAAAACTACATAAATTGGTATCCCGTAATCGTCTCAACCACAGAGTAAAACTAATTGTCACGGATACTGCACGGTGAACGCTAATAAAAAATAAAAATAAAAACACTACTGGGATTGCAGTATTTTCTTCACCCTGTCTTCCAAAAAATGGATTTAAAAGCGATCATAAAGTCTTGTCCCCCCAAAAATGTTATCAATAAAAAATGTCAACTCATCCTGCAAAAAAAAATTCCTTATACAGCTCCATAAACAGAAAAATAAAAAAAATTATGGCTCTCAGACTGCGGCGATGCAAAAAACCTGTTTTCCTTTTCAAATAAAAGTGTTTTTATTGTGTAAAAGCAATAAAACATTAAAAAAAATATAAAATGTGGTATCGCTGTAATCGTATCAACTGGCTGAGTAAAGCTAGTATGTCATTTATACCGCACAGTGACCTCTGTAAAAAATAAAAACATTACCAGGATTGCTGTATTTTGTAAAAAAATGCCTCACAAAAACCTTATTAAAAAGGGATCCAAGCCTCACATGCACCCTCTAATGTTACGAATAAAAACCTCAACTCATCTCATAAAAAACAAGGCCCCAAGCAGTTCCGTATGCAAAAAATTAAGAAAGCTATGGCTGTCGGATTAGGACAACATAAAAACGCAACTTTTTATAAAACTCGCTTCTATTGTGTAAAAGTAATAAAACATCAAAAACTATATAAAATTTATATCATTGTAATTTTACCGACCCCCATAGTAAAGTTATCCCGTCATTTATCCCGTATGGCAAATACTGTAAAAATGAAGCCCAAAAACAATAGCGGAACTGCGTTCCCCCCCCTCCCCTCCCATTTCCATGGCCCAATGCTAAAAAAAAACTACGGAAGACCTGTGCATCCAAAATGCAAAATACACCCTTAGATAAGACCTTGGGGGGTTTGTTTGAATCCAAAATAGGGAAACTTCTGGGGGGTTTTCCCCTTTGTTTAGTACTTTGGGGGCTTTGCAGATGCGACATGGCCCCATCAATATCTGTGCGCCAAAAGCCAAATAGCGCTCCCTCCCTTGTTACCCCCTGCCATGCGTCCCAAACAGGGAGTTTACACCCACATTTTAGGGTATTGCCGAACTTGGAAAAAAATTGCATAACACAATTTTGGGGCTTTATATCCAAGAATTTCCCTTTTAAAAATTAAAAAAAATTTTCAGCTAAAATTGCAGATTATTGGAAAAAATATATATTTTTTATTTTTAGAGCCGAACGCTAAAAAAATTTGTGAACACCTGTGGGGTGATATACTCACTACACCTTGGATATATTCCGTAAGGGGTGTAGTTTCCCAATACGGGGTCTTTTTAGGGTATTTATTAAGTTTTGGAACCTTAGGGTGTCCGCAAACCTTAAATGGCCCCTAATTAAAATCGTAATGAAAAAGAGGCCCAGAGTCCAGTAGGTGCTCCTCCTATTCTGGGCTTGTGGTTGAGCCAAATAATGCACTAGAGCCCCATATGGGATATCTCTGAAAATGGCAGAATCTGGGGGAAACCCAAAATAAGTTGCATTTTCCTGATGGCATTTACCGTATTTCTTGTGAATAATGTATAAACCCCCCAATTGAAAATCTGCAAAAAAAGTGAAATTTTGAAATTTCACTTCCACTTTGCTTTAATTCCTGTGAAACAGCTAATGGATTAATAAACTTCCAAATGCGGTTTTTTAATACTTTAAGGGTGTAGTTTCTTAGATGGGGTCATTTATGGGGGTATCCAACATACAGGTCAATCAAAGTCACATTAGGACTGGGCTGGTCCCTAAAAAAATGTATTGCTAATTTTCTTGAAAATTTGAAAATTACTACTAAAATTTTTAAGCCCCCTAATGTCGTAAAAAAAAAAAAAAAACATTTAAAAAAATGATGCAAAATAAGCAGCAGACATATGGGAGATGCTAGTTATAAACTATTTTGAGTGGAAAACTGTCTTACATGCAGAAAGTTTGAAATTGGTTAAAATTTTTTAAATTTTCACGATAATTTGTTTTTTCACAAATAAACAAGCATTTTTTGGACCAAATTTCTTACTATCTTAAAGCACAATGTGTCACGAGAAAACAATCTCTGAATCACATGGATAGGTTAAAGTGTCAAAAAGTTATTCTTACATAAAGTGAGACATGACTGATTTAAAAAATGGGGCTCTGTCAGAGAGGCCAAAACTGGCTCCGGCGGTAAGGGGTTAAGGATGGCTTGGGGCCGGATACCATGAGATCATTGGGGGAACAATGAATTCAAAGATGTATCAAATCCTGGAAATTTAAAGGCAGCAAGCTTAACCTCAAGTTAAAGAAATATTGGGTGATGTAACAATGACCAAAAGCACACCAGTACATAAAAAAATAAGAAATTAATAAAAAGAAAAGATGTATTTATTTTTTGAATGGCAAAGTCCTGATCTTAACCCCATTGAGGTGATGTGGCATGACCTAAAAAAACCAGGCAGAAAAGGTTACCAACAGAAGTGACCCCAGTAGTAGGCAGAAATAATCTACCTGTATGAAACGCTTTACCAATTAGTAATAAATTTCCTTTTTTTCCCAGGTTCTGTTCTAGACTAAAATAAACTATTAACTTTTCAAAAAAACATAAAACTTTCATTCAAATCTTTCGGCCCTAAAAAAAATTACGAAAGTGATCAATATTGATATCTCTACCTCCCTGATATCAGTGCTTTACTATAATCAATATTGACTATGCCACTATATACTTCTCTCAGAGGACTGCTGTAGACAGTACTCTCTATCCAGTAACTGTCATGCTTACTTAACAACTAACGAAGCCCCTGAACATGTTTTCCCGCAGCATCATCAAGGGTATAGAGAGTAATGGCAATACCAAAACTGAATCAGAACTTTTAATGTTGCATCATTCTTGCATCTTAATCAATCCTGTTACTCCTCTGCCGCATGTGCGATGTATAGAGATTTTGTGCACATGCGCCCAGCCTTCAGCATTCACCGCAGTAGTGTAAAGGAAAATACATAGCAGCACAGTCAGAGAGTGATTAGGGTCAAACACTAATATAGCAGAGATAGGGATATCAATAAGGAGATGGGTTAGCACAAAACATTTTGATTATTTCTTGTCAGGCCAGATCCATATAAATTAAAGTTAAGCTGAATGGTAAAATAAACAGTTCATCTAGCACAGTAGCTGACAAATAAAGAAAATTTCTTACCAGTTCTAAAAGGTTTATTACGAGCAAGATATCCAGAAATAGCTGAAATAAAACGCCTTGCTCTAGCAAACACAATAGATATAAATATAGACTACAATCTGCATTTTCACCCCCTAGGATAAAGCACTGTACTTCTTAAAGCTTCAGCAACCATAAAATAATGCGATAATTGGTCTAGAACATATTAAAATATCATAATAGGCCATCCTAAGGCCCCTTTTACATTATGTTTTGTGGCTACCTCACCAGTATCTATCGGAATACCTTAAAATGATACACCACAGACTCGTTGGAGACTATAGAGCAAACATAGTCTCTTTTGGACTCCATTTGCTCAGTTTCACCAAAAGTTTAGACACACCTTCTCGTTACAACAGTCTTCTGTATTTTCAGGACTATAAAAAATTGTAGATTCACACTGAAGGGATCAAAACTATGAATTAACACATGTGGAATTATATACTTATCAAAAAAGTGTGGAACAACTGAAAATATGTCTTATATTCTACAGTAGGTTCTTCAAAGTAGCCACCTTTTGCTTTGATTACTGCTTTGCACACTCTTGGCCTTCTCTTGATGAGCTTCAAGAGGAAGTCACCTGAAATGGTTTTCACTTCACAGGTGTGTCCTGTCAGGTTTAATAAGTGGGATTTCTTGCCTTATAAATGGGGTTGGGACCATCAGTTGTGGTGTTAAGAAGTCAGGTGGATGCACAGCTGATAGTCCTACTGAATTGACTGTTAGAATTTCTTTTATGGCAAGAAAAAAGCAGCTTAGTAAAGTAAAATGAGCGGCCAACATTACTTTAAGAAATGAAGGTCAGTCCGAAAAATTGGGGAAACTTTGTAAGTGTCCCCAAGTTCAGTGGCAAAAACCATCAAGCGCTACAAAGAAACTTGCTCACATGAGGACCGCCCCAGGAAAGGAAAACAAAGAGTCACCTCTGCTGCGGAGGATAAGTTCATCAGTCACCAGCCTCAGAAATCGCAGGTTAACAGCAGCTGAGATTAGGGGACCAGGTCAATCCACAAAAGAGTTCTAGAAGCAGACACATCTCTACAACAACTGTAAAGGAGAAATGTGTGCAGCAGGCCTTCAGGTAAAATACTGCTGGGAAAACCCCTGCTAAGGACAGGAAAACAACAGAAGGACTGTTTGGGCAAAAATAAAAAAGGGGAATTGGCATTAGACCAGGGGATATCTGTCTTTGGTTTTGATGAGCCCAAAAATTGAATTTTTGGGTTCAACCACTTGTCTTTTGCGACGCAAAAAAGGTGAACGAATGGCCCCTTACAGCCGGGTTTCCCACCATTAAAGCAGGGATGAGGAGGTGTATGGTGGGGGGGGGTTTTGCTGTGACACTGTTGGGATTTTATTCAAAATGAAGAATACTGAACCACCGGTTCCCACGCTTCTTTTAGCGGGGCATCTTTTCCACCCGGGGGTTTGCGTTTGGTTGGGAATTTTTTATTTTTCAACGGAAACAAAAACCCCAAAAACACCCTCCGACTGTGTAAGGCATTTCCCCCAAGGAATTATGGGATGCTTCCCCAGATGACCTGCCCCCGCCCACAGCCCTGAAACCCAATTGGAATTGGTTTGGGGGTGAGCTGGACCGCAGAGTGAAGGCAAAGGGCCAACAAGTGCAAAGCTCTCTGGGAATTTCTTAAAGATTTTGGGGAAAAACCATTTTTTGAAAAAAACTCTAAAGCTAAATCTGAAAATACACAAAACTGTTGGAATGGCGGGTGCCCTCGTTGCACCCATAGGAAGACCGTTTTTTTTAAACTCCAAGCTTTATTAAGCAACTCTATTTACTACATAAAATTGAGTCAAAATATGTCAACCCTCTTCTTCTAAATTTTCCTCCAAACAATTTAAAAAGTATTCTGAATTTTATTCTCATTAACATCCTGGTACCCCCATTGTTCATATATTTACTATCTATTCAATCTAATTCATCCTGATCACACAGGATGACGCCAAACAAGCCCTATTTTTTTAAAAATTTGATCTCGTTCATTGGGTTCCCGGTTGAATTTTTTTCGTGCCCCATCTGAAGGGCCCGTCGTTGTGTGACATTATTTATTAAAATACTGCGCCGAACCACTTTACTTCCCCGTTTTTACATAACGTGGAGGGAAAGGGGGCCGTTCAGCATGGGCAAGTGGTGGGGGGGGGAAGTGACTCGGCCGAAAAAGCGCCGTCACATTTTCCAGCACTCAGGGCAAAAAGTCATTGCCCGGGGACTTTCGCGCCCTAAGGGGGAAGAAGGAGGACAGGCCCCAAAGTGACCGGGTTGCCGGGCGAGGGCTAAAAACCTCCCCCTTCCCGCAATTTTAGGCGCTTGTCATTCAAACAAACGGGGGGCACACCATAGCCCTTCCGGGCTTTTTGAGCTAGCTTATACCTGCATTCCATGCAATTTTTGTGTTGGAAAGTACAGACTATCCTTTTTGATGCATGTGCTTGTGCTGGGGGGGTTTTTGAGCCCACATTTGGGGGTGTTTGGGGTTTGTCTGCATTACAACACCACTTGTTGTATATAACATAATGGCTAATACCCCCAGCAAATTTGATACATATTAACCTGCACTATAAGATATCTAATATGGGAAAATAAATTGGGGGAAAACTTATCCTTTATACCCTCAATTTTTTGAATTTTTTTTTGATTCCTTTTAAATTATATACATCATTCATTTGTCCCTGAAGAACTGTGGTGGGTCAAAATGTTGGGACTCTGTAGTTTACCAGTAAGGGTAAGACTGAGTCTTAGGTAAGCCTTATCCCCGGTGGGGGGTCCCCTTTGGGGGCGGGTCTAAAGATCTTAACGGTGGGAGACCCCAGTGACTCTCAAATTTTAGTAGTTATCAATGGCCATTTTCTTCATTTGAAATATGTGGTTTTTGATTTAATGTATTTAATGCTCAGCCGCATATTATTTTAAATTGTAAATTAAAAGTTAATTTTATATTGCACCAATATCAAACGAACCCCCATTTTTTTTTTCTCTTCTTTGCGATGGAGTAAATTACCTAATTTTAACCAATTTTAGGGTAAGTTTTTTTTTTCAGACGCTGTGGATAGGTCATGGCAATTTTTTGGCAATGATGTAATGTAGATCAATGGTTAACAATCTGAGGAAATTTTTTTCAGATAAGGAAAACGTCTAAAAAAAATCCCCCCCTCTCATGTAGCTTCAAAAAGAAAAAGCCTTCGGGAACAAATCTCAGCTGGCGGGGAAAATAAAAAGTTTGGAAAAACAAATAAAAAACCAGATATCCCAAGAGGCCAAGAATAATTTTAACCCCCCCACTAAACATAAAAGCCCTGAGTTTGTTTCTAAAGGGGAAAAAGAAAGCAAACCCGTAGTCCTTGCGGTTCATGCAGCTTTCTTTTAACCAAAGAAAGAGCTAGTTAAAAGGGCATAATAAAAAAATTGAAAAAACTAATTACAACTGTACGGGCCTTTAAAAAAGAGACAGAATTTGTGTAAAGAAAAACTTTTTACAGAACCAATAAAAAATTTTTCAACAACTATAAAAAGGGCCCGTAAACACAACAATTTATTAAGTCTTGGGTTTCAAAAAAAAAACATATTTTTTTCGGTTTTAACACGATAGGAAAATTTCGCGCAATCTCCACAAGTGATACTGACATTTTCAGCCCGACTTAGAGGGAAGAAATAATAGACACCCCTAAATATCGGACAGAGAGGACGGGGGAAAGGCAAAAAATAGAGGACAAAAAAAACCCCTTTTTTACCCCCGTCAATCCCCATCGGGTTTTTTTACGTTCAACTCCGAAATAACTAAAACCGTATCAGAAAGGGGCCCAACATCAATAGAAAATTTGTCTTTAAATACCCTTAGTGAACACGAAATGAACATCCAAAAAAAGGACTTTCTTTCGCCCAACTGGAAAATTTAACTTGTTAATTGGGATAAAGGATGACTTTTGTTTGGGCAAAAAGCGTTGGGCAAAATATCACGCCTGAAAAAACAAACGTGAATGTCTTGAAGGGGGTAGGTGCGATATGTTAGAAGATGTCAGACAAATTATATAGTCGGGCGATGAAAACATACAATGGAAAAGGTCCCTTTAACAATTATGTAAAAAAAAATAAAAAAAATCCCCCATTAGGAGACATATCTTGTATAGCCGTCTTGTTTCCCAAGTCACCAGAGATCTTGAAATCTGAAAACGAAGGGTACTCGAATTGCCTTCTAGGAAAACAGGAAATCATAAATTAGAACAAAATCATAAAATAGTTATAAAACCCCCTTGAAAAGGGGGGAAATATAGTCAAGGATCACACAGACTATAGGGATATGTGAAAAGGGACTTCTATTATCGTAGTTATGAATCCTTAGAAATATCGTCAGAAGATTTAAAAAAAGAAAAATTACGGGATACTATCACCTCAAAACCCAAAACGTTTTGTTAGTGCCCCTAAATTTTGAGTTCCTATTCCCAAATTTTCCACAACCGCCATTTAAAGGTCTCCCCAAAAAAACATAAGGGGGTAAACCCCTTGAAGGGGGATCCCCCCAATGCGGTAAGGATGCCCAAAAACAGACTGGGGTTATACCAGATCAGGGCCTTAAACCTTTTTGAATCCCTATCGTCTTACACAAGGATACCATGATTCTTAAGAAAAATTGATGGTATAAAGGTACCAAAAAACAGTTTTGGAAACATTTATGGGAGTCATCTAACTCTATTCCCCTAACTGGGGGTTAAGGCAAACCCCAATATTTTTTTTAAGGGGGGGGTCAACAATTTGATTTAATAATAAATTTGGTTTGGGTCTCTTAAAGTTTTTTTTCACAAAAAATTTTTTCTATTCAATGGGAAATTATATCACATGAGAGGAACCCCCATGGCAATTCCTGCGCCCCCCGTTATGCTAATTATCTTTGGGGGGGTGGAGGATACAATAGTCTTTGGCATGAAAACCCCCTTAAATACATCGAAAACATTGCTTCTATACAAATTATTGATACCTTTGTCCTGTGGAGTGGAAAAAAAGGAGTTCATAGGTTCATGCAAAGTTTAAATCAAAACTGTATTGGACTCAATTTCCCTATGAGATAGATCCCACCAAACAAACTTTTTTAGATGGATGGTAACAAAAGGACATGATGGGGGGATTGAAAACCTCCATCTATCGCAAAAAGACGGCAATTAATTCACTCCGCACTGGAGTAGAAACCACCCTATTTTTTGAAGAAGGAATCCCCCCGAGGACAATTCTTGAGATTGGCGTAAATGTTCCCCTAAAAATTTAATTTGTTCTCAGGCAAAAACTGTGTGAGGTTCAGGGAAAAGAGGGACCCGGAGGGGGTACTCAAGGAATCATATCACTCGCACCCGCACGGGCAGAAAATGCCTTTTTGGGGTCCTAAAAAAGAAAGAGAGATCACTTGACCAGGAATCATAAATTGATAGGAACTTTTGATGTAGCCCCCCCCCAATGAACCGTAAGAACTAACAAAAAATGGGACATCCTCTTAATGGATCCTGACATCAAAGATAAAATGGTTTTAGACCAGCCATTCATTTTGAAAGGGGAAAAAGGGCTCCAAGATCGGGTTTGAGAACCATTATGTACCCCCCAAAAGTGACTCGACTTGGCAAATAGACGCCAAAAGGCTGCTAAAATCAGCGGGGGTATGGCTGCCACATTTGAAAGGAAAAACTTTAGGAGCACTAAAACTGGACAGTCATTTTAATTAAACATTTCATAAAAATGCGTTCAAAAGGAGTGATCACCGCATTCGATGTCCTGTGGACTGGACTTGTGGGAAAAGAACCCGGGGGTTGAGAAGGAGAATAGGTGAAAACCTATGTGATAAAATTTGAAAAAAAAGAGACACTCCAGTATCCCCGCACATTGGAGTCAACATGGGGTGTTTCAAGGATTTAAATTTGGGAATTGATTTCCACACCTAATGAAAGGGAAGGGGAATTTTGATTGGATCCCTCAACTGAAACCTTTTGGATTTTTCCTCTAGGAACTACATTCCACAGGGGGGGCTCAATGAACACTAAATTTCAGTTGCTATTTTTAGCGTGGTAAGCTATGGAGGTCTCGGTCACCCCTAGGGAAAACCGTCTTTTTTAAACTCCACGCTTTTTTAAGCAACTTTTTAATACAATAATTGAGTCAATATTCACTACCCTTTCTTCTATTTTCTCCATACTAATTAACAAAGACTTTTTTGAAATTTTAATTACCTTAAACATCACTGTGTACCATTGTGTCATATACTTACTATTTGTAAATCTAACCCTGTCACTATCAGGGTGACGCCAACAAGCCTATCTTTATATTTTTATCTTGTTCATTTGGGGGTTCGGTTGAGACTTTTTCGTGCCCCATTTGAAAGGCCGTCGTTCTTGTGCACATTATTATTAAAAAATACTGCCTTTAACACTTTTCTTTCTTTTACATATACAGTGGCGGAAGGGCCTTCAGCATCGGCAAGTGTGGGCAAGTGACCGCGCGGACCTAGCGCACGTCCCAAAATTCCCGCATCAGGGCGGAAGCATTGCCCGGACTTTGCGCCCAAGGGGCGGAAGGTGACGGGCGGGCAGCTGTGACGGGTTTCCAGGGCGACGGCTAGAATCATCCGCCTTTTCACTTTAAGGGTGCTTTGTGATTCAAACAAACGGGGGCACACCATAGCCCTTCCCCTTTTTTTTGACCCTACGCTCTTTGACCCATTCCCTGCAAATTTTTGTGTTGGTAAGTACGACTATCCTTTTTGATGACATGTCTGTCTGTTGTGGGGTTTTTTAGTCCCCATGTGCTGGGAGGGGGTTTATTTGCATTTTCGAAAACCACCTCTGTTTGTTATACCCAAAAGATATGGCTTATACACCCCAGCAGCAATTTGATACTATTAACCCGCATAAAGTATCTAAATGGGACAGGATAAATTGGGGTAACTTTTCCTTTTTTACCCCAATCTTTGGGTTTTTTTTGATTCCATTTTTAATTTATACATCACTTCATTTGCCCCCGAAAAGACTGGGGGGGTCGAAACTGTTGGGGCTCGTATGATTTCCCCCTAAGGGTAAGACGAGTCTATAGGGTAAGCCTCTAACCTGAGGGGGCCCTTGTCGGGGCGAGTGCTCTAACGATCTATACCGGGGTGGAGACCCCATGACTCGTCAAAGTTAGTAGTTATCAATGCGCCATTTCTTCATTGCACTTTTGTGTGTTTTTGATTTAGTATTTAATCTCAGCCGCATATTTTTTTAAATTGTGAAGTAAAAGTTAAATTTTTTATTTCAACAAGTTATAGCACCCCATTTTTTGGTTCTTTCCTCATTTCGATGGAGTAATTACAATGTTTAACCAAAATTAGGGATAATTTTCCTTTCATATTTTTTTTCAAAAGGGGCAAGACCCCAAAAACCTCCAGACTGTTTTTTAAGGGGTATTTGACCAAGAAAAAGTAAAAGGATGCTATGCCCAAAGACCTGGCCCCCCTCACCGAACCCGAACCCAATTAATGGTTTGGGGGGGGAGCCCGGGGGCCGCAGAGTGAAGGCAAAAGGGCCAAAAAATTTCTAAACATCTCTGGGAACTTCTCAAGACTGTTGGAAACCTTTCTGGGACACCCTTAAAGCCATCAAAAGAAAAGCCCCGAGTGTGCAAAGCTGTAATAAAAAAAAAGCTGGGTACTTTAAAGAACCTAGAAATAAGATATATTTTCAGTGTTTCCATTTTTAAGATAAAGTCCACTTGTTAATTTATAGTTTTGATGCCTTTTAAGTGAAAAAACATAAAATTATATAGTCATGAAAATACACAAAACTGTTGGAATGAGACGGTGTGTCCAAACTTTTGGTTTGTACTGTATCCTTAATGTGAAATAGAGTACATGTAGTTCAAAAGAGACTATGACTGCGCTTTAGGTGGCTTTGCTATAGTATTTGTCAGGACACCTTTTCAAAAGTATCCTAATACATATTGACAATGTAGCCCTAAAACATGATATGAGTTAGGCCTATGAGAAAGGAACTCCTTACTCGTGAGCTCTCTCTGCAGGACCTGGAGATACAGTAGAGGATGTTCCATATTGCAGTCATGTGCATGAGGCCTAGCTAGTAGAAGATATACTACACTATGGCTGATGCTGACAGTAATATATACACAAAAATGTCCGTAAATGCACTTCTACTACTGTAGGGGATGGAATTGGTGATGTTATAGACTGCATGCAAAAGGAAATTGGGACAAAACAACAGGTTGTGCTTAAAAGTGTATTCCTAGTTCAATCATTAGCTTTAAACATGTAGACAAAGGTAAATAAAGACTTATCAAATACATAGCGGTTCTGATTTTGCTTCTCTTCAGAGTTGGAACAATTCTTAGCTCCTGCTTTTGTACTCCAGCTTTCTTAGTTACTGACCAAATCTCGCTGCTCTAATAGGTTGCAGTAGTGATCCGGCTGGTGATGTAATTCACTGCTGTTTCTTATAAATCATTGCTGTAGACCCACCCAAAGCTTAACCAGGAAATGGAAGCCTGAAGCTGGCTGTGGCTCTGTATAATAGCATAGTGAGACAACTCCTTTAATATGATAGATACATTGACATTAATGAAATTGGATTTGGTAATAAAAAAAGGTAAGAAAAAAAATCATTAAGTGTAGTGGGAATAAGCCACTGCCATATATCACCTGAGGAGTCAATGAGTCGGAAATATTGAAAATCCAACATCCCTTAGCTTTCTCTACTGCAATGGCAAATCCTGTGGGAATTGTTGGTCTGCCTTTCAACATTACGTTGTTATCCAACCTGGCAAAATCATATGGTTAAGTGACCTTCTAAGTAATTTGAATGATCAGCTTTAAATATTTCTACCATGGCATGTTATCAATTGATAGACATTTGTGTTGTGTAAGGACAGAGCCTTGAATCCCACCACCCCCTCAACTTATCACTATTGTTATTCTCATAGTACTTAATGGTAACAGGCAGAGATTCTAGATGCAGGAGTAAAACGCTTTCTGAATGAAAATGTATCCATGTATTCAGACGTGTGGAAAAAAAAAACATGCCATAATGACTAATGTCCTAACCCTTACATTTTTATCAGTGGAGACTATGTTCTATGGCCCTTTTATATTCAGCATCACTTCTATGACTTACAGCATGTAAAGCACTTTCAAGAAGTTCTAAGTATAGGTGTATAATTGCATTTTCTTCATGAAAAGCATGACAACGAGATATGGTGTCATTCTACATTTTAATTGTGGTATAAAACACATTATACCTTATACAGTGGTTTAGATATATGACAAGAGATATATCATCTCTTGTCATTGATGTGACACGCAGTTGGGCGAAACAAAAAACACACCATGACACTACATGTGAGCAGCTTTACTGTCACGTGCTTAATTATACTTCAATTTTCATTATCATGCTCTCAGAATATTTTTAAAGCTCTTGTGATTCAAGTGCCAGCTATTGAAAGCAGACAATGCAGATAATAGACTCAGCATGACTGGAAGGGAGGTGTGGGAGCAATGGAAGATAGAAATTATGCAGCACCAAGATACGGAATGGGAAGAAAGTGCTGGGAAGTCCTCTACCTAATGAAAAGATGACTAAGGCGGATTCATATAATCCTCCTACCACACAGTAGTGGATGCACTGCAAATGGCATGGTGCTATACACATACAATACATCTTTTGTGCCAGATATGCCAGTTTTCTGGTATACAAAAGTTTAAAGTCTTTGTGCAAGCCTCATTTGTACCAAAAATTGTCAGTTTTAATGCTTTACAGGAGACTTCGCAGGAGCTAAGATTTTCAATATTTTCCACTAGAAAATTTCTGGAATAAATTATGGAATAAATTTCTAGAATAAATTTTGACTGTTGATGACAAGAGCAGGATTGGTGTGTACTTCTGCATATTTTCTATAGTTTTAATCAGAAATTTGGAGGAACAGTTTGTGACTTTTGATGTTTTTGCACTACTCTAATGGAGGTGAAGCTGAACTGGAGTTCGCAGATTAATTAGAATTTCCACTAGAAATTTGCTGGAGCAATTTGTGACATAGAATCCAGAGTTTTTTCTATTTAAACCTAAAATATAATGTTAATTTAAATCTGATAAAATATAAAGTAATGATACTAATGTCGCACATCATTAGTTGCACCCAAAAGTCGAAAATTATGCAACATGAGTATTTATAAAGTGCTTCATGGTGGAAAACACGCAAAAGATAAAGCATATCTTAAGACAGCAATAAATGTATTCTTGCATCTTGCTTTGTTTTTGCGTTAAATGTGTCTCTTGATGGGGAAATACAATATTTTTATTCCTTTTTCTATACAAAACAAATTGTTAAAACTGGAATAGCAAACACACATAAATATAAGCAGAGACTGTAAGAGATATGTGTTGAACCTGCAGTTTCATACCACAAAGTAGTATAGTCTCTTATTAAGGAGCTATTTTCCACTAGTATTGCTCTGTAAAGCAGCATCCATTGAAACATGGCATGATATTTTACTGGGTTATCCTGAATTTCAAAGATGCACAATCCTTTTGGTCTCAGAAGAGATTTACTGCTGCCATAGGTGTCTAGCAGAGGCTTGCTTCCCTTTTCCATTCAGAACACATACACACTCGACCAAGCTAGATGTGCAAGTGAATAAGGGAGCCAGGAGATAGCTCTCAGTCAAATGCTCTAAAGTGGATGGCCAGCCTCAGAGCTAGCACAATATTAAGATGGTTTCTTATTGAAAATAAATGTACAATAAAATTGTAAAGTTTTCATTTCTAGATTATAATTTGAAAAAACTCACAGACATAAATCTAATTTTGCCTATTTGGGTTAAATTTGTAGCAAAAATTCACAGTGAAGAAAAAAACCCAATAAAAAATAACTTTTACTTGATATGCCTTAAAAGAATGCCCTCCAAAATGGAGGACCCACAGCAACAAACACCAAAATTTGTTCTCCTAGAGAGGAAGAAATGCTGGTTCCTCTAAATCTAAATATCCAATATAGTGGTACTGACCCAAGGGGTGAAAATTGCCCCCCTCGGCGGAGTAGTCGCCCCAACAGGAGCGGCCCCACCTATTGAGAGCGCACCCTAGGTCAGACCCCTTAAACAGTTCCTAAAAGGATACCAGCAGGACTCCCATATGTGCTATAGACACTCTAGGAGAAACAATTCTATCCCCATAAAATCATTCTTTTTAGTCACATGTACAAAACAAGAAAAAAACAAAAACAAAAACAACGTTCTGTTGCATCATTGATTCAGAAACCTGTGTGATTTGTTCAAGACCCACAAACAAAAACAAAAACAACGTTCCGTTGTATCATTAATTCAAAAACCTGTGTGATTTGTTCAAGACCCGATGCGTTTCCCCCAAAAATTCTATAGGGTTCATCAGGGGTAACAAGAGAACATTTAGCCAACAAGACTAAAATCACAGCATACATAGACTAATAGATAAAGATACTTAGCAATGATATCCTTAATGGTGGTAATGCCGTCAAGATAATCCAATAAGATACAGAATGATGATGTGTCTGATGCCTCAGTGTGGACGATACTGCCATGCATCCATGCTCCCCATGGAGATCTTTAAAGTGGACACCACCGGAAGTGATCTCACAAACCAGGAAGTGATGTTTTGGCTTGTGAGATCACATCCGGTGGTGTCCACTTTAAAGACTAAAAAGAATGATTTTATGGGGATAGAATTGTTTCTCCTAGAGTGTCTATAGCACATATGGGAGTCCTGCTGGTATCCTTTTAGGAACTGTTTAAGGGGTCTGACCTAGGGTGCGCTCTCAATAGGTGGGGCCGCTCCTGTTGGGGCGACTACTCCGCCGAGGGGGCAATTTTCACCCCTTGGGTCAGTACCACTATATTGGATATTTAGATTTAGAGGAACCAGCATTTCTTCCTCTCTAGGAGAAACAAATTTTGGTGTTTGTTGCTGTGGGTCCTCCATTTTGGAGGGCATTCTTTTAAGGCATATCAAGTAAAAGTTATTTTTTAATTGGGTTTTTTTCTTCACTGTGAATTTTTTCTAGATTATAATTTGAAAGTTAGATTTTTGGGTTTGAAAGGTAATTTTGAAATCAATTCAGAATATATAAACTGAAGTGCTTTCAAGAAGGCTGCATGTACAAATCCTTATTTTAGAAGTTGTTTAGGTAAGAAAATCACTGCAACTAATGCATCCAAATAATATAGAAACCCATGAAGAATTCATGATTAAAAGTTATGCTTTATATCTACATTTAAGGTTACTTATTTGTGGCAGTGAATTTTGTTTAGGTAAAAATGGCAAAATAAAAAATGGAATAGAACAATGGGAAAGAAAGATAATTACATGCAAGGTTAACATTAAATGGACCTCAAGAAACTGGAGACGGACTTTTTTTTAATCAGGGACCAAGTGATTGAAAATTTAAATTAAAGGGTGATTGAATCTCTCTTAGGAAGATGATTACATTGATACGTTCTATCATTCTTGCTGGGCTCAACCTGGGGTGACTTTTCAAGCTGTGTGAGAAGCCACACTATCGCACAAATTACACGGACCTAAATATTATGATGAAAGTACGTGCATCACTACAAGAGACACTGGACAATTATATGCAATATAGACTATTTTATGTCATTATCTCAGGTGGAAGTCTCTCAAAACTTCTGTTATTATTTCAAGAGCTACGTACAATGTTAGAGAATTGAGTAACAAAGAAATATTTAGTTTCTACAGAGAAGGTTAGCAAATGAAAAGTATCAGAGCCATCTTTGGGATTTATGGTGATGTTATTAGGGGCACAGTGATTGGCTCACCCCCACCTCATCTCCAATATCCCTTATTCTTTTGCAGTTATAGAGAAAGGCCTATTTTGTCACATCCTGACTGACTGACACTGGAAACCAACAAGTGCTCCCACGATGAAGGAATGGAAATTTGATATGAACTATTCAATACAGATGGATAAAATGGTAGAAAATGATGAATACGAGAAATTTCTAGGAACATTGTTGTTTTGGATTAATATTTGCTTCAGCTGATGTATCAAGACATTGCTCTGTCTATATACCACACTTTTATCATTATGTAACCTCTTTATAGGTAATCTGTAACCATCCAGTCTCCCCTCCTATTCTTCTTATATCTCCTCTTTTTCCCGTTCGCTTTAAAGTCACTTTTTTTCTTTAAACCGTCTTCCTTTTTTTTCTCTCTAGGTGTAAAATCCAGACACACATCCTGATTGTGATTTAACATTTGTAATGTATGAAGTGCTTATGCAGAAAGAGTGAAACAAAGTTCAGCGTTACCTCCGCAATAGCTTAAAATCGTTCCACAATCTTTATTGTTAAATCTTCTTAAAAACTCTTTATCCATATCCCTAAATGAATCGCATCTATGTCGACGCGTTTCGAAGAATGGTCTCCTTATTCATGAGATAAGAAATGCTTAGAGCTGCTTAGAAAAATTATGTAATAAAAAAGTTAAAGTAATAGACCCATTCTTTTCCCCATTCAGATGTTTCCGACCCTTGGATACTCTTTAAGCCAGTTCTCACCATGCTTCTCTGTTATGCACACCTTCTTTCATTTGCTCGGTGTTTTTCCCAGTGTCAATTTTGATGACATCCAACCAACAGGTCTTTGGTCTCCCCGGTTTCCTTTTACCATTAACCATCCTGAGTTGCATCTCATATTTCATAAATGCGCCCTTCCTATATTACCAAAATATATCATTTTCTATATGGTCAACTTGCTTTCCAGAACAAAAATTCTGGGTTTATACAATTAATAACGTATTGGTTATTGATTGTGACTGTTCATAGGATTCGCAGAAGTCTTCTCCAGAACCACAGTTGAAAACATGAATTTTTCTTCTGTCTGCTTTCCTGTGTGTCTTACAGCAATACAGTATGTTGCGACTGAGAACACAATGGCAGTGATAAGTCTTTGTTTGGTGCAGAGCAATACACTCTAAGGGTATGTTCACACGGCTTAAAATGCCGCGTATTGCGGCACGCATTTAGGCGTGTATTGCGCATTGTATGCGGCGAAATGCGTGCAGTAATTACCGTAATTCATAGCTCTCATAGAGAGCTATGGATTACGCCTCTCTTCTCCCCCGTATGTACAATACAATTGTATTGTACACGCAGGGGAAGAATTGACATGTCAATTGTTAGCGGCGAATAGGCGCCGCTGAACCATGCATGTCTATGGGGCCGGCGCCCATCCTACCCCCCGTGCTTCGGAATTCGGATCAGAGCGTGGTTCCAAAACACACGGCATATTGCGCCGCAATAAGCCGTTTGAACATACCCTAACACTACCATACAGTATTTGTCCATGCTCACCATGGCTGCATGCTCCAGTGCTAACAGATGTTTGACCTCTGCTGTCACCACCACTGTGATCAATGAAAAAACAAAGCTGATGCCAATTCTATTTCGCCTTCTGTAAAGACCCATTACTCACAAGATACATTCAGGCTATTCCAGTGGTGGAACCCCAGCATTCCCCATTAACTTCTTTTTACTGTGCTGCAGCTGAATTAAAGAAATGTGAAACAGATTTCTGCTAATGCGTCATCAAAGTGGGAAAAGTATTGTTTAGGAAGGGATTGTACTGAAGATGACTCTGGACATTAAACAACCAACTTGGCCAAACTACAACAGAAAACACTGTTTAACACTGCATTGGGGTATTAGCAAAATTACATTCAATGTCTATGAACAGCTTTAGTGAGACTTCTATCAGTGGGGTAGATAGAGGATAGGCAGAAGAGGTGGTTGGATAGGGGGTTATTGGGTAAGGGGCCATAATAGATACTAACAATAGGGGTTGGCAGGGAAAGCAGCAACAGAGCATAATGAAACTAGTTATTGCACATCTGCAAATGATAAGGTAGAAAACTGGGGACTGAAGGGATGGAGGGGAGGTCACATTCAGAAAGAACTTTCTTTTTTCCCATTGGATAATTTGCTAGCACCTGCCTGGCAGCAGCAGTATCCAGGATGCAAACATGCTGAATTCACCAACAGAGAGAAAAATAGATGTTATGTTTTAAGAGAATTCTCCTTTAAATCTGTGCAGCTATATTCCAAATGTAGATGACATTGGGATTATAACTGTGTTCCACTCCACTACTTTATTGTGGCTGCACTTGAAAAATTGCTTATTCTTCCAACTGATATAAGACACTAACTATTCTGTCTAAACTTGAAAAAAGGACATTTGTCCACTTAGCAGTCTGCTTCTTCATTGTCTTTTACCAATCCATTTAATCCAATTCAGCTCTCAGTATCTAAGCATGGCTGAAGATTTATGATGGTACAGTAAATGCAAGATAAGAGGCTGAACTTGAAAGTAGTTTCTTCTCCCTGGTTCATGCGGCATCCAAATAAAGTAATAAATTATTAGATATTAGAATCGTACAAGCTAATAATAAACGACACATACATGTAGTGAATTTGCATAGATTGACTGTAAATCAGAAAGTGACATACAATTATGGTGTTGCATACAGGATAAGGATATTGAGCAGTTCAAACAAAGGAAAATCTCATTTGTGTGGACAATCCTAAAGCACAGTGCTGCCCATTGTTTCTTGTTTTTGCTGCTAACAGAAAATTTTAGGTAACTGATATGTATAAAACACATTTAATGCAAATCAATATATAAATTGCACATTTTTCCCAAACGGATTTCTCTTACTGCCACTATAGTAGCATGTAAACCCCATTATAAAGACTTCTCTATTATGCAGGACAGGTACAAGGTATTCTGGTGACCAAGGCAAATAAGTCATATAGTGCACCCCAATGGAAAATTCAGCCCTCTTCATACCCGCTTGCGCCCACTTTTCTGCCTGGGATGAAGTTGCACCCTAGGCAGTTGCCTACCTTCACCTATCCATTGTCCAGGTCTCGCTATTATGGAAATCATTTTGATAGGATGGGAGCGATACAAATATTTATTAACAATAAGCGATCAAGAATGGACATCTGGTTAGGAACCAGAAGCAAGTATTTTTTAACTTTTCTATCTATGGACCTGAGTGAGGGCTATCTTTTTGCAGGCTAGAGCATAGTTTTTATTGTTCCCATTTTGGAATACGTGCAACCTTTTGATCACTTTAATAGCAATTTTTTTGAGATAAGACATAAGAATAATGCAATTTTGACGTTAAGTGTTTTCTACAGGCTTCACCATATATGATAAATAATAAAATATTTTAAAATATTAGACTTTTACGGATGTGGTGATGCCAATTACTGTATGTTTAACATTTTTAATTTTTATTATTTGTAAAATGGCAAGAGTGGGGTGTTTTGCACTTTTATTATTTTTTATGTTTAATTTTTAGTTACCTTAGGCAGGATGTAAAAGTAGTAATAAAATGACAGTCATATAGGCCTTCATTTAGTGGGAGATTCGGCAACGTAATGGCGGGTATCACTATGTACGTGTACTACAGCATCTAACAGGTTAAAAGGCCTTGATATACAGCAAATATCAGTGAGGAGTGAAGCTTGTGTGAGTTTCTCTGTACTATCTTTGTTTTTATCAGTCTTCAGTTTCTATTTATTTATACTTATCTATCCTTATTAGGTTTTTAAACGATCCAACAACAGTAAAAGAGCACACAAAACTGTAATAAAACAGCCCAGAACCAGAGCGCACCAAACTCCCACCACAAAAAATATGTTTTTGGCCTTTTTATACAAAAATGAATAATAATTATGGGTCACACATCACCCACAAACTATTTAAGGTGTCTTCCATCTTAAAAGAATAATGATGGTTATATGGAGGTTGAGTCAAAACTAAGAGAATTTCACTAGTTTGTGACTTGTGCCATGAACATGAGGGAGGGAGAAGCTATATTCATCTCAAGTTCAACTCACCTGACGTTAACTGAGAAAATCAACTAAAAAACTTTTTAAAAAAAGCATGTAGTAAAAGGTGAAAAGAAAGACACTACCTGGTCTGTATATGTGACAAGATGATGGATACATGCAGCTCCAAAATAAAACAAATAGCGATGATCAGTGCATCAGCATAGCTTTTTTTACATTTTTTGCATTAAAAATATCTTCTTAAATAGAACATAAACAAAACCAAACCTAAAATAGCTTTCTTAGGAGTACAACAATTTTACAGGGATGAGCTTGTCAAAGCATTATACGTTATCTATGGGTTTACCATGAGATTGCAAGAAAACCTATTGAACTATGTTAACTTAGTGAGATATCACAGTGTGCAAACAAAGCACCTACACCCCCAGCCCTGCTTTATCTGTATTTGTGGAATGTATTGTTTTACAACTGCTCATGAATACATAACTTCTTGTGAAAAACATCATGCCTCCCCACTGTCCCCTTTCTTCTCACAGCGAATAGATGGATGTACAGTTCCTTTATCAACATTAAATCTGTTTCATCACATTCTACATCAATAAAGACACACATCTCTATTAATTCACCCTTCACTTTTCTGCCATCTTTAAACATATTTGGAGCTTTCACTTCAGATGCTCGACTTTGCAACTATGCAACTATGCTTTAAAAAAATATATTTTATATGTAATGTATTCCAGCCTTCACACTGCTCGGCTTAATGGAAGTCAATATCTGTATATTATACTATCCACTCTGCAATTCCATTACAGACTCCACACCGCCGGTCATAAAAAGTATCATTCTGAGCACAAGCCCATAACAGTAATGATAAAAAAGGGCCATTTCTCTTCCCCAACTAGAATGAAACAATTAAATCACCGTGGCTCTTTGCTCTAAGGAAAATTGGCAAATTAACAGGGCTAAAAAAAGGATAAAATATTCATGACTGGTGTAAAAGGAGAAGTAAATAATTGAAAACAAATTGTCAAACAGTAAAAATTCAGAATCCTAGAAAATTAGGAGTTAAAAAGGATACCAACGTGACACAGATTTAACACAGATTTAAGAGTTTGGACTGAATTAGACAGCCTCTGTGTGGATATACATGTCGATATATACACACACAAATATATATATATATATATATATAATTCAATAGAGATGGGGTGCCAGCGAAAAAAAGAGCCTCGCCAAAGACTCCGTACAATATAAAACGATGAAGAATATTCGCAGCACAATAGGTATAGTTAAAAAGAATGAAATATATATATATATATATATATATTTATTTATTTATTTTTCTTTACAGTTTGAAAATACATACATATATACACACACAAGCATTATATATACAGTTGAAACCAGAAGTTTACATGCACTATATAAAAAGTCACATAAGCATATTTTTTTAGGCAGAAATTTTTAAGGCATTTTTATTACTTTCTGCAAAGTCAAACGTTTACATACATTAGGATTATTATGCCTTTAAACAATTAGGGACAGCCCATATGATGATGTCATGTCTTTGGAAACTTATGGAAGCTTTTTGGAAGGTTTATTGTCAACATCTGCGTTAATTAGAAACACATTTGTGAATGTATTTTAATGCACACCAAAAACACACTGCTTCTGTGTGTAACATCATGGGAAAGTCTAAAACAATCAGCCAAGATATCAGGAAGAGAGTTGTGCACTTGCACAAGTTTGGATCATCCTTTGGGTGCAATTTCCAGATACCTGAAGGTGCCTCGTTTGTACTTGTGTATAATTGTTTGTAAGGATGAACAAGATGGGAATGTCCAGCCATCATACCGCTCAGGAAGGAGACGGGTTCTGTGTCTCAGAGATGAACATGCTTTAGTCCGACATGTGCATCTCAACAAAAGAACAAAAGCAAAAGACCTTGTGAGGTTGCTGGCTTAAGCCGGTAAGATTGTGTCATTATCCACAGTAAAACCAGTACTGTATCAACATGGGCTAAAAGGCCACTCTGCCAGGAAGAAGCCATTACCCCAAAACAAACATATAAAACCCAGATTTATGTTTGTAAATGCACTCAGGTACAAAGACCTACATTTTTGGAGACATGTCCTACGAAACTTAGATGGAACTGTTTGGCCATAAAGATCATTGTTGCGTTTGGAGGAAAAAGGGAGAAGCCTGGAAGCCTAAGAACACCGTCCCAACTGTTAAACACGGGGGTGGCAGCATTATGTTGTGGGGTTGTTATGCTGCAGGAGGGACTAGTGCACTTCATAAAATAGATGGCATCATGAGGAATATAGCTTGAGGGAAAATGGGTCTTCCAATTGGACAATGACCCAAAGCATACTGCCAAACTGGTTACAAAGTGGCTTAAGGATAACCAAGTCAATGTTTTGGAGTGGCCATCACAAAGCCCTAACTTCAGTCCTATTGAAAATTTATGGGCAAAGCGGAAAAGGCAGGTGCGAGCAAGGTGCCCTACAAACATGGCTCAGTTACACCAGTTCTGTCAAGAGGAATGGGCCAAAACTCTTACCAACTATTGTGAGAAGCTTGTGGAAGTAAATCCAAAACGTTTGACCCAAGTCATACAGTTTAAGGGTAATTCTATCAAATACTAATTAAGTGTATGTAAACTTTTGACTTTGCAGAAAGTGATAAGGATGCCTTAATAAATTATCTCTCGTTATCACTCTCTGGCATTTGGCAAATATAAATAATTTTGGTAATCCTAATTGAGCTAAAACAAGTAAGGTTTATTCTGATTTCATGTCAGATAGTGAGAAAAACATGCATATGAGTCCTTTATATAGTGTATGAAAACTTCTGATTTTAAGTTTGTATATATATATATGTTGTAAGGCCGCAGCTGGGAAGGTCTGCAATGGAGTGTATATCCCAGCCAGGTTCTGGGCGTACGCCTGGAGAGAGCAAGATACATGCCACCAAGGTAAGGAGCCTTGGTGGAGTGAAAGGCCATTGTTAAATAAGTGTCGGCAGTACAGACTGTCGACATTTTTAAGTTGTCTGTTAGTATGGCCACCAGCCATTCCTGGGTCGGCCTTTCATTGGGAGTAAGCATAGAGCAGGGTGGGTGCTCACTCCCCATGGCTCCTCCGGGGTTTTCCCGGTGTATAAATAAGTGTCAGCAGTTAAGCGTGACTGGGCAGTGTGTTGTATCCTCCAGCATTACCGTCGGTTTCATGGGTGAGACATGTCTCACTGCTGGAAGCCAGTGTCTGCTACACCGTCACCCCAAGGTGCTAGTGAGGGAACTACACCTATGTATAGTAAGCGCTCAGACGAGCAGGAGTTTTTGTTTATGTTTATTTGTTTGCTGTAAATGTATTGCCATCCGTTTTTGTTCTGCTGGTGCAATAAACACACGGAAGCAAGAAACCGTTTGCACCAGATATCTGCCTCTGTCTCAAGCCTGAAGGACTTGTGATATGATCCCAGAGCTGTGCAAGCTCACAATAAATTATATATATATATATATGCACAGACATACATACACACACACACGTATACACAGAAATGATTGCCGCCAATGACGCTGGAGACGTGAAGGAGAATGCTATGCCTCAGTCACTGTTGTCACCAGATGTGATGGTGGTGTTACAGTGTGGGCAGGAGTGTTTATTCAATACAGAACTGCCCTACACTTTATGTATGGTACAGTGCCAAGTCTCTACTACTTGAATAACATTATTAATCCAGTCATTGTGTCTCTGCATGAACACCACATCTTCATGGACAACAATGCTCCAGTTCATCGAGGTTCCATCATTAAGGAATGGCTGTTGGAGACTGGGGTACCTCAAATGGAGTGGCCTGCACTTTCTCCAGACCTGAACCCCCTTAGTAAACCTGTGAAAACAGTTGAGATGCCGTGTAGAAGCTCGAAACTCTGCACCCTGAACCTCAATGACCTGAGTTGCGCCTATCAAGAACAGTGGGATGCCAAGCCTCAGCAGTCAATAACTTCACTTGTGAACAGCATGAGACATTGTTGTCTAGCTTTAATTGATGCTCAAGTTCACGACACGTTATTGAGAAATTGACATTTTTGATGGTGTATACCCTCCACTGTTGTTGGCTTTTGTTTAATTAAATTTTTGAGTTGAGAAAATCAACAATGCATACTATAACTTAAATGGCCGACAGTGAGATTCAGAGGTACAGAGTTACGAGCTTGTACAGGGCGTCTCATCTGTTCCCACAGATTTTCTAGGGGGCCCAGGTCTGGAGAAAGTGCAGACCATTCCATTTGAGGTACCCCTGTCTGCAACAATCATTCCATAATATTATATATATTATATATATATATATATATATATATATATATATATATATATATATATATATATGTATATATATATTGTGTGTATGTGTGTGTGTTATATTGGGTTTCCATTCTGATAAATGATAAGGCAAATAGATACTTGATTAAATAGCATGATTAGTTACTGCTGGTCGTTTTTCAACTTGTGAATGAAAGACATTATAGTATACAAATAGGTGGTATTTAGATATTTATATGGGATATCTATATATAATATATATATATTTTATATAGGTATATCTTATATATCTTTATATAGATTTTCTATATATAATTATTTTTAAAATATTTATTATTATATATATATTATATAAGATATCTATATATTAATATATATTATAATATAATATTATTTATATATATATATAGTATATATTATTATATATATATTTTATATATGTATGTATATATATGTGTGTGTGTGTGTGTGTGTAACTTGGGTTCCCATCTCTGGGGAACATGGACACAGGCACACATAGAAACTCTGACTCTAACACAGCAGATTCCAGTTCCACCTGGCCTTGGTCGCCTTTCTTCTTCACACTTTGTGACAACTGCAAAAGACAATTAGTAGTAACTCAACACAAAACCTAGGCTGGGTGTCCAGTAAATGTGATATTGTCCTTCACTACCCATCTATGATAGTACTACGAAACAGACACATTTGACCATACTTATGGTCCTGGCTCCCACAAGCTGGACATACCTGTCTTTCCACAGGTTGGGAGCCCTATATAAAAGGCTCATACCTTTGCTAAAGAGCTCTTACAGGTGTTCATTCCAGGGAAACCAAGCTGTCAACCACCATTTCCCCTGGAAAAATAATGTTTTCTGATAAGCTTAGGTGTTGCCACAGCAGATTTGATGTCCTGGCTCCCAGAGGCTGGACACACCTGTTCTTCCACAGGCTTGGAGCCATGTATAAAAAGCTCACACCATTGTTAAAGAGCTCTTCCAGGACCAAGAAGTTAACCAGAACTTCCCCTGGCAAAATAAAATGTTTGCTAATGGGCTTAGGTGTTGCCACATCAGATTTGATGCTAAATGGTAGGGCTAGTTTATAATAAGTCCCTTTATCTGCTACAACGTCAATTGAAGCAAACCTGAACAAAAAAAAAAACTCCTTTCAACAAGATATTTTAAACTGTGTACATCTTCTTAAGATCTTCAATTTTATAGATTTCACTTTTTAATTAATTCATTCACAGCATCTTAAAAATGTGATTTTTCACAAACAAATGGAAGTAAAACACCTGCATGGCATGGTTTCCAGAAAAAAACTGAAAACAAGTTAGAAGAATCTCCAGTACCTCCTGTGGTTTTTAACAGTGTAACCGCTCCGTTAACCAAAAGCAAGTAAGAGGCTATTAAGAGCGAGCATACACAAACACAAAATATTTCACCAGCTGTGTATCTTGGGATGCCTCATTAGCCAATGCTGTACTGGAACGCTGTGGTTACCCTAACCAGAAGCAAGTTGTGTCAATATTTAAATATGGCTTGAGCTTTGGGCAAATGATCAAATTACTGGGATAATGCCCATGAAAAATAGGTCCTACAAGTTAGTTTACAAAACAAACATTAACAAACAGCAGTCAGCAGGACACTGCTTATTTTGGGACCACATCTTTAACTACAAGCTAATTTATTGGATACTTAAAGACACCTAGAAACTGAAAACTGTGGTTTAAACAAGTCAAATTGTTACACGGTCACTGAACAACAGAATATGTACACGGAAACAGGTATATTACACAGTATAACCTCTAGGCAACATGAAGACTGGTTTCAATTGTTTTGAATGTGTTTGTAAAAGTACTGGCAGGATTTATTGCCATCTTCCTAAAGGCTGGAGTTAAAAGCAAACAACCTGGAGAAGTTTGAAAACATGATTCATAGCATTTGCATAAAGTAATACTTTCTTATATCATTAGCCATATTATTATAATAACATGTTTTTCTTTTTTTTTTTGCAGTTAACATTCCCTGCCAGTAGACTCTATAAATATTCAGAAACCGCCTTTGTCATAAGTTACAACTATGTAGTCCTTCAATAAACTGAAGACCAAAAGATTGAGCTGCAGCTGCATTAATGTCTGTGAGACTGCATGCTGTAAGAGAGTGGTGAATGCAGCAGGCAGAAGACGTGATTCACTAAGAGCGCACACAGGAAAAACTAATTTACAGAAACCCACAGAAAAAAGGTTCAATATTTCCAGGTTATTCATTACCTAGCAGCTCTACATCACATACAAATCTACCACTGCCTGATGGATGAAATTATGATTCTGTTAAATCGTTAGCTAGCGATCTAAAACCCTTATTTTCAATTTCATGCATATAAATATGTCGTCAACCAGTGGCCTAGGGAGGTCCACCAATCCACTGGCGTTATTCAGCAAATTTTAGTCACTGCGCACATGCCTGCATAAATTTACAGAGCAAACTATTCAGATTTGATTATACAAAGTTTAAAGGTTTTTTTTCACCACAATCATTAGCTTTTAACATGTAAGGAAAGGTAAATAAAGACTATTACAAATTAATTGCTGTTCTGATTTTGGTTTGTTCATGAGAAAATGGAGATTTTATCCACTGCTGGTGTACACAGGTTTCTCTAAATTATCGACCACATCTCTGTGCTCTTTCATTGCTCCAAGCTGTTGTCTGATCATGGTGAGTCACTCCCTGCTGAGTTTTATCTCTAGCACAGGAGCCTGTTTATTTAGGTTAATGACAAGATTTAACCCTTAGCTCTCTGTCATTTTTGTGCACTACAGATAATAATGTCACTGTAACAGTCATAGCTAGTAATAGCAATGCTGATATGCCAATAACTGCTATAGAACCATCCACAACCTAACTAGGAAGTTTGAGCTTGAAGTTGGCTGTGGCTCTGTGCAACGGCATGGTGAGAAAACTTCTTTAAAGGGGTTTTCTTGCTACAAAGATCATATCTCAAATGATGGACACAGTAAAAATAAGCACTTTTGTAATCGGTTTGCATTACCTAAGTCACTTAGTATAGTAGATCTGAGCTATACTGTGCTATTTCTGCAGCAGCTGGACGGGACACGCCCTTTTCTGTGATTGGCTGACTGATGTCATTCAGCCTGTTGGGACACGCCCTGAATGGGAAACGCCCCCTGGGCTGTGATTGGCTGCCTGCACACTCTGTGTTTACTCCCCTCTGAGCTGTGAGAAACGAGCTGCCTGAGATGGCTGTGTGTCTGTCTCAGCTTCTTTCTATGTGATGGCTCTCCAGTGATAGTTCTATGTAAAGGATCTGGGCAATTACTGAGTCTCTCTCTAGCTGCTAGATTCACTCTTCTCTCATATAACACAGCCTTATACTCTGTGTCCCCCATAAAACAGCCTTATACCTAATGCCTGATAACAGAGGAGGGGAGGGAGGAAGGCAGAGAGCATTTCTCACACTTGCTTCATCAGTTATTATTATTATTTATTTTTCAGCGCCCTTGGTTCCAGAGTGCTGTACATTCAGGTTTCATACATAACATAGGTCAAACAAGTACAAAGGTGACAAATTAATAACTAACAACTGGTACAGAAGGAGAGAGGTCCCTGCCCGTGAGGGCTTACACTCTTAAAGGAAGGTGGGAAGAGACAGAAGGTGAGGGGCAGACATGTTTGTGGGCCGGTGTACTGGTGGTGGGGTTATTGTTGGTTATAGGCAATCCTGAAGAGATGGGTTTTCAGGTTGCTTTTGAGGCTGGTGAGAGTGGGGGAGAGTCTGAGGTGTTGGGGTAGTGAGTTCCAAAGTATGGGGGAAGCACGGGAGAAGTCTTGGAGACGGTTATGTGAGGAGTTTACACGGGGAGAGCAGAGAAGAAGGTCCGGTGAGGAGCGGAGCTTGCGTGAAGGGAGATATCTGGAGATTAAGGCAGATATGTATGGGGGAGAATGGTTATGTAGAGCCTTGTAGGTCAAGGTTACTAAATGGAACTGGATTCGGTGGGCAATGGGAAGCCAGTGAAGGGATTGGCAGAGGGGAGAGGCAGAGGAGTAGCGAGGAGAGAGGTGAATCAGACGGGCAGCAGAGTTAAGGATGGATTGGAGGGGTGCGAGAGTGCTAGACGGGAGGCCACAGAGAAGGATGTTGCAATAGTCTAGGCGTGAGATGACGAGGGCATGGACCAGCATTTTTGTGCTTTCGAAGTTAAGGAATGAGCGGATACGGGAGATATTTTTCAGGTGGAGGCGGCAGGCAGAGGTGAGGGTTTCGATGTGCGGTTTGAAGGACAGATTGGAGTCAAGGGTTATCCCAAGGCAGCGGACTTGTGGAGCTGGTGAGAGAGTGTAGCCATTGACTGTGATAGAGAGATCAGGTGGAGGGATGGAGTGGGACGGTGGAAAGATGATGAATTCAGTTTTCTCCACGTTTAGCTTCAGGAGACGTGAGGAGAAGAAGGAGGATATGGACGAAAGACAGTCAGGGATCCGGGAGAGTAGAGAGGTAATATCTGGGCCGGAGATGTAGAGTTGGGTATCATCAGCATACTGTACAGATGGTATTGAAAGCCATGCAATGCTATTAGTTGACCCAGACCAAGAGTGTAGATAGAAAAGAGTAGTGGGTCCAGGACAGACCCCTGGGGGACACCAACAGAGAGCGGACGAGAGGAGGAGGTGGTGCGTGAGTGAGAGACGCTGAATGTCCGATCTGTGATGTAGGAGGTTATCCAGGAAAGGGCTAAATCCGTGATGCCGAGGGAGGAGAGGATTTGTATGAGGAGTGAGTGGTTGACAGTGTCAAAGGCGGAGGACAGGTCTAGGCTGTGTGTATAACTGCTTGCACCAATGCAGAGGTACTGGTTTGGTACTGTACTGTATTATACTTGTTACAAGGAGCTTGTGCAGGCTGAGAGGGATCTGATAGCTCTTTAGCCAGAAGCATGGTAGGAGGTCTGCAAAGCTGATGTTCTCTCCCTTCCCCTGCTAACACAGTGAGGGGAGACTCGCCTCCTGGCAGGAGAGACATTCCTACGGGAAAGAGAGACACGCCCCTGTATTTGAAACTGATAGAATCAGCTCAAGTCTACGAAGACTTCTAACGATAAAACCCCTTTAACGGTCATAAGGAAAAAAATCATTATCAGCAAAATATTTCCTAACTGAATGCAAGTATTGTTAATCTATTATGATTGTAACATACAAAATACAGACAATCAAGGAAAAAAAGTATTACAAACTTTTTTAACACTCCAATAATCAGCCATATTAACAATCATTCCCGGTTATTACTCTGTTTTAAAGAACTTGCAATCAACCGATGAATGCGTTCACATACGGTTTACATGCTTGTTCACATACCAGCTGATCACATCTTTTAAGTTATGGTAAATATGATTGTCTGTTGGTAACACATCTACCCAGCAATAATGTAAAGGCTGCTTGAACCATAACCAAGTTATAAATACTTTGTATGACTCTTCACCGCTCAATAATTGGACAAGGTGCTGGATCCTTTTAAGGATTGCCGATCAACTTGCAAGTAATCATACCAGAAGTTATTGACTCTTGTGAAATGACCCTTATGCTATGACAATGAAATGACCTGGTAACCATCGATGAGAAGTTTATATAACTACAATCAGTTAACAGAGGTCATTTGAATATGACCTGCAGGAGAATATGGATAAAGCAGTATTTAGCTCGCCTGTGACATCACAGCTTTCTATGTTATCTACAGATAACATAGATCACAAACAAAGCCATTGAAAAAGTTGAGATAACTTACTCTGCTGTGATATCATGATGCATTATTTCTCAAGTTAATGCTTTCTACATCTGTATGTAGATACGGCTTATGTCAGGTCAGTGGGAGCTATATAATGGTAAATATGAAATCATTTAGCAACTAGTAGAGTACTTAGTAAAAGATATAATAGGTAAATGACTTAGGGGCCGATTACACAACACAGATCAAATACCGGTCAGGAAATGCCAACTGGTATTACGTCTGTTTTTGGCACGAAGGGGGATGCAGATTCAAGCCCTACCTTTTCGCATAGACATGTACATGTTCCGCCCAAAAACCGAGCGGAAGAATGAAAATGTTGTATGTTTTTAGGGCCGCCAGCAGTCAATGAAACCGTCTGGCGGAAAATCCTTGCAGCAGTTCCATTAAGGTCCATGTAAAAGGTTGACGGCCGGTTTATAGATCGCTTTCAAATATGAAAACCGTCTGTTAATCCGGCTGAAAACCTTTGCCGTAGGAACATGCCCTTAAACGTAAAAGATCTCTTTGGAGCATGTATAGGTAAATCAGAATCACTGGGGAATTGTCACTTTAAATTTTCAGGGACTGGTGCATAAAACCACCGGATTAAAAAAAAAAAAAAGAACTTTAGATAGAGATAGATGGCTAATGGATGTTAGAACTGACCAGACCATTTTTAGAATTCAGGGTCTTTCACACAAGGCAATTATTGGGCAAACGCACATTCATAGGAATATTTGTACCTGATAATTGCTGTGTGTAAATGTTCATTGCTGACTGCATCTCATATACAGCCTAAGGTCTCATTCACACGGCTTATTGCCGACGTAATTGCGGGGACGGATTTCACCCCGCAATTACGCCGACAGCCGTGCAGTGGGGGCGGGGGGCCGGCAGCTCGCCGGCCCCATAGACACTCATTATTCACAGTGCGTACACGCCGTAAATAATGTGCATGTCACTTTCTCCCCCCTCGGCATATTCTCTATGAGAACTGTGGATTACCGTAATGATTGGGACTGATTTCAGCCGTATTGGAGCACAAATCAGCGCCCAAATCTGAAATCAGCGCCCAAATAAGCCGTGTGAACGAGGCCTAAAAGTTCATTATTTGTCGGAAATATGTCCTCCAAGTAAATAGGGGATGTGCTGCCGACAAACACAAGTCAATGGCTGCATGAATAATCGTAAATTTTGAATTATTCTTTGTGTGGCTCACAATTGGTCTGAGAAGTGAGAATTGCTTTTAAAAATCAATATTCCTGGAAAACAATTTGTTCTTAAGAATTTTCATCAGTTGTAGGCAATTAAAAATTACATGTTAAATATTGCCTTTCTCTAAATGAAATAAAACTTCTGAATGGTAAGGCAGACAAATCTCAGTTTACTGCTGTGAGAAATACTTATTTGCAAGTTATCTCACTATAAAGAGTAGGAAAGAACATAATGATTGCTCTATTGTTCTTTAGACAGGGTTAGATAAATATTAGACTGGACTGGAAGGGCAATCACAAGCACATTATATCAAAGGATAATGGGTTAATCTTCTTCTGCACAAGGGGAGGGGAGGCAGGCCAGCTTTCTTCACACTTTTAGAGCATGTCCCCACGGCATGGGTTTCCACCCGGTTTTACAGATGGTTTTGAAAGCCACCTGTAAACCAGGTGTCAACCTTTTACACAGACTTCAATGGAAAATCCGTGCAGCGGACCCCACTGCATGGATTTTCCGCCAGACGGTTTTTAGACATCTGGCCGACCAAAAAACATAGAACATGTCGGAGATAAGGGGAGGGGGGGCGGGGTTGAATCTGCAAACCACGGAGAAAAGCCACCCCCTTCATACCAGAAACAGAGCAAATACCAGTCAGTGTTTCCTGACCGATATGTGTCCTGTGCCATGTAAACGGCCCCTTAAGGTCCTCCTGATAGCACTTACCTTTCTTAGGCTCATAGTGAGACTCAAAGAGGACTGTCAAGCAATCCTCAATGTCATTGTATTACAGCTCATAGAGGGGAAGTCTAAAAGACAAACCAGGAAGCCATATACATAGAGAAACTTTTAAAAAAAACAAAAAAACACCAGCATATTTTTACCCCAAAAAAAATAAAATAGTCACAAGCTACTTGTCAATATGTGTAAACAAATTGATGGTAGGGTCCCTTTAAGGAGTGCAGATAAACCTGTAAGAAGTTGATCCCCACTCCAAATGGATTATTACTGGCTTGTATTTGCACATGAGAAGCCAGAATGGCTTCTTTGTGAGTCCTGGCATATTTTCAAAATAAAAAAAAAACGTAATCAAATCGTAACAAATATGCAACTACAAGCTCAATATTCTTCACTCTGACCTACACAATATAAAAGAACTGACAGATACACTTTAAGTATGGTAGATGTTAAAAACAATAACGTTTTTCGTGAGTGGAAGGATGTTCTAAAATGTTAGGAATTAAAACCTGGTTCATACGACTGTTACCTGAGCATTGCTCCAAAACCTTTTTTCTTGGCTTTTTTCTCTTGTTCTTCACTTTCCTCTTTCTTTTTCTTGTCATTTACTTTTGACTTGCCCTTTTCCTTTTGTTTTTTCTTATCCTTCTTTTTCTTGTCTTTTTTCTCTTTGTCACTATCATTCAAATCTGGATTTCCCATTGGGATTGGTTCACTGTTTGGAGTTTCGCGATCAGAGTGAGAACTCACATCCGAAAGGCCATCTGCAGATAAAACATAGAAATCAATAAGGTGGAGCATGTTCAAGACTTTCCAATGAGATCACCAAGCATTTAAGCATGAAGTACATAATGGGAGGGTTGCTATGTCTTAACAGCTGGTCAATGGCCCAACACTACAGACCTCATTATCTAGTACACAATTTTACCACAAAAAGGTTAAAAAGAAAAAGCTAAATATTTTTTATTATTCATCAATATGAACCTTAATTCCACAGATGTATCCAACTTAATTAATGTAGCATAGAAACTGTAAAATACTTCAGACTATGTACTTTTCACAGGTATATATTAACTTTAAATTAAGACATATGATCTTTACACAATTTGTTATTTTTATATACAGGTCTTTATGATTTAGAAATGTTTAGCCAATATTTTTCACAGTAAACAGTTTATAATATCAACAAGTACCCAGAGGCGTAACTTGAATCTCCTGGGCCTCCTTATGTGGCAGAAGATCTTTTGGGCCCCCCCAGGCCCTGGTAGTGCCTGGTAGTGACTGCTACCAATAAGCCCTTGCAAGTACCATCTCCATAGTGAATACAATGTAGATCCCAGTATGTTGTTGCCATTGCTAAACTAACCAACAATTATTAAAAAGGTGCAAGGCAGTAACAACTTTGTATTACTGGTGGTTTATATTGAACCTGTCACACACAAGCTGAGGACAACACAAGCTAGTGCCAGACATGCTGTTTCCAGTGCTGTGTCCCTTATTCTGTAAGATGCTGTAGTTTTAGAGCATGTAATGCTCAAATCTTATTCATGAGCTCCACCCACCAAAGGCTAGCCCTGCCCACTGACAGTTATTCACATGTTTCTACCTATTCAAAGTAATGGGTTTATCAGCTGAGTTGGGCTGGGCTAGTCTCAGGTGGGCGGGGTATGAAAAAAATGACTCTCTTCATGACTTTTCTGGCTGAAAATTGCAGATTTGAGCATTAAATGCTCTAAAACGACAGCATCTAACAGCGCTGGAAACAGCATGTCTGACACTAGCTTGTTCTGTCCTCAGCAAGGGGGGCATAATCTATGTGACATGTTCTCTTTAAAAGAATGCAGAATTTAACTATTATAGAGCAGGAATCTTTTTTTTATTATATCCATTGCATTACACAGATGTACTAAATCATTTTGCTGTGAGGTTAGACCAATATCCAAGCTGATAAAACAGCATTCTTTCACATATTTTCTTTTTGTATATTCACGACAAACTGTGTTCATGGCCCTATAACAATGTTAGATAAGAAATATTGCTAGCTTTTCTGTAAACAACTAGAAATGTTTTGTTGGAAACATTTTAAATCACCTATTGTCTGGTTCAGATCTTATTACTGTTAAGATCTATTTATTCTCTCAAGGTCAGGTGCAAAAAATTATCATGTAACTGGCAGAAAAAAAATTTAAACAAATAGTATTTTATAATATTTATTGGAAATACAGTTGTACTACTAATGGCGTACAAGTGTACTGTGTCATTACCCCTTTTAAGCTACACTTACCTCTCACCTATGTAACCAGTATTTTCCTTTTGCGTTGATGAAGGGCAACACCCCAACTATTTGCATCTGGTTGGCTCTAACCCCATTAACATTGTAAGCCACAGTGTGTTGTATATGAATTAAGGACTGCTAAATCCAGAAGGTAACACTACAAGAGTTCTAGCTTATTTCCCACGAGCCCTTTAGAATATTTTTAAATTTCATTGCAGCGACCAAAGGTATATAAAACATCCACCGACTATCAACGGGACCTCAGTACGGATGGTCCTATACTATTACTACCTCTCACTTGGGTCCAGTTCAGACCTCTTATTGAGTCATCAGACTTCTATAATCTCTCTGGATTACTCATTGATGACTCAATGAGAGGTCTGAATTGGAGCCAAGTGAGAGGTAGGAACAGTATAGGACCATCCGTACTGAGGTCCCGTTGATAGTCGGCGGATGGCTTAAACATAGTTAACACGTTTTGATCAAAATAAGAACCTTAATGTTTTTTTTCATATATTGTAGATAGCATTGACGCTTTTGTAGGTTTCCCTGTTGTTTATAGCTCTTTTTGCTGATGGTGTACTACTGATATTGGAGTGTGTGTATATGTACCACAGCCATGTCAGTGTACACCTGAGTTCACCTGGGTGTTTTTCAGAATTTTTTTTTTTTTTTTTTTGTGCAGAACTATACGTGTATTGCTTTTAACTTATACAGGGAGGACTGGATGCCTCCATTTTTGTTTTTCTGCACCCCGCCCATCTGCACAGATTACTAGATCAGTGCGGTCTGCTTATATAGCTGGTGCCTTTTTTCTGTTTGGATTATAGAAGTCTGATGACTCAATGAGAGGTCTGAACTGGACCCAAGTGAGAGGTAGGAATAGTATAGGACCATCCGTACTGAGGTCCCGTTGATAGTCGGCGGATGGCTGAAACATATTTTGATCAAAACGTGTGAACTAAGAACCTCAACGTTTTTTTCATATATTGTAGATCGCATTAACGCTTTTGCAGGTTTCCCTGTTGTTTATAGCTCAAAGGTATATAAGTCTCCACACACTTACATGGTGCGTCTCCCTTATGAGGAACGTTATACCTTTTAAACAATGCCGAGTCATGTTTTTCTACATAAACAGTGTTTGAACAGAAAGCCACACTTACCGTCTTCACTTTCTGGCCCATCATAAGATTTATCAATTGCAGCCCGAAAGCTTTCATTACAGCCTCTGCCACGAACCATGTGTGGTCTAGGTCTATAGAAGGGAAGCTCATTCTTCTTCACTTCTGCCACCGCAGTCTGCAGACTTTCCAGTGAGCTTGATTTTTTCAGACCTAACCGTGGACCAAGGTCTTTTTCAGGAGAAACTGCAGAAAGGAGTGTATTATATTATTTTAAGTTGCATACAATATTAAAAACCCAAAAAATATGCTTTAGTTAAACTTCACAATAGTTTAAATGATACAACATCTAAAAAATATTCTGTCATCACAAGTAAGTAATAATCAATATTATGCCGCACACAAAAGCATAGTTTAAAGAAAGAAAAAATACACTGACCAATTTGGATAAAAATAAATCAATATTAAAAATTCACAATTCTAAAAGGCTGATGGGAAAAGAGTTGGAACTCTACTACATCCTCTATTATTATTATTCTTCAAGTCACTGAGCCTTGGAAACAGATTAAAGTCATGCCATTTTGGGGTGTTGCCCCTCATCAGTGAAGAGTAGAACTTACTGGCTGGCTAGCTGAGAGGTGAGTGTGGCTCAAGAGGGCTAAGGTATCACATTACTGATCTCTTTTCCCATAAGTCTTATAATGTATATATTTTAGTGGAGCATAAAGGCATTAGGGGAAACTTGTCCCATTAGGCCGGCAACCCTTTTTTGGTGTATTAAGCACCAAAAAACTGTTGATGTCCTATTCTCTATATAAATAAACTGTAGTACACCAAAACTAGGCACATTATTGCCAGGCACGATACATTTGAATGTGCCTAAAATAGGCACATCAAATATGCTAGCAATGATATGCTATGCAACTAGATTAGGCGCATCAATTGTACTATGCAAGATATACCACACGCCAGATTTTTGACAGGTTCTTTCAGGTGCACTATACACTCATTTTGAGCACCTTAAATTGGCATGGAGGCGCCTCTTTTCTGACATGTTGTCCTAAATCTCCACACACTGACATGGTGCTTCTCTCTAATGAGATACCTTACCCCTTTTAAAAATTCACTATTAATTTATGGCAAGGTTAAGCAGAAATGTATAGAACTATTCTTCCTTTACCTCTCTAGATAATAACAGCACCATATGCCACAACACTATAGGCCATAGTGACTGGAAGCCAGAGACTTTCTCGTACCATATTTAGATTTGATCAGAAATGACCGTCACAGCCTTACATACGTTTCCCTTTCAAGTTTGCCTTATTGAATATTGACTTTTTATTCCCATGTTGTATCATGATTCTATAACACTATTATCACAAATGATAATTTAGTACCAGGTTAGAACAGTATATTTTCTTATTTGGGCATTCTGAGACATACATAGGATTTTATCAAGGAGGCGTACATAGACCTGAATACAAAGGAGGAATAAGACACAATAAAAAGCACTTTACATACAAAATGTCTCCACATAGTAATCTAAAAAGTACTAGTGTAAGGTACTTAAGATGAACAAATATTTATAGTGCAAAACAATATAAAAGTAATACTCCCACATGGATCACGTTTTAGCCCTTAAAGGGAATCTGTTGCCATTTTTTTTTACTAATTAAAACAAGCTACTGAATCACATTTTTTTTTTGTTAGGTGTTTTTAATCTCCAATTGTAGATTTTTTATTTCTGTTGTCTATATATGATTATGGGGACAGCCATCTTGATGACCTGCTTTTAACAGCATTTACAGAGAAGCTTTACAGCAGCTATGTAGACATAGGAGCCTGTGAACAGGAGCAGTCCTATTGATAGAAATCTGCTCTTGTATATACAGATGCCTGTGAACAGGAACAGACCCACTCATTTCTATCAATGGCTCTGTTGCTGTTCACAGGCTCCTAAGTCTATGTAGCTGCTGTAAAGCACCTCTCTAAATGCTGTTAAAATAGAGCATGCCTAGAAAATGTTCCTATGACCTGGGAAGAAGTCAGTGTGCAGGGAGGAGGAGGGGTCAGCTGTGACCATCTCCTTTTGTGAATGATGGATCCTGTATTATATATACACATTAGAGTCATCTTTCAGTGTAATCCTGCCTAGAGAACAAGAAGTGCAAGACTATTAGTAGGCTTAGTGGCCAAAGTCAAAACTGAAAGATTTCAGGATTTTTTTTTTTAAATACAACGAAAAATTCTTTAAAAATGTGTTTGACATAAAAACATGACTTAAACAATAGGTTAACTTCTGATGACACATTCCCTTTAGCTCCACAGCGATTTCTGTTTTCCTCGCTTTCACTTTTTCCTCCCTGCCTTCCAAAAGCCATAACTTTTTTTTATTTTTCCTTCTACGTAGATATATACATAAATAAGGGTTTTGTTTTTTTTTTTGTGGTACAAGATATACTTTTTAATGATATCACTGACTATAACATATAATGTACTGGGGAACCCAAAACAATTAGTTGTGGGGTGGAATGTAAAAAAAACGCAATTGAGCCATAGTTGTGGGGGTTTCATCATCACAGAGTTCACTGTTCAGAATAAAGGACAGGTTATCTGTATTCTGCAATTCAGTAAATTTGCCATGACACCAAATGTATCGAGTTTTCAAAATGATTTAATACTTCAAAAGTATAAAAGCATTCTCGATTTCTTAAACTTGAACCGAAGCACTATTTTCTGCGACCAATACCTTTTTTTCCCCCATCTATGAACCTGAGTGAGGGCTTGTTATTTGCAGACTAGGGATACATTTTGGGATACAGCTAGCTTTTTGATCACTTCATATTCCAATTTTTGTGGACGTGAAATGACAAAATAAAAATGTAATTTTGGCGTTGAGAATTTTCTTTCTTCAACAGAATAAATGATGTTATATTTTAGTGGATCAGACTTTTATGGATGTAGTGATACCAATTATAAGTAACTTTTTTTTCCGACTTTTAATATTTTAAATTTATTTTTACCACCTTTTTTTTTATTTGTTTAAATTACTTGTAGTCTATCTATGGTACTTGACCACCATCGGGCACGATCGCTTGTACACCATTCTGCAACATGAATATACTGCAGAAGGGTGTATGGCTCTCCTGCCAATGGCAGAATGTAAAATGAGTAGTTACATTGCATACTAAATATGCAGCACTGTTCCTCATTCATTTAGTTGCAGAATAAAAGAGAAAAACACAGAAGGGTCACTCTATGGTGAAGTACGTACACAAATAAAACAAAATGATAAGGTGGTTAGGTTGCTCACCTAGAGTAGTTGTGCTTATAATATAGAGGTACAACACTCATATGCATGCGGTTGGCTCTCGCTGAGCCTCAGAACGGCAGCCGAAGGTCTCTAACTCTGAAGCCAGGTGACGGCAGCGGGCCTGAACAGTGAATTCAAGCTGGAAAGAAGATGGACCCGGCGACGGTTCAGGAATAAACCTCTTCTTGAAGTCAAGGAAATTATTAAAATAAAGGTTTTTTATTCCAATCAAAATGTGGCAGAAAGAGCGTTAACCTTTTCCACCAACTAACACAATATGATGCGTTTCAGGCCTGTACCGGCGCTTCCTCAGAATAAAGTGTTACATCATCATTCCTGAACCGGGGGCCGGGTCCATCTTCTTTCCAGCTCATCTTCATCATTCATTTAGTTGCAGCAATTGCCACGGAATCTGAAGAGTTAAACAGCTGAGATCTGAGATCTTGCCTGATAATCCTGTTAAGTGGTTAATGTTTTAATTAATTTTAGCTTTATTCACACATCCATCTCAAACAGAGGACACATCCCAAAGACACATGATAAATTCCTCTCCCTCTAAACTTAGAGCAAACTCCATATTCGATTCCTCCCTCAACTCACTACTTTTCGCACCCTAGTCCAGGCAGTATTAGTGCCATTTAGCAGACAGCTGTACTCACCACACTCCTCTGTTCCTGTGCCAAAGGGGCAGTTTTCATCTAAGTAAACTTGATTTTGAATATAAGCACCACTGATGGCCGAAAGTACAGTTAATTACTTAATAGCAATACAATGCTCGTGGATTGAAAGATTAATGACTATATTAGCATCATTCTTTTATTCGTATCTCCTAATGGAAACTTGTTCAAAGCTGCCTCTAGCCTGAAAGTAGTTCCCAATACCTAAACAGTATCATGCAATCTCCTCAAATGTCATCTATCTCAGGGAAGACAAAGGTAAATTATTATTATAATGAGGTTGTCAAGACATGTTGGGTGTGAGGTGGGTTGGAGACCACTAGTTTAATGTGAAGGGTTAAAGTAATGATAAGAAATAAGAGGTAAGATAGAATCCCACTAGGTTTAATATATGGTTGCCTTAAATAACTTCCTCAGTGCTCTAATCTAACAAACAAACCCAAACATTGTCCTTTAAAATTTATTCCAAAAATAAAATATGCAAAGCAAGAACATTTGAGTTTATTGTTATTACAGGGACTTTTTGTTGTTTGAAGTCTAAAATTATACTAGTGTCTAACTTTGAGTGGTTGATTATTTTATAGTGAAAGCAAAAATAGCCCCTAAAATGAATCAGAACAGAAAAAAAACAAGAAAAAACATAGCAACATTTTCCCCAAATGCATTCAAATCTCATCAAACAGAGCAGAAGGGAGATGTGGTTGCTAGGTTCCACTTTGTTCCTTTGTTCACTAATTACTATTCCAAGATCTACTATTATTCTGAAATTAGCAAGTGCAGGAATGGATTTAGAAACTTGATTTTCACAGGACAAGAAGATTTTACTGAATTAGACAGTACCTAAAGCATAACCTATACTCATACCTGAATAATGTGAAAAGTCAGCAGCTCAGCATAAGACAGAAGAACACGTTTTTTGTAACATTTCAAGTACAAATACAGATAGAGAGATAGATACGATAGATAGATAGATAGATAGATAGATAGATAGATAGATGGATAGATGGATAGATGGATAGATGGATAGGTAGATAGGTAGATATGCAGAAAAATATATGCAGCACTTAGAAAAACGAGTGCTAGCCGAAACCAAGACCAAGAACACTATAATACAAAACAAAAAATCCACAGCACTCCTTCCAGTGCAAAAATTAACTGTTTCAGCTCAACAAAAAAAGCCCTTTTCAAGCAATGTGATACTTGAAAATAAGGGGCATATAAACTCAAAGAACGTGATTATCATATATAATTAGCAATTTACAAAAAAAGTGCAAAATCAAAGTGTATATCAAAAATACATAGTAATTGAATATGATGTTAACCATTACATCAGTGACCATAAATGATAGTGACAACCAATATATACAAAGTTAACTATACACAAAAAAGTGCATATACATTTGCAATTCAGTTAACACCAGTGTACAAAATTATACAAAATGAGGAGGAAGAACAATAAAGTAGCCCGGCTTTGATGGCAGCTTTGCGCACTCTTGGCATTCTCTTAGTAAGCTTCATGAGCCAGTCACGGTTTTCCATACAGAATTTAGCCCTATTCAAATACTGCTTTAATCCACACTATGTCAAGAACCATTTAACTAAGTAAAAAGAAATGCCAGTCAATCATTGCTTGATGTTTTAAAAATGTAAAGCACCCTTAGCCAATAGGACTACCACAGCATTCTGTAGCAGTATGTCATCCCATCTAGTTTGCACTTAGTGGGAGCCTCATTTATTTTTTTTCAACAAGACAATGCCCTCAACTCCCCCTCCCCTCCCCCGAGACTATGTAAGCTCTATCTGACCAAGCTCTATCAACAGTCATTGCCCTAAACCGAACTGAGATCATTTGGAACACAGAGTAAGGGGCCGTTTACACGGCAGTGGACAAATGCCGGCCGGTTTGCCGGCCGGTATTTGTCCGGTTTTGCGGCCGTCCCCACGGCCGCGGGAGGGACGGCTTTTCTCCGCGATGAGCGGAGAACAGCCCTCCCCCTCCCATTGAGATGCACATGTTCCAAGATTGTGCATGTTCAATGTTTTGTCGCCGATCCGCCGGCGACAAAACCGCCGGGCGGGAAACCCGTGCAGTGGGGACTGTTGCACGGGTTTTCCATAGAGCACAATTGTGCTAATTTTCGGCCGGTTTTTCAGGCGGTCTGAAAAACCGTAAACCGGCTGAAAAACCGTCCGAAAACCCGTGCAGTGGGGACATGCCCTAAAGGAAATGCATCCCCAAAAAAAGGTACACGGCACCTCTGTTATGGGTATGTTTACACAGCGTTTTTGGATACCCTAAACGGAACCAAACACACATCTAACAATGTGCAGTGTGATTTACATTGCTTTTAATATAAAACACACATCAACATTCAGACGATATCTGTTTTACATGCGTCTTTATGATGCGTCTTTCAAATCCGTTCAAAGAATTAACATGTCAATTCTTAATCCGTTTGACGCAGCAAGCACCTTATTTAAAACTATAGGGTGTGTTTCTGCTGCAGCAAAAATGCATAAAAATACGCACCTGTGTGCTGAATGCGATTTGGATGCATTTTACGGATCGAAAACATATCCAAAAACACTGTGTTAACATCCCCTAACACCTTCAAGACTGCTGAAAACCAATCCAGGTGATGACCTCATGAACCTAATTCATTAGAGAATGCCAAGGGTGCGCAGAACGGTCATTAAAACCATCTCCCTGTTCTCTGAAGCTGACTCATATTGAACTACAAACTGGCTTTGAGGCATTTTGTCTGTTGACAACACCCTTTCAATACTTAGAAGTCAAGTTTTCTATAGCAGCATACCCCTTTAAAACAACTGCAACCTGATCAGGGCTATCATGTTTATTTTCTAAAGAAACCTGGCATGTTACAATGTGGTCTTATATCTTATGTTAAGCTGCTGACTTGTCACTGTATTCAGGTATGAACATATATACATTTTTAGCATGTGGTAACATAACCATCAAATTGCAAACTCCTAACCAAAAACCCAACATACTTAAAATATCATTTTTAAAAATACTCCATAAGACCTGCAGTTTTTGTATTAAACGCTATTGATTCTTGTTCAATTGTACATTGCACTTAAAAGGAAACTGTGAGGTTGTTTATGCTATCCTCTCTGAGAGCTACATCCTATTAGGATATGATAGAGGGAAAGAAAAGAGTTCAGTGATACATAGGTTTATATGATTTGGAGCAGAACGGAGTAAAAATCTGAAAAATTACTGATAGGATAGGATTAAATGACAGTGGACATCCTGCTTTCCCCATCCACATGCAATGATTGACAGCATTCCCTATATCAATGTGTGGACAGAGCAAACTGTTAATCACTTCATATGGGCGGGGTAGGCAGTACCTTCATCTTCTGTTTTTAGTTTTTCCTCAGCTTTTTACTCAGAAATCCTGCTTCAAATATAAACCTATATTTCACAGCATTCAGCTACTCGCCATCTATCAAATCCTGTTCTCAGATAGGACAGAATTAACCACCTGAGAGCTACTCTTTAAAAATCAAACTGAAATCATAGTAAATAATCATGCATGTAATAATTTATTGAGCTCACCGATATCAATTACTTGCTAAAGAATGTTGGGAAGGAGAGCACTTACAGGAATGACTGGTCCCTAAACCCTACCCCAATACAAAAGCTTATCACCTGCTGAAAGTCTTTCAGTCATCTAATATCTATCTATCTATCTATCTATCTATCTATCTATCTATCTATTATATATATATATATATATATATATATATAATATATACACTCACGGCCACTTTATTAGGTACACCATGCTAGTAACGGGTTGGACCCCATATTGCCTTCAGAACTGCCTCAATTCTTCGTGGCATAGATTCAAGAAGGTATTGCAACGATGCTCAATTGGTACCAAGGGGCCCAAAGAGTGCCAAGAAAATATTCCCCACACCATGACACCACCACCACCAGCCTGAACCATTGATACAAGGCACATGCTTTCATGTTGTTGACGCCAAATTCTGACCCTACCATCCGAATGTCGCAGCAGAAATCGAGACTCATCAGACCAGGCAATATTTTTCCAATCTTCTATTGTCCAATTTTGATGAGCTTGGGCAAATTGGAGCCTCAGTTTCCTGTTCTTAGCTGAAAGGAGTGGCACCCGGTGTGGTCTTCTGCTGCTGTAGCCCATCTGCCTCAAAGTTCGCCGTACTGTGCGTTCAGAGATGCTCTTCTGCCTACCTTGGTTGTAACGGGTGGCTATTGAGTCACTGTTGCCTTTCTATCAGCTCGAACCAGTCTGCCCATTCTCCTTTGACCTCTGGCAATCAACAAGCATTTCCGCCCACAGGACTGCCGCTCACTGGATGTTTTTTCTTTTTCGGACCATTCTCTGTAAACCCTAGAGATGGTTGTGCGTGAAAATCCCAGGAGATCAGCAGTTTCTGAAATACTCAGACCAGCCTTCTGGCACCAACAACCATGCCACGTTCAAAGGCACTCAAATCACCTTTCTTCCCCATACTGATGCTCGGTTTGAACTGCAGGAGATTGTCTTGACCATGTCTACATGCCTAAATGCACTGAGTTGCCGCCATGTGATTGGCTGATTAGAAATTAAGTGTTAACGAGCAGTTGGACAGGTGTACCTAATAAAGTGGCCGGTGAGTGTATATGAGCCTGTTAACACTAATAACACTGGACACTGGCACGCTATTATATTGCATTTTACATAAAAGTCCTTGTATAATAAAGAGAAATTACCATCTCTCTGTGATATTATTGTACATGTCATAGGGGATTAATTACCATATCTTGTATTTCAAATCATAAGAAAAATGCACAAAAAAGGAACGCTCGGATTTTGGTTTATCCTTCTAATTAAATGAATGATTGTAAGTCATTTTAGCTAAGCCACCTATAAGGCAGCTAGGGTTAAATGTTCAGATTATAACCAGCTTTACAGCCATAGCTAGTGTCCTGAATGCTGAGCAGATTGTTGTTAATCATACCGCTATCCTACTACATAAAATGCCAGATTATTGCTATGAGAATACTACAGATCCTGAGCTATTTTAATCTATTATACATAATAAAATGCATTATTAATGCATACAATTAAGGTGTATTTATTGAGCCTAAAATTGTCAGTTCTTTTACATTATTTTTATCTAGAGATTTAATTGACACAATGTGCTAATACATGCAATGCACACTTAAGACTGTAACATCTATTGGTCCTCACTAAGAATAGGAGGAATACCATACTAACAGAGCAGGAGAAATATGTGGTTATCAAAATCCAATGGTGCCGCTTATTTAAAGACAAAAAAATTGGACTAATCCAACGTAAAGGATCCTTGCTAGCCCCAATGCAAGCTCTGGACTAAAAGTTTGGCTAGTCCCTTAGATATTAGAAAAATTTGGCCAGCTTTACATATTTCTAACACCGTAATTTTTGGCAACCATGTGCCAGTTTTTTCATTAATTTTTTTCCCATCGACATAGCTATATTAGGACTTGTTTTCTGTGGGACAAGTACTTTTTTATGGTATCGGTTACTATACCATATATTGTGATGGGAGACACAAAAAAACACTGTGGGGAATGGAAAAAAAAAACAGTTGCGCTGCACTTCTATAGAGATCACCATGTGGTTTAAATGACATTTTACTTTATTCTCTGATTCAGTAAGAGTCCGGTGAAACCAGATTAACATAGTTCTGTTATGTAAACATAGAAATGACCAGTTTTACTCATCACCACCATGCATTTCTAACAGATGGTAAACTCAAAAAGACTTGGGGGCCTTCCCAAGTCATGAATATATAATGGAGGCGAGAAAAAAGGTATTAGGACCATCTAGTATGAAAACCACAGCCAGTATAATGTAATAAAATGTCTTACACAGTGACCCAAAGCCTGAGATAATGGGTTCCAATGTTGGCGAAAAAACATCATTATGAAGTTTGGGTAGTCTGTGCCAAAAATGGTAATTACTGGATATTCCACAAATAAACATTTTAGGAAACATAATCCATCTAAACTAGATAGTTTTTTCCTTTTCTGGTTTCAACCCCAGTTTGGGATGGAAATGGCAAAATGCCGCCTTTTTTAATTTGGGTGTGCCCTGTGAATGTTTTGACTAAATAAGGGCACTTTCCCCCCTGGGATAAAATTACCCGGGTTAAAAAATTTTTTTACATATTTTTTTGATTGTTAACATAAGTTGTTTTATGTGATTTATGTTTTTCATTTTCTTTCAAATTTACTGTCATGTTCATTTCCCTTTAAAGAAATTGTTTTTCCCTTGGTCCCAAAATGTTTTTAAGGAACATAAAAAAAACATCCCGTGGAATTTCCCTTTCCCCTTTCTACAAAGAAATAAAAATTATTGGAAGCTGTTTAGATTTTTTTTTTTTAAAATAAAAAAAATGGTCCCAAATTTAAAATTAAAAAGGACATTTTGTTTTTGGGTTTTTTAAGATACTACAAACCATAAATAATTCCAAGAATAGGGGGGATACAATAAGTTTCACAGAGAAATAACCAACCAACCCAAATTAAACCCCTAAAATTAAAATTTTTTTTTTTGGGTTTCTACTTTAAAAAACATTTTTAAAAACCCCACATTAAAAAAAAAAACCCAAAAAATTTTTTTAAAGCTTTTTTTCTTTTCATTGTTTAAAATTTCTGAAGGGAATTTCATTTTGAATAAATTTCCATGTTTTAGGCTATATGAGGACTTTTTTTGTGTGGAGAGATCTAGTTTTGTATTTGTTACTTATGGTACATAAAGGTTTTATAATTTTTTATTTTGTTTTTTGGTGGTGAACGGTGACCAAAATTAGAGCCTAAATTTTTAAAAATTCGACTAATAAACTTTTGAATCCTCCCAAGGGGATTTGAACTGTCCACTACTTTTTCAAAATACACAGAAGTACTTTTTTAATACAAAAATTTTTGTAATTTTTTTTAAAGATCTTCTTTTGAATCACAGCTCCTGAGCCTACTTCTTGCATCTGGCCCGACATGCATGTTTGGCTTTCTTTCAAATGAATCTTTTTAAAAGGATTTAGGTTTTTTAATAAAACTTCTGTCTGGTCAAAAGAAACCAAAAAAAAATTTAAAGATTCCTTCAGTATAAAAATTTTTTTTTTTAATTTTTTTTAAAAGAAGGAAAAAAAGGGCATTTTTTGTCTGTCCTATTAAAAACATTATCCTGAACCCGATCCCTTTTTTTACAATGCCCAAATCCCCGGGGCAAAGATGGCCCGCTTTAGTGGAGGACCCGTGGGCTTTTTCCCTTTCAAAGTTTTTTGTATAATTTTCGTCCTACGACTTTTGTTTTCTGTGGGGAAAAAAATTTAAACTGGGGGCATCTTTTTTTTTAAAATCCTCTATTAAAAGTTTTAGAAATGGGAAATTAAAAAGAATCTGTTCAGTTTGGGTTTTTTATTCCCGTTTTCCCTAGAGGGTGGGCCTTGGGAGTCAATGATTGCCAGCAATGATTGAACAGTGCGAGACCCCTTACACCAAGTTGGTAGCCTAGTAATGAATTTCTAGGAGAAATAATAGAAAACATAACATACATAACAAGCAGATTTAAGCAAAGATGCTCTAGAATTGTTACTTCATGTGGAATACTAGTATATATTAAAACAAACATTAGAATTGCTTATAGGTCCTCTTAAAAAAAAAAAAAAAAACTCTGTTTCTCGTGGAAGATAACCTTTTCAAAAAAATAAAAATAAACACATACCTTAAACAGATAAAGTTTGTTCCATTAAATTAAAAATGTATTTATCCCAAATTTAAATGAAATATAAAAAAAACAAAAAAAACGAGACAGAACAATTAGGTTTGTTCTGTCACAGCTCCTCCCCAAAAAATTAGATTAAAAAATTATTAACAATTCATATGTACCCCTAAAGGTAAGAATAAAAGTGACAGCTGTCCCCATGAAAAATAAGTCCCTAGACAGGTCAATCAGCACAAAAATAAAAAAGTGAGTTAAATAAATATGCATGTGATAGCGCACAAATCGTACTGACAAGCAGAATAAAATTAACATGTCTATTATACCGCACAGTGAACTCCATTAAAGGGGTTGTCTCACTACATTGATTCATCTTCGCTCAGTCCTGTTTTCTTGGTTTCACTTTGAATTCAGGGGCGTGTTTACTGCCTTCCACTAGGCTGCAGCAGAAGCCAGGTCTGTAGCTATAGCGACCAGTGCTGGCAGCCTATCAGGAGAGATCAAACAGGTCTGTAGCTATAGCGACCTGAGGAGCTGATGCAGCCCGACAAGAGGGGATATCTCAGAATAGGTAGGACACTGTTGATGGACCCATATTGCAAAGTGACTTGTTTTTGCTAGATCTTTAACATAAAATGCAATCCTTGTAGTGAGACAATGCCTTTAAAAGTAAACCCAAAAGCCTAATGGCGTTATTGTGTTTTTTTACCATTTCATCCCCACAAATATTTTGTTTTCCCAGCATATTATATGGTACTTTAAATGATACTATTAAAACATACAACTCATCCCACACATAAAAAACAAACCTCATATGGCTATATAGTCAATCGAAAAATAAGCTTATGGCCCTTCAAAGTAGGAAATAAAAAACAGCTTCACCAGAAATCACTGCATCAGGAATGGGATAAAGATGAAAAAAAAAATGGAAGAAGAAACACAGTAACAACTGTGCTGAATTAATCACAATGGTGCACACTTTCTTTCACCACCTCTTGGCTGACAATAGTATTTTTTCTAAAAAAAAAATATGCAAGCCATAAATAAATACAACTTGTTTGTAGTATAATGTTATACCATGTTAGCCATAGAAAGCAGTACAAGAGTGAAGAAATCAGGCGATACCTTTTAGAAGCTAACTGAGTATATTTGATGGTAAGCTTTCGAGAGTACTAGCTCTCTTTGTCAGACATCATGTTATAGCATCAGGTCTAATGAAGAAAGCTAGTGCTCTTGAAAGCTTACCATCAAATATACTCAGTTAACCTCTACAAGGTATCACCTGATTTTTTCACTCTTCTATGAATAAATTCAGTCATTTTTTGATTACTTGTGGCCACACGCTTTTTTTTTTTTAACCTTTTTTCTACAGAGCTGCAAAATATGTCTAAAACACATCATAAGTTTGACCCATGCCATATGCGCCACTTTGGATACATTTGTGCCAGAATTCTAGCGCATTTTTCTCAATACATCTGCACTATTTTAGCTTTATTGGCTAATTAGACTATAAAAATGTAGAAAAAAAACTAGAGAATAAAGCATGTATTCTAAAACTTAACATTTAATTAGTACTACTAAAAGGAAACCACATATAAAAAGGGTCAAGTTTGTCCCAAAAGGATTTGAAAAAATGGTTGCAAGGAACAGGGACAGATGAGATAATGTAGGATAGCCAACTGGAGGATCCTACTTGGCCTACCTAACCCTCCGGTCTAACGACAGGGTTATCGACTCAAAGAGGACGTCCCTGTTCGGAACCTGTCCCTTCTACACACAAACCCTATTAATAAAAGATGTAACACCCCAACATGTTTCGATCCCCCATTCACATCTCTTCAGGCGACAAATATAGGAAAATAGAGATAAGTAAGAAACACAATACCAGATCAATACAAAAACCAGTATGTAGGGTAAAAGTATGAAAAACAGAAGCCGACCATCGCAGTCACTCTTAGAAAGAATGTTACTCCAGTCAAGGTTCAAATGATAAACCTAAAGGGGAAGGTGTCTCCCATAGGTTAGCCAGCAAAGAATAGATGTAAGTCAGGTTAACATCGGAGAAGAGGAGCTAGGGGTATGGTTAGAACATCAACAAACAAGCATATATACTGTCTAGAATACATACAGTCATATGAATAAGTTTGGGCACCCCTATTAATCTATTAGTACATATATATTAACCGTGTCTGTTAGGTCAAATCACAGATCACAGTTCATCATGTCCATTCATTGGTATAACCACACACTAAACGGAACAAACCAACAATGCAGATGTGAGGAACAGCAGCCAGGAAGCATGGCGCCGATCTGTAGCCCCTGAGCATAGTCTTGGAGCCACCACCATATGGATACCAGGTGTATTTTTGACCAGCATAAGGTTTAGAGCAGTGGTTTGTTGTATGAGACGTAACTTGTCTGTGGCATACAGTGGAATCCTACTTGCAATGTTGGTTTGTTCTGTTTAGTGTGCAGTTATACCAAGGAATATGCGTGATGTGTCTGTACTTTGCTGAATAATCTTCTGTAGTTAGTACATTAGAAAGCTAACAAGGTATGCATCCTATACAGTTTACTTGAGTTGCTATCTGTTCTAGAACTGTGACTTAACCTAACAGATATGGTTAATATACATGTATTCTTGACAGCATATATGGCTGCTTGCTGATGCACTATCCATCTGATCTAGCTCGATTAACGGTGATCTGTGATTTGGCATTACAGATACAGTTAATATATATTGTATGTATTCTAGACAGTATATATGCTTGTTTGTTGATGTACTAACCATACACCTAACTCCTCTTCTCAGATTTTAACCTGGTTTACAGCTACTCTTTGATGGCTAACCTGTGGGAGACACCATACCCCTTTAGGTTTATTGTTTGAACCTTGACTGGAGTAACATTCTTTCTAAGGGCCAGTTCACACGGCTTATTGCCGGCGTAATTGCGGAGACGGATTTCGCCCCGCAATTACGCCGGTGCCGTGCAGCGGGGGCGGGGGGGGGGCGGCAGCTCGCGGCCCCATAGACATTCATTATTCACGGCGCGTACACGCCGTAAATAATTGACATGTCACTTTCTCCCGCTTGCCGTATTCGCCGAGCGGGGAGGGGAGACGGAATCCATAGTTCTCTATGGAACTGTGGATTACCGTAATGCCTGGGACGGATTTCAGCCGTATTGGCACGCAATACGGCGGAAATCCGTCCCAGAATCAGCCGTGTGAACGAGCCCTAAGAGTGACTGCAATGGTCGGCTTCTGTTTTTGAAACTTTTACCCTATGTACTGGTTTATGTATTGATTTGGTACTGTATATCTTACTTATCTCTATTTCCCTATATTTTTCCACTGAACAGATGTCAATGAGGCATCGAAACATGTTGGGACATTACATCTTTTATTAATAGGGTTAGTGTGTAGAAGGGAAAGGTTCCGGACAGGGGCGCCCTTTTTGGGGCGATCACACTGTGGTTAGATCGGAGGGTTAAGTAGGCATGTAATAGGGTCCTCCTGTGGGTTATCCTACATTATGTCATCTGTCCCTGTTCCTTGCAACCATTTTTTCAAATCCTTTGGGGACAATCCAAGTCCTTTTTGATATTTTGTTTCCTTTTAGTAGTACTAATTAAATGTGGTTTTAGAATACACGCTGTATTCTCTAGGTTTTTTGTCCATTATTCTCTGTTGTGTATATTCGGGATACTTGTTATTTCTTGGATCCCATACTAATTGGTGTGGTTTGTGAATTATTAAAATGTAGACTTTAAGGGTGACGTGTATGAGCTTTGGCACTGACAGGACAGTTCTAAATAGCTTTAAAGCAGTGTAGAAGTCGCCAGTATGTATGAACCTGTTCTTCTGCAGTTCATACATTTGGCGCATTGTAGGTGCAGTCCTGCTGCAAATTCTATCTGTGTTGCATAGTAAAAAAGTAGAAACAACTCTACAGAATTCCTGACAGCTATGGCCATGCTTACTGATGTTAATTATAAAACTATATTAAATAAAATAATTTCCCAAAAATATAAAATTAATATAAAATTGTATAATATAAAATTAATGTCTAATTAAATAATATACAATTTATTAACAAATATAAAATTAATATTAAATTATATATGATAAAATTGATAATTACAGTATCTACCAAACATTCTCTTATTATAGTATCAGAAGTGATTACGAGACCTTTGGCCTCAGGCAAACCACTTTTAACTCGGTCTGGCTTTTCAAGCATCCTACTTTTGGCATGCCACATTTATAAATGTGTCTAATTCTATGAATGTGGTGCGACACGCCCCCAGAACTTTGGCATATAACAAACTGTCTGGGAAGTCGTCAACTGCGCAAAAGTTTGGCGTGAGACTGTTCATACATCTATAGAACAGGGCTATGAAAGCTTTTTGCGCAAAGCACACCAGAAAAATGGTGCAGCCCCGTTCATACATGTCACCCTAAGGATGCTTTCACACCGTGCATTTTTTTTTTTTTGCAGAAATGCACCGTGTGAGAGAACTTAGGTGTCCACCTTGGCTAAGGTGATGCATTGTTCCAGATTTCCCTTTACTTATTTTGTTAAAAAGTCACAAAAATGTTCTCATCATTGGACAAAAGCCACAAATCATTTCCATTAATATTTTGCACACTGTTCATAAAATAACATTAATTATGGTGGTGTTAATATGCGAGATGAGTGAAGGAGATTCCACCTTGTTACCACCTCACAGTTGGTGACTGCTGCCCCTCTTAATTGTTACTTTATGCTTTGTGTTAAACACAATGTAGATTGCTCTGCTCTACTGCTCATTCATACAGATGTAGTGGAGAAGAACAGATTGGGAAAACTGCAGATTACAAAACACGTCTCCCAAGAGGGCTCTGCCAGTTTTCTAATTGATCGGTCTCAAATGAATGAGCAGTAAACATTCCACTAACGGGTGATTCCTTTTGTTTTACATTTGTCTCTTTCTGCTACGATCGTATATAGATGTTGTTTGCTTAATTAGATATGGAAATAGGATACTGTGTGAGATAAGAGATATAAATTGGTCTCTTGCTTCCACAGCACTGGGAAGGATCCCCATTCTCATATTAACAGATATCTTGCATACTCAAGAGGTGACATGCCAAAGGGCACAAACATGGCATTCCGTGTAATTATTATAAATAGGAACTCATCTCTCATTATGATTTGGAGGAGGAGCACGTCTCACCATCTCTGCATACAATGGCGCTGACCTCCAGCCAGTTCCTTTATCTCCATCTTCCCCACACTGAGTAAACGGTGCAAATAAATTTAATTACGTTGCATCCAAATACATTTTGTGGTCCATCATATTAAATTTCTTCATTAGTGATAAAAAACATGTAAGAGAGAAAGAGTGGGTTTTTGCCTTTGACCCCAGTTATGAGCATAAACAAAATAATTAACTTAACAGATAAAGTATTGGAGCTGCCAAATAGGGGAATAAATGTTTCAAGTCAACCATGAGATACAAAAAAAAAAAAACTCATACCAATGGATAGCAGAAATTCTGATAATTAAAACAAATAATAGACCATGGAACAGTAACACGAAGGAGTAATCATGCATTCTACACCCTTAATGATATCATTGTTTAACTATACTTTTTAATAAAGAGGTGTTCACAACACACACAGTGATGGCATATCAATAGGATATGCCCTCAATGAGTGTAGTGTGTGTGTCTCTATTCTTAGTCTTGCATCTATCTCGGGAACAGACCCCTAAATATCTGCATTCAGAACTGAGAGTAGATCGTGCTTGTGCAGTACTCTTAATTCTGTTTCATGGGAGTTCCAAGAACCCCTGAACACACTGCTCACCTGTACTTTGAAATACTATGTAAAACAATAGAAAAAAGTGCCCAACCATGACCTACTCTCTGTTCTGTGTTGCAAGTCAAAGAGGTGGGAACCACACTTATTACGCAACCTACTTATATACCATGTATATGTAAGATAAGAACACCCCTTTAATTAAACTACAGTTAAATAGAGAATACATTACCTTCAAGAATATAAAAAAACACATGGAGTAATAGGTTCAACGTATAAGCTCCATTCAGGTCATATATCAGTTTTTATTAGATGCTAATTTACATTTACAACATTCTGGAGTCTAACGCACATCCATTAGGCAGCATAATCTCACATTGTCAGCATTTTGGCAAATTCAGATTGTATAGAGAAGCCCTCTTGGATTCAAAACCTACAGTTACTTAGGTTGCAGATAAGATGTCCAGCAAACTCACAGACTTTCCAATCGATTCAGAGAAAGGCAAAACAAAATGCAACGAAATTCACAAGAATTTCTTATCAGTTGTTCCACCTTTGTGCTGTATTCACTAATTGTTAATAATCACACTGTTTTGCTAGGAAAATTGTCTTAATTAAAAAAAAAAACAAAAAAACAACTATATTTTCTTTCAATTGAAACTACAGTTACAAAATAAACAAAGAAAGCATGTAAAAAAAATGACCACCACAATGAAAAGTGGTATGGTTGTAAAATTTAGGGTAAAATTAATAGTAGAAGATAGGGTGCCCATGAACAGTGGAAAGTTTAACATACCCTGTTCAAAAACAATAGATGCTTCCAAGCCTAATTACCAGAGCATCCGATCAAATAGTTTACATAAGAATGGGAATAATCTGCCAAACACGTCTGGTGTGGTTAATCCTCTTGGGAAACCACGGATTGGGCATATCATCCTCACCAGACAACAGCCATTCACAGACAATCAGAAGATTCCCCTACAGGTTAGAAAATCAGTATATTTGACTGAAAGAAGATATAAGATAAATAGATCAACAGATAAACAGATATTAGAAAGATAGGCAGACAGACAGCTACGTTAGTTGTTAATTGTCCATGTTCTGAAAAAAACATAATGTTAGGCTGAGGTCTAAGTTCTTACAGGTTGTTTTTTTAATATGATGATTAGCTGGGAATATGCAAAACATGCAGGGAAACGTAAATGAAGACTATTGCCATATATATTTTTCTTTTGCTTTGTTCAGGAGATAAAGAAGATTTCATCTTATCTTACGGTACACAAGTTTCTCTGGTTACCAACCACCTTTTTCTGCTCTCTCTTATCTGTCAATGCTCTAAGCTGCCGTCAGTCAGTCAGTTCCAACCATGGGGAGTCACTCTCTGCAGAGTTATCTCTAGCAATGGACTTTGTTTACCTTTAGAGCTCTGCAGCCTATAAATCTCACTATAACAGGTTCAGCTAGGAACAACAGAGCTAATATGCCAATCACTGCTACAGAACTACCCACAGACTGATCAGAAAGTGTGAGTCTAAAGCTGACTGTGCTCTGTTAAACTGCATGGTGAGAAAAACCCTTTAAGTGAAAACCACTGTCCAAATGTAATGATTTCATAAAACCAAGCTGACTGCTCTGTGAAACTGCATGATGAGAAAACCCCTTTAAGTGAAAACCGCTGTACAAATGTAATGATTTCATAAAACCATACACAAAAATGCAGTAATTTTATAGCATGAACATAACCCTATATCTATATGCAAAAGAGAAAAGAACTAAGCATTATGGCAGAAAAAGATCATAATTCAAAAAGAAATATGAAGCTTCAAGAAATGCTAATATAGTTTCAGAACGAAGAGGGTACATGAAATAAGCTTCCAACAAAAGAGTCAGAGGTTAATACAGTGGGGAATTATAATATACTTAGGATACTGCTACGCTGAACATAAAATAATGCTGAAGATCAAAGACTTTCTGGAGTCTTCAAGCAAATACTAAAATGAGCAAAAATAAATGGCTTATATTTATATCTGGTGAATTGTAAAATCCCAATGAAGAAAACTAAAATGTTGTTGGGAAAAACATCTCTACAAATGTATCCGTGTTACAGGCAAGCAAATTATTTTAATGCAGATCGGTAATCTCAAAAATATCCTAACTGCTCCCGGCGCCATAAAAAACAAAGAAAAGTGAGATAGCTAGTGAGTAAATGGCGGTTAGCTTCGGTGTGAGGTTTTATGGTGGTTATCCACATCTATTATGTCTTAAAACTAGGCATTAACTAGAGAGAAAATTAGTGGAGAATGCCTGTGCATATTAAGCTTACAGGTAATGCTGGACAACACATTCTGCACTGACCCTGGATAATCAACACCGCAATATATTCTTCCTCTGAAATCCCTGAACCCCTAATGCAGCAACATCCTAGCATCTAAATATCACAACCCTGAAAACAGATGTTGCGGTAATAAAATGGGAGGTAAAATAATAATATTAATAAAAATAATCTTTATTTAGTGCCAACATATTCCGCAGCATTATACAATTTAGGGAGTATAAGTACAGACAATTCCAAACACTACACAGTAAAAAGCTACTTACAAATCAGACAAAAGGGGCCACATGTATGAAAACTATCTAGGTCTCACACCCCTCACACCTTAAGGACACGCATGAAAACTGTCTAGGTCTAAGACTTTCCATGTTGCCCAGAGCAACCAGCGTTCCCCTTTCATTTTATATAGTGCTCTGAAAAGAATAAAGTAGAACTCTTGTTGCTATGGCCAACAAAGAAAGTCTTAGACCTAGACGGTTTTCATGCTGAATGCTATTAAAGTAGTGCTGGGGTTTTATAAAATGTAAAAACATAAAAAATATTGATATGGCCACTCCAGCACCAGACAAACTCCCACATAACAGAATATTTACATAAAGAGTATTTTTCGTATTAGTAGGTTAGATGTGAGGGCGGTAGACGAAGATTAGAAATTAATGTTTACTTATGTATAGAGATTCACAGGTGTCAGGGCAGCACTTGAATCACTCTTATAAGGGGTCCTTAATAATCACCAAACGAAAAAAAAATATATAGTGCACGAAAGACACTAGAACAGGGTCGGGGGCCCAAATGCTTCGACATTATGGGACCCTGAAATTACTTACAGCAGCCTTCACTAAGATGACACACAGTATACAAGAGAGAGATGTGAATGTTATTAAAAAAAAAAAAGAACGTCTCCTATTGGCAACTTTTGCAAGGAATGTGATCAGTTTATGCAACACAAAACTAGTAGGTATGAGGCAAACCTGCAGAACCTAACGCCAGAACCAACATCTGCTTGAATCTGTTTAAATTTGATAGTTGGTGCCTTGGCATCAACTATATAGAGACACAATTGCAGTAGGGCAGTAAGGTTACCAATATAATGGTCTGATACCCAATGCTGTCCTGATCAATGAGATTCATGAACGAAAGTCACAGAGAATTAGGTGGTTGCCATGGTGACCTGAGTATCCAATGTCCCTTCATATCGGGTGTCAGATCATGAAAGAAGAATCATGGACAAGCCCTTTAAATCCCAGATCATCAAATGTTCTGGATTATTGTGCACAGGATATATTTACACTGTCACTGGCTGTGCCATTTATCTGCTAAGTGTTGTGTACTAGTGGGCAGTATGCAGTGTATAGGGCTAGATAGGATCTGGTAATGGGTGAAGTGGGGGTTTCAGCTGCTCTGAAAATATAGGGCCCTGAAAGTACTCATGGCAACTCTGGAGATATTGGTAGTCATTTATTCACTTACATGGGAAACGTTGTGTCACGTCAAGGGGGCACAGTGAGCCCTAACTGGAACCCAGCCCACTGTCCCTGCCTACTTGACGTGCTGCTCTAGGCGGCAGACACCAACTGGGCGACAGTCCCTGCGCTGCTAAAGTTCTGGGGCCATCAGAAGGAAGAATAGTCAGACAGTCCGGGTCAATAACCAGAATCAGGAAGGCCAAGCCACAAATCAGAACCAGAGAGAAAAACGTAAACAAGCCGAGGTCAAACACGAACGGGAGCGAAGTACAAAATCAGATGACAAGCCAAGATAAGTAAACAAACCGGGGTCTGGTACTCTGGTACACAAATAAACAGCACAATACAAAATACAAGGAAACTAGGCAGCCAGGAAATATCACAGGCGCTGCACTCAGCCTGCAGGGAGTTTAAATGGGATTCCCGGATACCGCCCCTGTAGCTGATTGGAGCGGCCTCCGGGTTCTCCCATTGGCTAGTGCGACACGCCCACTGTCCGGAGTGGCTGGACCTCTGTCACTCACACAGCTCCCAGCAGACTGTCTATCAGGATTGGGTCGCTGATCAGCTGCTGCAGACTGTTGCTCCCTGCAGGCTGAGCGCCGCCTAGCCCTGACAAATTGGCTGAAGAATAAAGTGGTCGTGCACATTTGAAGATACATAAGTATTTAGGTTCAGCTACAAGCTACATTGATTTTCACTCTTGAATTACTGCAGCTTTTCTGTAAAGCGTTACTTACAGAATATGCTTAATACATGACTAGTTACCACCTATTTCTTAGAAGCCAATTAGTAGGTGACAGAAAGTATGGCTGCACTTCTCATTGTCAGTGTACCAAAAATGTCTGCTACCACGCAGCAGAAAACTGGCAACATTTCTATAAGCAAATAAAATATAATTAGCAGTATGTGTCTTATGGAGAAAATGTGATTTACTAAAGTATGGTCAGGTTTTTCATTCACAGAAGCCATCCAATAATAGATTTTTATAAAGAAACTGTCATTTACAAGATTCCCTAGAACATTAATGTAGGTTTACATTACCAAGAGCCCCATTAAATGCTAAAAGTTACAGTGCTCGCCAGCAGAGAACATTAATCACATATCCACAGTGCTCTTACTCAACCATGGCTATAATTACTACAGAGTTGTATAGACCATTGGCGGTAATGCTCCGCCACTACTTTATACAGACTTCTCACGTAGTCAGTCTAGTGATGGTGGGGTATGAGAGGTCGGATATATACTAATCTAACATGTACCTCCTATCCGGTTGATTGGTAACAAGTATTCGATATCCCTCTTTGAACTGCCTCACATTGGGAAGAAAGTATATTTTACTGATCAAGTACATTGCTAAGTTCATGTTTTTCCTTCACAAAACTTCACTCATTGTCTAAAGCTATTAAATTTCATTCCTGAATATGAATCCAAAATGTCTCCCATAAAATTTGACTTACTATATAGCAGCACCAGAATATTTTGATTAAGATGTGCCGATAAATAACTAAACTATTTCAGTAGAAGGGTCAATAGGAAATAAAAAGAGAGGGAAAAAAAAACAAATTTTCTAAGTACCTAATTCTATCCTACACATTGCTGTATATCTTCAGACCTTAGACATGGTCAGCCACTTTACCGAAGAATTTGAGCGTGAAATGAAAATCTCAAAGACAGGGTCACGAAAGTGGAAATCTATATCTCACTTCCAGAGATTTAACCTCCAGCTGCTTATAAGAAAAAAAATAAAAAAGAAATAGTGAAGACTCCAACATTGAGAACATTTTTTTCTTTTTCTTTTCCATAAATTAAAACACAATCAGAGAAGTCAATCTCTGACTGTAACAAGACAGAAAAGGAATAAATCCTTTTTCTTCTGCTTAGATGCATTTTCTATATTTTCTGCTCAGTTCAATCACACCTTCTACCAGTTATCAGACCACTGCCAACTTCTCTTCTGTCCAGCAATCACTCCAAATTAGACCTCATTAAACATTGTTGCTATTGGGGGACACAAGAATTTGCAGGAACAGTGAGCAAGTTAACTAATAAAAAGCTTTTCACAGAATTCCAAGCTTTCCTTATTGATGACGTTCCAGTTTATAGGCTTTAAAATACTGTGTCTAGAGGAGGTCAGGTTAAGGGGTTCCTAGTAATAAAAGAAATCAATAAGGAACAGCAATCCTCGGCAGCCAGAAAACTGAATAAACACTTCATCTAAATCCACTTGTCCTAGAATTAAGCGAGCATAAAATTCTGTGTTTACTTTCTTTGCCCCAGTGTAGTCAATAACTCACAAAGCCTGAACCCAAGAACTCCAGGAAGGAAGCACTGCAGCAAGTGTTTTGTTGACCAAGAGGCAATTAAAAGGGATTTAAAGTGTGTGAGTAATTATGTAAGCTTTAACCATATCAGGGCAACTACTTGTAGACCAGTCCAAACATTGTAAGCACTGAAAGAGAACAGGAGACAATGCTTTCACATATAAAATACTCTCCTCATACATTTTCAATTTTGCCTTAAATAAAGAAATTGAATTTGTTTTTTCAGTTATCTGGGTGTTTAAGACTTAACTACATGATTCAAACTATTTCATGAATGGTCTTCAGGACTGTCAGATAAAGCTCTACATGCAGGTGTTCATAATGAATTATTCACCAGCAGCCCACATACTAAGCAATCCAAGGAATCAGCAAATAGCTTTAAGACTAAATAATGCAGAAAATAAGTAAAAAAAAAAAATTTCAATTACTGTATTTTTATGAAATGTAAAAATGTAAACGTAAATTTAAGGTGAATTGCCTTATCAAATAGCAAAAAAAATTGACAATAGTAAACGTTATATACTGTAGTCATGTAATTCACACTAATTGGTAAAATACAAAAAGAAAGGCAACCTCACCAGTCCAATGAAATTAAAGATTGCATGGATTCCAGTATTTGGGAAAACATGTATAGTGATCTAAATATTTGGATGGTTCCAGCAAAACTTCTGTTGTAAAATAACTAGTTTAAAATCAAACTCAACTCAAACAGACTCAATTAATCAGTCAGACTCTAACCGCTACAACATGGACAAGACGAAAAAGCTTCCTAAGGATGTCAGGGACAAGATCATAGACCTTTACAAAGCTGGAATTGGCTACAAAACCATAAGTAAGATTCTGGGTGAGAGGGAGACAACTGTTGGTGCAATAGTAAGAAAATAGAAGAAATACAAAATGACTGACAATCGACATCGATCTGGGGTACCATGCAAAATCTCACATTGTGGGGTATCCTTGATCATGTGGAAGGTGAGAGATCAGCCTAAAACAACACTGGGGAAGTTGTTAATGATCTGAAGGCAGCTGGGATCACAGTCACCAAGAAAACCATTGGTAACACATTACGCCGTAATGGTTTAAAATCCTGAAGTGCCCACAAGGTCCCTCTGCTCAAGAAGGCACATATGCAGGCCGATCGAAAGTTTGCTAATGAACACCTGGATGATTCTGCGAGTGATTGGGAGAAGGTACTGTGGTCATATGAGACAAAAATTGAGCTCTTTGGCATTAATTTAAGTCGCCATGTTTGGAGGAAGAGAAATGCTGCCTATGATCCAAAGAACACCATCCCCACTGTCAAGCATGGAGATGGAAACATTACGTTTTGGGGGTGTTTCTCTGCTAAGGGCACAGGACTACCTCACCGCATCACTGGGAGAATGGATGGAGCCATGTATCATAAAATCCTCAGTGACAACGTCCTTCCCTCCGCCAGGACATTAAAAATGGGTCGTTGTTGGGTCGTACAGCAAGACAATGACCTAAAACATACAGCCAAGGCAACAAAAGAGTGGCTCAAGAAGAAGCACATTAAGCTCATGGAGTGGCCTAGCCAGTCTCCAGACCTTAACCCCATAGAAAACCTACGGAGGGAGTTAAAGCTTCGAGTTGCCAAGCGACAGCCTCAAAATATTAATGATTTAGAGATGATCTACAAAGAGAAGTGGACCAAAATTCCTCCTGACGTGCACAAACCTCATCATCAACTACAAAAAACGTCAGACTGCTGTGCTTGCTAACAAGGGTTTGCCACTAAGTATTAAGTCTTGTTTGCCAGAGGGATCAAATACTTATTTATCACTGCAGAATGCAAATATATTCATATAAATTTATACAATGTGATTTTCTGCATATTATTTTAGATATTCTATCTCTCAATGTTAAAATTAACATACCCTTAAAACTATAGACTGTTCATGTCTTTGTCAGTGGGCAAACTTACATAATCAGCAAGGGATCAAATAATTATTTCCTTCACTGTATGTCAACTCGATTCTAAGCTAGGGCAATGTCCAATTAAGGCCCCATTTTGTGGCTCTGTTAAGATAACATTAAAAAGGTATCCAGATGTATGCCACAGCAACGCCTAGAATTTCAGGATTTAAAAACAAAATGAATTTAAAAATAACCGAAAATTATGAAATTGTGTTTAAAATGAAAACATAAGTTAAGTAAAAATGTCATTTTTTGATTACATAGTCTTTTTACACTGCTAGTGGGAAGTACTAAAAGTCATTTAGCTACTCAGAGATCTTTACAAATTGCCCTTGACACTATTTGTGTGGTACTTTAATCATTTGGGCAACACCAGGATATTTATAGTCTGATTAGCATTTGCACAGTTTGATTGTCATTGTAAGCCCCGAAAATAGCCCAAGTAGTTATAAATAGTTCTTGTAATTCATTAGTGGTAGAGCCATACCTCAGTTTTTAAGATCTACAAACATCTCCTTCATGGAGCACCTGGGTAATTTAAAAAGATTAAAGGGGTTCTCCCATTTCACAATTTGACGGCATATTGATTAAAGAATATGCCCCTTCAGTGTGATAGGATTATTGAGTGCGGCCGAACACAACAATCGGCTATACTCAGAACTCCTATAGAACAGAACGGAGAGTTGTGCAAAACTGCAACTGGCTCCGTGTTCGGAACGGAGCTTTCAGGGGTCCGTTCCCAATAAAGGTGGGGGTCCCATAGGATGGGACCACACCTATCACACTTCAATGGCATATCCTATCGATATGCCATCAATGTGTTAGATGGGAACACCCATTGAGAACTGATTTTAAAAAATTCAGTTTACTAATTTTAACAGATTTGCCTATAACTACCGAAGTTTTATTTAATAGTAACAGATTATGAATTAGACATATACGTGAATGTAAGGGAGTTCATACTTATACATTTTAAAAATAGCAGTGATCTCGTTAGGCTTTTTTGTTTAATTATCACAGGAAGTTATGTGGGCAGCAGGCAGGCAAGATAGAGAAATTTGAGGTTATTGGGCACTTCCTATTTAAGTAGAGGCAAGGATAATGTTGCTATTCAAACACAGAGCGGACAGAGAAGACTGTAACATGAACATAGGATACATTTAGATGTGTATGGCTTCTTTTAAATCAGCACCACTGTATTTATATCTCATCAGCCACAAAAACAACATCACTCATGTCATATAATGGAGCCTATTTCAGCTTTAAATGTCCTTGGTTCAATCTCCAGCCGCAATAAACATTTGGAGAGTCTTACAGGCTCTACTGCTCTCCAGCTTCTTTCCCATTTCTCGGTGATGTGCATCTCTCAACAGTCTCTAAATGTGTCCAGTCATTTCAACACATCAACTTTCAGCTGTTATGCTCCGGTGTCTCCTGGTGTTTGACCTCAAACCTTTTCTCAAAGCTATAACATTTCATCTTAAAATCACAATTTCCTTTTGCTGGTGATTTGTAAAAATCACACCACCAGCACACGACTCTTATCAACAGGCGTTTGGCTTTCTGTTGCTGAGCATCAAAACATTAGCTTCCTTTTGATGTTTTCACGACATGTGGGTAATTGTGATAATTATTCCTGTTATGGTTAGGCATTTTACTTTTTTAGAGCAATGGCTAGTACGGTGAGCCAATGTTAGATACCTGCAAAGTTACAGCAGAAAAGATCACTTTTGCATTACTGTTACACAAAATTCGGCATCCCATCATGCCATCAAAACGAAGTTGTACATTTTCACACTCCAACAAATGGTATTGTTCAACTACTACTGTTACCTCCCATTGGATCAAAGTTGGATAAACCTTGGACAGATGCCACATCAAAGTTAGCATTTTTATGATCTCTATATGTAATATTATTGTTAACAGTGATGTATAGATTCTTTATAGTTGCAGTCACACCACTTTATTGGATAAAATAATTAAAAAAGCAAATTCTACAATGTGCTTCATGATATTTCACTTCATCAGGTAGGTAAGATAATGGTGATCTATATATAATTATTTTATCCAATAAAGAGGAGGAACTTCGACTTTATATCATGATGGTTGATAATACTACATACCCAGAGACCTACTTAGAGTCAACAATGAATAAGTGATTGGCAGCAACTTTGTATATTCTCATTGAAGTGATCATGAGTTGGGCCTTACAACTGCACAACTGGATAATGTGAATTTAACATTTATTAATACGCTTATGAGCTATCCAGATTATTACTCTAACTCCTTTTTTCTACATATCCTCTTGAGATCTTTATAGAATATACTTACAAAATAATACGTGCAGGTGAACATGTAGGCAGCCATGGCAATATGATGAAATTCCTTCTACGACATAGTCTCTGTATGAACCTTTTCAGTAACAAGGGTGTCCACAAAGACTCCACAGAATTTTTCTTAGAATATTTGCAACTATGCTATTGACTGAGGAAAAACAGCCTTTGTAAAGGGAAAATCTGGAGATCCATTGTTTATGTAATCAGGTACCATACATTGTGATACATATGTAGCTATATGTGACTGCTATGATTTACTGTAGTGTATATAGGAACATATGTAATTTATAAGGTGCATTATAGGGGGTGACAATGAATAACTTCTAAACAAATGTCATCTACGAGGCATCACTTGTATGTCTCTTAGTGTTTAACAGCCTTGTAGGGCAGCAAGTCACCTACATCAAACTAATGGTTGTCTGCCACTACATGTGAGGTGAACTCTAACAGGGGCCCTTCTTTTGTTTGCTCAGCTTGTGAGCTCAACTTCTTCACTGAAGCACAGGAGATAACATATCTCTAAAGGGAGATTAGCACTTTGGAATTTGTCATTATAGATTCTGGTTACACAGACTATTCTCTTTTCACTCCAATTCATCAGATAGCAGCATATTAAGATAATGAACAGCAAGTAAACGAATAATAGTTGAGGCTTAAATTTAACCTGAGTTACTGTTTCTCCCCATTGAATTATTTGTAATCTGGTTTAGTCAACAGATATCAAGTGTCTATTGGTAATCTATGGCAACAAAATTATCTTAAAAAACAGCAAACATTTCTTCCATCAGCCAAAGAATTTACTTAAAATTCTTAGAAAACTGTAAAGTTAACAGAAATTCATTCTGATTGTTTTCTATCTTTTTGAAAGAAAAGCTGGTATATAATACTTTGTTTTTTACCTATAGCTAAAGAAAGCGTTACCCCGGACCAATTCTAACATCATTATAAGGATTAGTGTTTGAAGCAAATATTTCTGGGTAAGATTGTAAGGGATATAGTACTATCCTGCTGAAATGTCACAGACCGCAAACAAACCACTTAATTTTTCTTCAGACAAGACACACCTTTCTTGACAGTTACTGTCACTTGAAGTGGTGCATAAGCTCACTTACTTGCAGGAGGAAGAGAAGTATTACAGATACAGACCCCATATTACTGATCCCCTGGTGCAAACACCTATAGAAAAAAATGTCTTCTTTCTTCACTCACTCTCTCCCGGTCACAATATCTCATTTTCTTTGACTAGGCCCTAGGTAACCTATCCCATTGCTCAACATGTTTGGGCCTTTGTGATTCTCAAAAATATGTAGCATTTGTAGCTCTGTGATCACTTAGAGGGTTGTCTTCAGAACCAGTCTCGCATTCTGGCATACACCATTCTTCACACAGCTCCTTGATGGGCTCTAGGCTCAGAGCCCTGCCAAGTCTCACTGTCACTTACACCTGTGCACAGATTCCCCATCTACAGGTTTTGTGATGCAAAGCTTCTACCACTGCATAGACCACTGTCAAGTCAAATGGGGGAACAGCAAGTGATGGCTCCTGCTGCCTGACACCTCCTCTTCCTGTAGGATTGACTCTGAGGATGTCATTCCTCGTGTCATTAACAACCAGCAATGGCAACATCGTTGAGAGAAAGGGTATGTTCACACAGCGTTTTTTTTAAGTGTAAATTTATGCTTCAAAATCAGCTTCAAAGAATGCTTTTTTGAAGCGTATTTTGAAAAATCCTATCCCCAATGTTCACTAAAAGGATTTTATGAAAAAACACCTCAAGAATTGACGTCACTTATTTTTACAGCCATAATTGCATCCAAAAAACAGCTCATAATTACGCTTGTGAAATACGCTTCATGTGAATGACATTATTACATTATGTTCAATGAGCAATGATAAAAAACTTGTTTGAGGCCGATTCTTGGCTGTTTTCAAGTGTGTAAAACATGCTAAACAGCCCCCCCCCCAAAAAAAAATTGCTGTGTAAACATACCCAAAGGCTCTCTAGCCTCTACCTACATGATTGGAGGGGGGGGGAGTGGTCAAAAGTCTACAGCACATAATCCTCCAGTCAATTTCTTCCACAACTTTAGGGTACGTCTCTTTTAAACCATGAAAATCTTATAACTCAAAAGATTTGGTTTGTATTACTTGAGGCTACAAATCAGGGCCTGCTGTTTGGCCAAGCTAAGTAAATTTCTTATGCATTGCATTCAATCGTTCTCATACATTCTGTACAGGTAAGGGTCCACCAGAAAAGAAATGCCTATCAACACATCTGTTGTCCTCTTGCACCATGCTTTCCTTCTTTCAGGTGCTTCTCACAGAAACTGAACTAAAAGGTCGCTACAATCACTCCATTGATACCAACGACACCAAGCTTTTCTGAGCCTTCCCCTCCGGCAGGCTCTATGGGAACTGCACCATGCTTGTGGCTTACTTATTTGTTCTCCATGTCACAGGGACCTTCGCCTCCTATGTGGACAACTTTCATTGTGTTATTGGTGTCAAAATTTGCTTGCTCTGTTGCAAAATGTTATGCCTATTGTCAGCTACAATGAGCAGTTGTTTTAAAGGGAATCTATCACCATTTTTTATTTATGTTTTACTAATTAATACAAGATACTAATACATATTCCTTTTTTTTTAAGTCATTTTTATTTTCTGACTCTAGCTTTTTAATTTGGGCGTCTTTATATAATTATGGGGGCAGCCATCTTGCCTGAGCTGTTTTTAATAACATTTAGAGAGATATTTTACAGCAGCTACATGAGCATAGGATCCTGTGAATAAGAGCAGACCCGCTGACTTCAATAGGAGAGCTTTCTAGGCATGCTCTGTGACCTGGGAAGAAGTCAGTGTACACAAAGGGGAAGAGGAGGGAGCTGTGACCATCTCCTATTGTGAATGCTGGATCCTATGTTATCTCAAAATTGCTGTCACCTTTCAGTGCAATCCTGTCTGTGCTGAGAATGAGGAGACTGCTAAAAAGTTCTCTCTATGGAACAGGAAGTGTCAAACTATTTTTAGGCCTTATGGCCAAAGTGAAAACTGAGGATTTCAGGTTTTTAAAAAACATTGATAGTTATATGGGAAATTAAAAAAAAACTATATACAAAGATTCTTATAAAATGGGTTTCACATAAAAACAAAGTTTTCTGAAGACACGTTGCCATAAAGATAAAACATGCCTTACAGCATGGCATAAAAAAGTTGTCAACATCGAGTTTTAAAAAAAATTAAATCTTTGCTCAACCTGTTAGGAGAAGGATAATTAAATCTTGCTTTCTACATAGGATTATTAAATCACAATGTTCAACTTCATAAGATTAATACATTTTATAGCTTTAATTATAGCCTTACTATATATGATGCATAATAATCAGTCTTATTATAGCACACAGGACTCAAGAATGCAAAGCAGAAAATTAGTAGATTTCAATTTAAGTAACGATTAGGTCAAGATCCAGATGGTAAGAGATATTCTTGAAAATATATATTTTTTTGCTTTCCATTAACACATTACTCTTCCTAGGGAGAGCATGCAGTTTACCACATCAGTGTACATCGGTATATCTCTGTCACTCCTTCCACACTTTTAGGCATGATTACATTTTAACAACAAACTGACACTAAAACCGATGACATTCTCTGGTACAGATATAAGCTCTATTCATCTACACTTTCTGTGAAACCAGGACATTCATTATTTCATCAATTCTTTCACTTGGAAAGGTGGTAGAAATATATCAAACAGGCCAGGGTGATCGTTATTACAGACTGGATTCTGGTAATTGGAAGGACAGCATTTAAGATTTGATGGAGTGAAGAAAAATTTGAAGCACTTAAAACTGGAAGTGATTACACATAACGGCTGATTTTTTTTTTTTGTTCAGGTGAAATCAATAATTGACTGAAAAAATTATAAGCAAAATGAAAGTCCAGCAACCTTGCTTTATACACTTGGTTAAGAAAAAAAATTAAGACTGATTTAAACCTAATTCTCCAGCTGCAAAAGAAAAAAAAATCTTCTTTAGGATTCATGGACAACAATACAACTTAAACATATGATTTAAGCTGATGGTTGGTCAATGGAAGAGTTGCTGGACAGTTGCATTGCTTTCCATACTCATTTCTTTTGAACAGGATTACATTCAGATCTACTATGCAACTTCAAGAGAATTTCTGACCAGTGGCCATCGGGCTACCAGACCCTCACTGGCACCAAGAGTAGATTGCCAGTGGCACTAGTTTGGATTTGCAACCCCTTCAGAGATTTTACCCATACAGCCATGCTCTAAGCCCTGTTAACACATTCCTATAAAGAAACCACGGCTATACCAAGTTCCAAGAACCTTAATGGCCCTACAAACTGATAGACATGTAGACAAGCAGATGGTTACAGTTGTTTTTTTTTTACAATTGTGGATTAAACTGACAAAAAAAGCAAAGGGAAAGAGACAAGGGTTTTAGAAATGCTTATTATTTTATACAAACTATTACTGGCTGATGTTTGGTGAAAACCACTTTCATGTGTTTCCTGAAAAACTGCAGACCTTTGGAATAAGCTGAAATTACATGACAAGACACAGACCAGATTTTCTCATTTCCGAGTACAATAAATCATAAAGAGATTTATATGAATAATAGTGGGAACCCAAGTCCACAACATAAGAAAATATAGGCCCCAATAAACAAGTCTTACATTACATACATGCCGCATTAGACCTTTATGTCAAATGAGAAGAAACTGAGTGCAATCATGGAGGACCAAAAACTCTATAAGGTTTTTATTAGCAACTAAAAGTTTACTAACCCCCAAACAGATCTGCAGGTCATTGTTACTTAAAAGAAAGCATAAATAAAATGCCTTGAAATGCATGTTACCATAGTATGGTTTCTAGTTAGTGAACACGACCAGCTCCCTGTGGGGAACATGCACCATGAAAACCCTGAAGTTTTCACACAGCTGAAAACAGGCATATACTGTAGGATAAAGTTTTTTCAGTGCCACTGCATTAGGCTATGTCCACACAGCGTAGGATTCTAAAACAGCTGAAAATACGATTGTTTAGGCAGCCCATAGACTTTAATAGAAAAAACAACCTGTAACCTACACAGGTCATTTTTTCTCTGCTCTTTTTCTGGCACTGGCGTATTTAACATCATGTTGTAGAATACGCCGGCATTTTGAGTTTTATCGTCAGTCTCCCATACAATCAGTTGTATGCGCCGACGACAAAAAAAAGAGAACCGACCGCAGTATTTGACAAAACAGTGACAAAAACCAGTCGCTTTTCGGATGTTTTTTGTCCAATGTAGTGTGGATCCAGCCTTATGGATGTAAAATAAGGAGAAGGCTGAATTCCAGCAGTTTTATGGGGGGGTCTGTGTAAATCAAAATAAAAAAAATAGATATTTTTGAGCAGTCAGTAGGACAAAATTATGTTATGTAATCTAGGGCATTTAATTTCTTTTTTTATTTGGGTGGTATTTTTAAATCCTCTTCCATATATGGATATATAAAGGGATATTTACAGTTGCAATCTGACTCTGGTGTGTGACTATGCATCATTTCTGTCATAACAGCAAAATAATGTCCTAATAAGTTCTAAAGACAATTGCCATAAAAGGGTTAAATAGTTCTAAGACCACAGCAGTCATTAAAACTGGCTTCTTGTGCCGAATTTGGAGCAAACACTTATATTATTTGCACTGAGCTATGTAAATTGTCCTTACCTAATGTGTCATAGGGTTGAATAATTTTAATTGCAACACCATGATACAGGTGTAATGCAGTGTGAGTTAAATATATATATTTTTCAGGACTTTGGACTGGGTAAAAGAAACAAAAAGCCGAGAAGTAAGGCACAAAAGTGCATTAAAAAGTTGTAACTTTTATGGGGCCAATCTACAAAAGCAAGCTGCATGGAATATATCGACAGCGCATCCACCAACTACATCTGAAGTGCCTGTAAAAGTTAGAGCCTTGCTATTTCATCAATCTCTACAATGTGAACATTAGGGTGCTTTTATTATGGTGCAATTTTGTAGTATTTTTGGTGCCGTTTTTCTGTTGCAGTCCTGTACAGCAGCAAAACTGTCTTTATTAACAGCAATGGCTTTTCAATTTTCTAAATTGTGTGGAAAAGGTGTTGCAAGTGAGTAAACAGTTATAATCCCCAAGACGCTAACCACAATAATTGATTACTCACTTGCAGCACCTTTCCAAACAATTTAGGAGACGAAAAAAGCTTGCTGGTAATAAAGGCAGTTTTACTCTAGTGCAGTACTGCAACAGAAAAAACGCACCATGTTATAGCACCCTAGTACTATGTCTATACATCACGGAAATACCATCAAATTTTTGGCGGATTCAGTATTTTGAGTCTGCAGAAAATCTGACGGTACACTCTGCTGCTTAGACCAGAATAAAAAATCCATGCTGCAGTCTACGCAGCACAGATTCTGCATTTAAAATTCGGTGGAATATGCAACAGATTGCATATCCCACAGGATTGCCATTGGATTCCCGTACAATTCAATCCAAGAACTGACCGTGGCTTTTGCACAAAGCTGCGCCAAATACCGCAGTTCAGCACGTCAAAATGACGTCGGCTTTTGGACGGCATTTTGAGATTTGCTGTTTAGACCTACCCTAATAGTGAAGATTTACACAGCTGATTAGCAATGCTGAAAATTTCAGTGCTTAGTTTCTATCAGAATCAGCATCCAAATCTGATTGCAATCTGCTTTATGTTGTTTCCAATAGCAAATCAGATCTTCAAAGCACGCAACACTGATTTTTTCTCAGCGCTGAAAAAAAGAAGTGACGGCAATTCTTAAGGCATGTAAAGAACTGAATTTCAGCACTGAAATCTCACACAGTCTGTATATTAGATTCAGTCTGGATTTTATAGCCTGTTTGCAGCTCACAGGAGCACTCTGTGGCTCTTCGCTCCCCAGAAGCCTGCAACTGTATGTGCTTACAGAGGACACACTTACAGTTAGTCCCCGTTGCCGCTACCATCGCCAAAGTCTGGACCTTAATAATCGGCGGCTGCAGCAGATGGCGGCGATGCCAGGGACTACTACAGACTGACTTCATCCCAGGTCACAGAACATGCCTAGAAAACTCTTCTGTAGACATCAATAGCTCCTGTTCACAGGCTCCTAGGTCCATATAGTTGTTGTAAAGTATATCTCTAAATGTTGTTAAAAGCAGCTTAGGCAAAATGACTGCTCCCATAATGCTATATAGACAACAAAATTAAAAAAATGTACAGCAAAAAAGAAAAACAAGAAAGAAGAAATGAGGATATACCAGCTTTTTCTTTTAAAAAAAATATATGGCTATTTCCGTGGTAGGAATACAAAGTATCACCTATGATTTTGTGCCTCAGATTCCACGTTGAATTTTACATCAAACAAATCTTGACCATATTCCATGTTTTCTATACCTCCCTTTTGAGGTTATTGCCCAGGAACCCAGCCACAAATCCTGTTTCATACGCGAGAATCACAGAAACTTAAATTGTCTCAAATTATGAATCTGTCATATTCATATTTGGTATTCCTGGGTTATTAAATTTATACTTGGGGAACTTGGCAGTCATGATATCTGGTTAGAAGACTCTTAGGGGGAGTTATGACAGAAGCTGGAAACTATGACTTTCTTAGTATCCCTATAATTAGCTATCCTCTCTGTGGCCTAAGCTGGATGAGGAGCTAAGGAAGGGTTTTAGTTTCCATAAACACATTGGAAAAGGCCCATTTTTTGGATTTTATCCCTTTTTGTTTATATACGGTTCTGCACTTTTTTATGTATGCCTGTTATTTTGTAACTTTTGTAACTAAGAGCTGTACCTGTATATACATACTTAAAACTTTGATAGTTTTGCCTTGTTGCCCTAACGAACCATGCATATCTCCAAAGAAGTTTAAGTGACTGCTGGTGCATATGACTGGTAGCGTAGATTCCTTTTGTAAGGTGTATAGAGTTCCTTCCTAAGAAAGGAAAGGTGGTGGAAGTGTGGGTGTACATGTGATGCTCATAGTGTAGGTGGTGTGTGAGCTATTATTGAGTAGGGTACCCCTGGCTGCCCCAAGTTGCACAGATGGAGGTGGGGCCGTAGCTGTGTGTCCAAGATGGATTGCGCCCTAGAGGCCCCTCTACTTGTGGTTTTCCCATTCTCTAGCACATCATTGAGGCTGGCAGTGGGATATAATTCTCTATCCCCTTTATTGTGTACCCCTGTGCCCTTCAGATTCCCCCCTTGTATCCCTGTTCCCTGACACTACTGTAGTGCTAACACGTGGCTCCAAAATGTGGATTTCCATAGAAGGAGTAAAGGTCACATGTCAGATATATGGCACAGCATGTAAACACACCACAGGATTACAATAGGTAAAAATATTATATCATTCAAAATATGATTTTCAAACGAAAAAAATGTCTCTTTTGCCATTTGTAACATATGCAAGCTATTTAAATGCCTTTCAAGCTCTCTTATTTGTCTTTGAATGAAGCAAACATAAGGCCACTGAATGCTCTGTCATATCAGCATCGGTTTCAGAATAAAGAAACATCAACCCATGAAATATATGAACGACTGACCCCATACGAAAGGGGTGACAGGGAGGTCATGTCTTCAATATGGATCCAGTCGAAATCACATATTAGTTTGTTCTCTGGTTAGGTTTCCCAGGTCAAGTGAATACTGAATGACAGATCTTTTCAGATATTTTTAGACAGGTGGTTGGAGAGAAATTAAAATTGGAGAAGAGAAGGAAAAAGACAGACACATTCTTTCCTCCATTTTGCTAATTAATATGTCAGAGCTCATAAAGAAGAAAGTCGTCAGCTTTTCTTGGGCACTGCATCATTTTAAAAGAGCAATGTCAGCAGAGTCTCAGCAGACAGTCAATACATATTAAAAAGAGTTCCAAGTGCTAAATCAAAATGAAATGCGAAAGAGGAAAGGATAGGAAAGAAGATGGCTAATCAATACTAACACCACCACCCACCGCCACCGTATTTTATGATATTATGACCCGGAGCGTTCCGGAAAGGGAGCGATGTAGAAGTTACAAGAAAGAAAAAAAAAATTAAATATATATGTGTAATATATATATATATATGTGTGTAAAATATATATATATATATATATTATAATATAAATATATAAAAATAATATAATATATAAAATGTGTATGTTTTAGATAAAACGTGCACTGCCTTCAATAGATAGAGCCACTCAATGCGCACTACCTTCCGAGGTTAATTTTCGATGCGTTTTTGACGTGTTTTTCGGAAGCGTTTTTTGTGCAGAAAGCAATTGATGCTGTATATTTCTGCAAAGAAAAAAAAACGCACCAAAAAAACGCATTGTGTGAAAGCTGAGGATAAATTTCAGAAGGGGGAGCACAGCTGATGTGTGTAGCAGCACCTATCACTAAGGCGTTGTTCATATGTTGCATTTTTCTTGAACACATCAAAACAACTTGCAGTAAAAATAATATGCAGTTCTTAAACATGCACACATTTTTTAAATAGCTGTAATTTGAGGAGGATTTCATCTAGGTATTCTAAACTTGAAGGGATGCTACCATAATTTTTTTTTCTTTTCACATATTGACAGGCAATATGCGACTACTACTTGGATTTTTATATTTTTTTAAGTTGGGTCATTGGTCTTTTTTTATATTATTTTTAAAGTTCTTCTATTTATATTACTCTCTCTGACATCCCTTTTGTGAGGACTAAAACAGACGTGAGAGGATTGCTTGACTGTGCTTCTTTCTGGTGAACTCTGGGAAGTGTAAATATTATCAACAATAACCTGATAAGTGTGAAGAACCCTCCTTCTCCTCAGCAGAAAAAGATTACCCTATTTTGCTTGTATTGCTCATGGTATAGTCTCATTTTATCTACCCTTGTGGAGAGAAAACTAGAGTAATCATTATGTCACTACCTACTATTTGCAATGAGACTATGTAGATATAAGTGGCAGCTGAAGTAAATTAAGATTAGTCTGCTCTGCCAAACAAAAATTTCCTCTCACAGCTACAGGAGGATAATGTCATATGTTGTTTTTTATTGCATAGGACAGCCGAAATACAATAAAAAATGGCAAAAAAATAAGTTTTCAAGAAATATGGGTTTTAACATAAATACTCCGTTCTGATGGCAGTTTCCGTTAAAGTTGATTATAAACACACTTGTTATAAAAAACAAACATGTATTTTTTGAAATACCACATACATTTTCACCTCGTGATTTTTAAAAAAGCATCTCACTTGCAAAAACACAATGTGTGAACCCAGCCTGAAATGAACAAGTTTCTTTGGGTTGTCGTAAACATGTTTCATTGTCAGTGCATGTGTGCTACTGGTTAAAAGAATAAAGTTAGTGGCTTTGCATCACAAATCTAAACTACGTGTAATATCCTATCAATAAATATACATAGCCTTATAGAAATAAGTGGCAACTGCAAATGGGTGTACACACCCACTGAAGATAAGCAAATATATATCAAATACTACAAAAAGAGTATACACAATCTCAAGCCTAACACTTCGGTATGTTCACACGACGTAATTTTACACATTTTTGGACATATTTTGCTTTGAAATGAGCCCTAACATAAACTGCAAACAATGTTCTGTGCAGTTCTTATGGATTCCAATGTAAAAAACGTACTGTCTTTCACACAATGCATATTTTACAAGCATATTTGTAACACGTATTTTGCGATGATTTCAACCGCGCAAATTTCAGTGCCCTATCAATTCTTGAGGCATTTATGCAAGTAAAATCCCCTTAGAAACAATGGTGGAGTGTATTTTTGGAGCATAAATGCCTCAAAATATGCCCTACATTTTAAAAAATACACTTCAAAATACTAAATCAGGGTATTTTAAAGCTAATTTTGAAGTGTAAATTTGTTAATATGTGTGAACATACCCTTACAGTTACCAGCCATTTTTAGTTGTAGAGTCGTGTCCCTAGTGCAAGAGGGTAGGTTGGTCATAAAAGTGCCAGGATGATGTCAATATATGCTAAGATTCTGGCACAGACCAACTAGTCCTGACACACATGATGTCTCCTCTTTATAGGTGACAGACTTTATTTGAGGAGACTACGAGTTGAATCTGTTTCATAGCCATTGTAAGCCCTACGGAGGTCCTCACACATTCTTATATGGTTAAGAATCTAGTATCATTGTGTTACCCCTTTTGTCAGAAGGTTTAATTGAGAAAGAAGTATCACCCTCAGGAGTCTCTTTGACTCTTGCTGCAATTATAATTGAAATCTGGGGTGTCTAGGGACTCCATGGAAACAAGCAATTAAATACATAAGACACCAGCCCCTGGTGGCATTTTGGTACTCTTTTAAAAACTAGAGATATACGAACTTCTCCCTAAGGTATGTCACCATATTCCAATGTAGGATGAATAGCACTCTATTCTTCCAAAATAACCTGTCTGGTGGTTTGAGCTACCCTCTCTGAGAACAGGATGGGATAGAGGGAAAGAAACCGAGCTCTGTGATATATTGGTTTATATGAGCTGGATTAGGATTTCTGAGTAAAAAGCAGAGAAAATACTGTCTTGACTCCTTAGAGACAATAAGAGTCCTGCTTACCACATATGGTGATTGACAGATTTCCCTGTATCAGTGTCTGTACAGAGAAAATTGTCCATCATTGTATGTGGGCGGGGTCAGCAGTAGTTTTAGGCTAGGTCCACACAGCAAAGTAAAAATGCTGTCCAAAATCTGACGGTATGTTCACATTGCTGGACCGCGCCGCTGTTTTTTGCGAAGTTTTTGTGCAAAAACCAAAGGTCAGATTTTGGATTCCTGGTGGTCTTCTCAATTGGGGCTGCAGAAATCCGACGGGAGTAAGGCAAAACATACAACATGTTCTATATTCCACCGAATGGCCGGAAGTTTAGGTTTCTCTCAGTAAAAAATCTGTGCTGTGTAGACTACAGCATGGATTTTCGCTAAATAGCACAAGCTACAGTTGAATTTTGGAAAATCCGACCGAAAACCTGTGTCGTGAAGACATAGCCCTAGTCTCACTTAAACAGATTTTCTATGCTTTTTACCCAGAAATCCTGCTCTAATCCATATAACCCTATATATCACAGTGACCAGCTTCTCTCTGTCTATCACATCCTGCTCTCAGATGGGGGGATGCACCACCTCACAAGTTCTCTTTACATTTTTTGTTTAGAAGATAGACACGAACCTTTTTTTTTTTTTTACTTCTTCAGGATAATGTGTAAATATATACAAAAATAAATAAAAAGCCTCCATGAGTCTAAAACTTCTTCCCGGCATTTACACATCAGGAATAATAGAAGTGAATGGGGCCACCCTCCCCCGCTCCGCATGTACTTCTAAAATACCCAGCGTTTTGCGACGTGTATAATACATGTCACAATACGGCATGTGAACATACTCAAACACTAAGTCCATGATAAATAAAAATTATGTATCATCTACAGTTGCAACCAGAAGTTTACATACACTATGTAAAAAGACACACATGCATGTTTTTATCACTATCTGACATGAAATTAGAATAATTTTTAAGGCATTTTTATTACTTTCTGCAAAGTCAAAAGTTTCCATACATTTCATTAGTATTGGGTAGCATTGCCCTTAAACTATAGGACTTGGGTTAAACATTTTGGATATCGTTCCACAAGCTTCTCACAATAGTTGGTAGGAATTTTGGCCCATTTCTCCTGACAGAACTGGTGTAACTGAGCCGTGTTTGTAGATTGACTTGCTCACACCTGCCTTTTCAGCGTTGCCCATAAATTTCCAATAGGATTGAGATCTGGGCTTTGTGATGGCCACTCCAAAACATTGACTTGGTTATCCTTAAGTCACTTTGTAACCAGTTTGGCAGTATGCCTTGGGTCATTGTTAATTAGCAATACCCATTTTTGCCCAAGCTTTGACTTCCTGGCTGGTATCTTGAGATGTTGCTTCAGTATTGGCACATACTCTTCTTTCCTCATGATTAGTGTTGAGCGATTTTTATCGACAAAGTTGAAATCGGCAAGGTTTTTATGGTGATCGGAATTTCCAGATCATGCGATAATTAAGGTTAAAATCTGTGCATCATCTATTAAGACTGCGCCTTTTTCGGCACTTCCTGTAATTTTGGCGGCCAGCAAATCAGATTACAGAATAGAGCAGGTGAGATGTGTGTGCGACGTCATGACTGGGATGTGTATGGTTGCGATTGGCTGGAAAAATCACATGACCTCGTTTTACATAGAACAGCGTTTCCTGTTTCAGCCTCAGTGTCTCTCAGCGTCTCATAGGGATAGGACCTGCGCTCTGCCTGTGGCCAAACAGCTCAGCGAAATTAGTCTATTTCTGCACAGAGAAACCTCTACTATTAGCTGTGATCCTTCCAATTTAGTTAGGATTTAGAGATTTTGAACATTTTATGTAGTAGCTAGAGAATTTAAAGCAGCATCAACGCTGTAAATTCGCAAACGGCGGTGGAGAGGGGGGGGTGGGGGGGGCGCCGCGGGCGAACACAGACAAGCTCTAATCTATAAAAGAACACTGATAAAGTTCACCAAGACTTAGTGTAGAACATTGATAGTAGGAATATCTTTTATTATTAACAGTTTTGCTATTGAAATATTTCCTGGATATTGGGCAGCTGAACTTATATTGGATTAAACATCATTTCAAGTAACTGCAGGTCACTTTTGTTAGCGCAAAACATCCACTTTTATTTATCATATACATTTAGAAGGTGTTCAATTTTACCCATTACACCTGTGACTGTGATTATATCCACCTTGCCACTTAAATTACAACCAGCAATCTTGTAGTCAGCACAGGTTGTTTGTTGCCAAAATACAGTGTATCGTACGAAAACAACAAAGTTTACGTGTTTTTTGACTTTGCGCACCATCACTCGTTTTCATGTGACGCACAGCATCTACGTAAATCTTAAAACAGCATTATTCTATATTCACCACAGGTGAATTGAAAGGTTGCAAAAAATACCGTTTAATGTATATCAAAACATAACAGTTAATGTTTTTTTGACTTTTCTGCTCTTACCAGCATGTTCATCTTACGCAGCAGCACGAAATCTAAAACAGTCATTTCTATATTCACCACAGGTGATTGAAAGGTTCAAAACATACCGTTTATTATATCAAAAACATAACAGTTTTACGTGTTTTTTGACTTTTGCGCACCCAGCACTGTCATTGACGCAGCAGCTTACGTAAATCTAAAACAGCAATTCTATAATCACCACAGGTGAAATTGAAAGGTGCAAAAAATACCGTTTCTTTATACCAAAACATAACAGATCACGTGTTTTTTTTGGACTTTTTGCCCAGTCCATATTTGTATGATAACACCTGCAGTTTAAATTTGAATCCACAATTTTGTCTTTGATTAGAGGGATTTGAGAATAACTGTGATTTGCCCTCTTTAAAAGAGACTTTATCCAAAACTATTCCCATACCTCGCAAATTTTTATATTCTGAACATGGAGCGAAATGCAGGTGTGTAAGCGAGCAACAGAGGGTGGGGGTAGCACATGGACGGGTAGAAGGTACGAGAGAAGGTGCTCCTTCCAGTGCTGGGCACAACACCATGCCAGCGGATCCGTCAGTTGTCAGGACCGTCAGGCCTGTCATCGCTGGGGTCAGGGCCCTGTGAATCTAAGTAACGTAACATCGTCGCCAATCTGTCCTTCAGTGGTAATGCAACCTGCATCTATCAGTCCTTAACCTCCTCGTCCTCGCATCCACGGGCCAAAAATGTCTTCATCAGCATCATCCAGCATCCGTCCAACAGAAGCATCCCAAATGTTCAACTCGTGTACCACCACATGGATAATCCTTTTCTGAAGACCGACTTAGATGACAAAATGCGTTGGGGTCAGAAAGCATGTTAAAAGATCAAGAGCCAAAAAGGATGATTTTCCTCTTCCTTCTCTGACGCCCAGTTACTGATCGACATCAAGGAGGTGAAGGAAGCGGTCAATCGGCAAAAAATCCCGGCCGGTCGGCAAACGCCTTGTGCAGTGCCCCTTGCTTGTACCCGCAGCTTCTGGATGTCAGAAAGTTCAGGACGACCGAAGTCTCCTGTTTGATGATGATGATGATGATGACGACGACATAGCGGACCATCCTACGGTCTTTTCCACTCGGCAGAATATTTGCTTGCGAAGCGCTTCAATCAGTGGAGACAGGCTTGAAGACGGATGGGGTAGTGTCAATAACCGGGCCCCGCCACAAACACGGAGAGGGCGGTTGCAGAAGTCCGCCGATATGAATTCTCGCCAGCCCACGGACAGCGCAAACCCCGCTCCTCGCTATTATCGCCTTCCAAAAGGTCCAGGACCTCTCAAGCCTGGTCCTTTCTTGACAAGCTTCTGATTCACCCAGCGATGGTCATATGCCGCCTTTGCCGTAAACGCATAATTAGAGGAAAAGAACCTTAAGTTGTTAACCACCACCAACATTCTAGTCACATGCAGCGAAGCATTGAGTTGAAATGAGGGAACACTTTGGCCAAAAAGGCCAGACAATGACGCCGGCGCCCTCCAACCACTGTCACATCCCTCTGTCTCCCGCCTCCTTCCCCTCCGCCACCACCAAGCGTTCTCATCTGCCCATGTTCACTCAGAAGTCATGATCAGGGATCACCCTCCGCTTCAGCCTCCACCAGCGCCCTAGTACCACCAGCACACCACCAGAGACCCATCCTACCCCTTCTCCTTCCGCCATTTTTTGACGACCCTGCACGCCGTAACGGCGGCCAGTCTAGCAGCCATCCTTCCTGTCCTTCCAGGTATGTGAGCCAGAAGAAACACTTAACCCAAAACCATCCCAAATCCAAAAGCCTGAATGTCGGCATTGCCAGGCTATTGGCCTTGGAAATGTTGCCGATTTCCGTCTGGGTGGAACACAGATGGGTTCCGCCACGTCATAGGCCCTCAGCTTGCCCCCCAATAAAACACCCCAAGATGCTGAGCAGCATTTCTCTGCTAAAAAGCCGTCCCTCCTGCCCTGGCCAGCCACGGTATCATCTAAAATTTCAAGCGAGTTGTCTGCAATCTCGTGTCGGAAAAGTCCATCTCACCACCCGACACATGGACTAGTAATCACGGCCAAGGCCCAGCTATTCTTGTGACAGCTCCACTGGGTGAGCGGGTGATTCTCTGGGTGACGTGGCTCCAGGGCTCGGCGACACGCTCTTCAAAACCGCAGGGATGGGTGCAGGGCCTTTTCCCCCCAAGGTCCTCTGGTGGCATCACGTGCCCAGAGACACCATGCCGAGTTGGAAATTAAAACTGCTGTTGGAGACCGACCACACACAGGTCAGGAGCGTGTGAACTAGGCTCTAAGCAACGAGACCAGAGGCGCGGTCTGGGTTACGAGAACCATTTGCCAGGCAGGTTGTCGATAACGGGTGAAATCTGCTGCCCCGTCCCTAAGAAGATCGGTAGCGAGCAACATCCCTTGCCTGGCATCATGTTCATGAACCTTGTCCGTCCAGTAAATTTTCTAAAGAGCTACCCGGGTTCTGGACTGCCTGCGAAAAGGCTCGAGGTCCTGAGTTCGCAACTTTCCGCCATTCGCCCCCTGCTTCGTCCCGCCAATTATTGGTGGTCTGCGTTTTGCAGCGTCAGCCCTGCCTTCATCCCGTCAACCGTCCCATTGTTGACGTGGCAAACACGCTGGAATTCCATCCACCCTCCACATGCTCCACGATTGTGGCCAGCAGCGCATGCCATTAGGGCAGTACAAGTGACACATTGCGCTGACAAGCAAAGCGGTCGGGGCCTAGGGGTGTTTGAAACCACCGAGATGGAGGCAAGGTGAAAGAGCTCTGTACCATCCTTGCGCCATTTTGAAGAAGCCACCAAAATGTCAGGTGCGGACAATGCCTTGTCAGCATGAGCAGTGTGGTGATCTTAGATCTGGAACGTCGTTGGAACACTCTGTAAACAACAGGTCCTCCATCGACGGAGGAGGAGACGGGACACATATGCGGACACGGAGCCTTTCTCTCCGTCAAATCCACAAAGGCCCGACAGTTTTTCACATATCAATCGGTCTTCATTAGGCAGTGGTTCGGGGTCCAGAGCTAGTGCAAGGTGGCGCATCAGCTCTCAGGGTGCATCATCTCAGGCAAGTCAGGGCTGTGTTGAAGCTGTGCCGGAGGCAGCGGAGGAGGAGGAGGAGAGGTATTCCTAGACACCGATGTTACCGACGTCCCTGCCTTGGAAAGAGGTTGGCGCGAATTTGAGGCGGAGGAGGAAGATGAGGAAGATCAGTTTGCTAGTGCCCCTCGACCCAGAGGCTTGGGAAATCAAGGCTCCATCTCTCACATGAGTGCTTGGATGCTCCATTTCCTCCAACATGATCCTCGCATTAAGGCCATCAAAATGAACAACAGTTACTGGGTGGCCACCCTCCTGGATCCCCGGTACAAAACAAAAATCAGCACTTTCCTTCCACCCACCCAAATAGAGAGTAAAATGCAGGAAATGGAGACCTTGCTGATTGATCAACTGGAGACATCTGTTGCGTCTGCTTCACGTTCCCCAAATGTCACGGTGGAACAACATCAGCGACGTGACAGCAGTAGAGTGCCAAGTAGGCGTAGCGGCAGCAGCAGGCAAGGTGGCAGAAGCCTAATGGGTGACCTCTGGCAATCTTTGTTTACCACCTCACCAACGCATGCAATGCAGGGCACACATCCAACACACAGAGATCAGCTTAAGATCATGGTGCACGACTATCTGCGTCTCAACACCGATGTTTTTGCATGTGTTCCGGACCCAATAGACTTCTGGGTATCCAAAATGGACGAATGGCCCGAGCTGGCTCGTCACGCCATAGAGGTGTTGTCCTGCCCAGCAGCCAGCGTCATATCTGAGCGGACCTTCAGCACAGCTGGAGGAGTCATTACAGACAAACGCATCCGGCTTTCCACAGATAATGTGGATCGTTTGACTTTCATCAAGATGAATCAGGCATGGATCTCTGATGATGTTGTGGCCCCAATTGCCGAGGTCACCGATTAGTTGCCAGTCTACTTCACATTCCTTTTCAAACAGAAATGGTCCTCTTGAAAACTTTTTTTAAAATGATCATTTCTTACTGCAATTTTTATTCTCTTTTCCCAACAGTTCATTTTGCTGGTTTGCTGTGAGGAGACTGTAAAAGACAGCAAGGTTTCATGACAACACCGTATTCCATTTACTCACTTTATCTTAAGAAGTTTTCGCATTGTCAATGGTTTTGAGGTCATGTTGCTGTGAGATACAGCAATAATCATGGTCCTTTGGAACAGAAATGTGACTTCTAAGTGGCATTTCTCCCTCACAATTTTTAATAGTGGCTGAGAAGTCATATTTATAATTTTTTGGGGTCATTTGCTTGAGATACAGCTAATATGGTCCTTTGGAACAGAAATGTGCTTCTAAGTGGCATTTCCCTCACATTTTTAATAGTGCTGAGAAGTCATATTATAATTTTTTGGGGTCATGTAGCTGTGAGATACAGCAATAATCATGGTCCTTGTAACAGAAATGTGGCTTCTAAGTGGCATTTCTCCCTCACAATTTTTAACAGTGGCTGAGAAGTCATTTTTATAATTTTTTGGGTCATGCTGCTTTGAAATGCAGCAATACTACAGGTCCTATTATAAAAAAATGTTGTTTCTAACAGACATTGTTCTTCACAATTGACAAAGTGGCTCAGGTCAGCTTATGATTTTTGGGGCATTTGCTGTGACATGCAGCATACTACAGGTCCTATTCTAAAAAATGTTGTTTCTAACAGACATTTGTTCTTCACAATTGACCAAAGTGGCTCAAGGGTCATGCTTTGAATTTTTGGGGGCATTTTGCTGTGACATGCAGCTATACAACAGGTCCTATTCTAAAAAATGTTGTTTCTAACAGACATTTGTTCTTCACAATTGTCAAGAGTGGCTCAAGGGTGATGGTGCTGTCAGAAACAGGAATAGGTAGGACACTGTTAATGGACACATATTGCAAAATGACTTGTTTTTGCAAGATCTTTAACATAGCTATCAATCCCTGTATTGAGACAACCCATTTAATACAATGAAAAAAAGAGAAACAAAGACATGGTGGGATTCCATCCTATTTTTAAAAATGTGTTTTCTAGAATTAAAGTACTAAAAAACTTGCATGTACAAAATAGCTGTTAAAAAATTCCTCTGAATTGTACAAGGGAGGTACAGGAAAACTTGACCAGATGTAGGTTATTCAGAGGACATGGAGTATGGAGCACGACAGAGAACAAAGTACAGAGACCATTTCCTCCAGCACGTTGAGTAAAATGAAAAAAAGAAATGCCAATATAAAGGGCACCTGGGTGTAACAAGGAGCGTTAACCACCATATTTCCAAGTGAAGCTCATTGGGTCCACACATCATAAGCGGAGGGGCAAGCGCTACCCAGTGGATTGACTGTGTACAGAGGAATGCTGGATTTCTCACACATCCGCTCCGTCACTCTGCTTCAGCAACGACATTTTCGTTCTGCTTCATCAGGGCATTTTAACCTGCGTGTTAATAGATGACGTAACGCCAGCCTGGCTTTCAAATCACCGCACCACTGTAACTCCGGCCCTGTGCATGCTGTGGGCCCAGGACAGTATATGTCAATGTCCATTCAACTAAAATGGTGGTTGAAAGGACTTCCTTTATTTTTACCGGCACTTTTTAAATGTGGGGGTCCATGCAGGTTAGGGGCTCATCTGAGGCCCAGGACAGTATAGTCCAAAGTCCAGTGAAAAAACTAAAAATGGTGGTTGACAAGTCTCCAATTCTCCGGCACTTTTTAATGTGGGGGTCATGCAGGTTTGGGCTTCATGCTGTGGCCCAGGACAGGTATAGTCAATGTCCAGTGAACAAAAATGGGTGGTTGAAAGCTCCTTTCTCCGGCACTTTTTAAATGTGGGGGTCAATGCAGGTTTGGGGCTCATGCTGATAGGCCCAGACAGGTATAGTCAATGTCCAGTGAAACTAAAATGGTGTTGAAAAACTCCTTTTTTCCAGCACTTTTTTTAAATGTGGGGTCATGCAGGTATGGGGCTCATGCTGTGGCCCAGACCGGTATAGTCAATGTCCAGTGAAACTAAAATGGTGGTTGAAATCTCCATTCTCCGCACTTTTTTAAATGTGGGGGTCATGCTGGTTTGGGGCAGCATGCTGTGGCCCAGGACAGGTTTAAGTCAAATGTCCATGAAACTAAATGGTGGTTGAAAGACTTCCTTTTTCCAGCACTTTTTAAATGTGGGTGTCATAACAGGATTGGGGCTCATGCGGTGCCCAGGACAGTATAGTTCAATGTCCAGTGAAAACTAAAATTGTGGTTAAAGTCTCCTTCTCCGGCACTTTTTAAATGTGGGGGTTCATGCAGGTTTGGGCTCATGCTGGTGGCCAGACTGGTATAGTCCCAATGTCCAGTGAAAAACTAAAATGGTGTTGAAAGACTCCTTTTTTCCCAGCACTTTTTAATTTGGGGGGCATCAGGTTTGGGGCTCATGCAGTGCCCATTACAGGTTTAGTCAAATGTCCATGAAACTAAAATTGGTTAAAGTCTCCTTTCTTCTCTCGCACATTTTAATGTGGGGGTCATGCAGGTTGGGGCTCGATGCCTGTGGCCCAGGACAGTATAGACCACATGTCGCGTGAAACTAAAAATGGTGGTTGAAAGACTCCTTTTGCCGGCCACTTTTAAACTGGGGGGACCAGAGACAGATTTACTGGTCAACTCTGCGTACGGACAGATATAGTTAGTGTCCAGTTCAACTAAAATGGTGTTGAAAGACCCTTTTGCGGCACTTTTTTTTAAATCTGGGGGGTCATGCAGGTTTGGGGCTCATGCTGCGTTCCAGGAACAGGGATATTCAATGTCAGTTCAAAGTAAGAGGATGGTTCAAAATCAAACGCCTTCTGGCGCTATTTAAATTTTGTGGGTGGATGCAGGTTAGAAGGTCAGCGTGTGGTACAAGGACAGGAGTAGAATGGTCTGTGACTTTTTTTCTGTGACTTTTATTAACCTAAGTGTGTTCCTAAGAAGTACACGTATCCATTTAGACTGATTGTGATGTAATTTCCACTTCTCCAGCCTTGTTTGGGTGTAAAATGAAGGTTTTGTTGCTCTCTCCCATAACATTAATGGTAATCGCCTCATAATCGATCTCACTATCGAAAAAACCTTATCTATAGCGGCCCGACTATCGACTATCGATCGATCTCGATAGCCAACGCAATCGCTCAACACTATTCAGGAATAGAAGACACTGCAAGATTGACATGGGGCAGAACAGAAGCAACAGAGAACTAAGACAAGCAGGACTCTAACCAACTGGGAACAAATATCTAACCAAAATAGAACTGAACGATAAAAGTTTACAAGACATGATCTATTAGTTACCAGTATACACAGTGCCTGCCACAAAGTGAAACTCTGACACTTTTGTACCATAAAAAGTACTGTCATAGGAAGGGACTTTTTTAGTTTAATTCCTGTCACACGGCAACTCGGGCCCTGCTCTGGACCATGGACACGCTTGTGTCTGCATTCCCAAGCTTTAACTCTCCACGCACATGCTCTGCTCGCCGCTCCTGCTCTACTCGCCGCTCCTGCTGGCTAGCACCTCATTTGTGTTCCACCACCTGAAATTTAAGGAACTTCCTTCTTTTGCTCCTGGCAATTTTTTGGTGTTTTTCTGAGATTCTGACCTGTGTATTGCTACTCGCACTTCTGCTGCTCCTATATGCCCCTAGACTTCTAGCCACACTTCTTGCTGCCTGCCTGTTGCTCCATTACACCCTGTCTTGCCTTGTTCTTTGCCTGAGCACTCATCTTTTATCACAGGTAGTCATGTCAGTAGTAGTGAACCGGAGGTTCCCTGGATTTGGGGCAGGCTCCGGTGAAGACCGGGGACCCCTTAGATTCTGCTCTCTGGCATGATTTGCATCATCATTTCTCCAGGTGATCTGGTTGATCCACACGTGCACCCCTGACCATTACCGCACAAACTGGCCAACAAACTATCGGACCTCCTGCACATCACAGCTGCCCAGCAACCCATCAGGAGCAACTATTTCAAATGGTACAGAACATTACAGCACGTCTCGTAGAAACAGCATCTGAACCTGCACCTGCTGTTGCCTATGCCTCTTCGAGCAGTTTGCCCACTCATGCCTCTGCACCTACCACTGCCATCCCATAATCACGGCAATCCCAAGACATGCCGTGGATTTTTGAACCTATGTACAACACTTTTAGTTTTAGAACATCTGTCCCGTTGGATTGAGTAAAAGTGGCCTTCATCATCAGCTTGCTTTCAGGTGAAGCCCTGGCCTGAGCCACTCCCCCTCTGGGAGTGAGGGGATCCATTGACAGTGAATCTACAGGAATATTTGGCTCATCCCATAAGGTTCTTAAAGAGCCAGGACGCAATTCCTCTGCTGCATCTTCTCTGCTCCGGTTCAGACAAAGCAACTCCACTGTGGGACTATGCGCCTTTCAGTTCCGCACCCTGGGCTCTGAGCTGGCTTGGAATAATGAGGTTCTTGTGGCTCCTTCTGGGAAGGTCTCGCTGGGCGTATCAAGGATGACCTGGATGGTTGTGATCTACCAACTACTCTGCACAACCTCATCGCTCTAGCCACCAGGATTGATGTCCGTTTTTCTGAACGATAGTTAGAGCTTTTCCAGCAGGTAGACAGTGTGCATCTAACGAAGAGGGAATGCATTTACAGGTGATGTCTGAACCTGTGCATATAACGTGGCAAGAATATTTCTTGAAAAACTTCCCAGTTTGCCTGACTGCGCCCCAGAAGCCTCCGTGCCTCGGTCTGGTGGCAGAGACGAGCCTAGGTGAAAACACATCTGTTCCACATCTAACCACTTCTGCCACCCTTAGTTCTGCATCTGGCCTCTGTTTTCAAGTCTCTGAATTCTGGTTTCACTGCAAAGTTTATTTCAAGTAGTCCGCATTAATGCTTTTTTACAGCGGTAATATTACATCCCTGTCCCGCGAATCCATCCAATCCATGTCTCTCTATACAAAGCCAATATCTTGTTGGCCTTAGAGCCAGCTGATTGAACCACGCATGTTGTTCTATGTAGTTCTATGAGCTACAACAACATCCGATCTTTGTCAACAAGCGATTCTCCAAGTTTTTCTCCCACTAGAACATATGATGCCTGCAGATTATTTCTTCCCAGGTGCAGAACCTTACATTTATCCACATTGAGCCTCATTTGCCAAGTGGATGCCCAAACATCCAGGCACTTTATGAACACCTTCCACAGATTTCACTACATTACATAGCTTGTTGTCATCTGCAAAAATAGTAAACAGTGCTATTAACTCCTTTAAGCCGAACACCTGAAAAGTAGCTTAAATGACCAAATATTTTTTAGTTTTTGCCTCTTTCGTTTCAACAGTTGTAACTTTTTATTTTTTCAATGACGCAGTTGTATTAAGCCTCGTTTATTCGAGACAAGTTGTACTTTATGGGGAAATAGTTTAAGTTCAGTTCTAAAAAATTGCAGAATTTTATTTTTATTTTTTTTAAATGTTTTTTTGTTTTTTTAAACTTTTTTTTACACCATTCACATTTCACACTTAATAACTTGTTAGATTAATTATACAGGTTATACTGGTCGTGTGAACCTTAATATTTGTGAGTTTTTTTTTGTGGTAATGTAAGCACAATATTTTATTTAAATAAGTTATTTATGGGGCGTTGGCCTGCTATGCTCTGGAAGAACGAATGTAGTAAAGCTCCTCCTCCAGGGCATTTGGCTACATGGGGTTAATTGCCCAGAAAATGGGTCAAAGCGCAACAAAAGGAGAGCAGACCTGCACAGAGCACCAGAGGGTGATGTGCTCATTTCTAAACTTTTTTGTGCCCGCTCGCGGGCTACAAACCGCTCCGAAGGATCAGTCTCTGTCCCTGCGCATCCCCCCCCCC
>JAODAL010003032.1:0-181935 GCA_025379985.1 Phyllomedusa bahiana
CCTCCCTACAGCTAGCCCTAAAACCTTCCTACAGCCTGCCCTATACCTGCCTACAGCTGCCTATACCTGGCCCTATACCTGCCTACAGCCGACCCTATACCTGCCCTATACCTGCCAACAGCTGGCCCTATACCAGCCAACAGCCGGCACAAAACCTGCATACAGACGGCCCTAGAGCAGCCCTATACCAGCCAACAGCCGGCCCTAGACCTGCCTATGGGGCCATATACCTGCCTATTACCTGTCTATGGGGCCCTATACCTGCCTATTACCTGCGTATGGGGCCAAATACCTGCCTATAATCTGCTTATGGGGACATTTTAACTGCTATACATGCCTATGAGGCCATATACCTGCCTATACCTGCTTATAGGGCCATATATCCGCCTATAATTGCCTATGGGGGACATTAAACTGCCTATATCTGCCTATGTAATTTTATTGGTATCCATTTTTATTTTTAAAATTCACCAGTAGCCGCTGCATTTTCTACCCTAGGCTTATACTCGAGTCAATAAGTTTTCCCATTTTTTGGGGCAAAAGTAGGTGCCTCGGCTTATACTCGGGTCGGCTTATACTCGAGTATATACGGTAGATTTATTATATAGTTTAATGTATTTTCCCTGTACATTGAGCTCCCCCTAGTGGTGGCTGCAGACGGACAGAATTTTTCATACAACTCTGCATGAATGGATGCAAAAAGTTGGAAGCTCTGTAAAAGAAAATCGGAGCTTTAAACCCCATCAGGAAATGTGGGCCTATGTAGATTACATGGAATGAATTTACTGATACATTTTCCTGCACTGAAGTATCTTAATTAACTCCTTCCCCATCCATCAATTAACAATTTATGTTAATCCTTCCAATATTGAAAAGAGCACCACTTTCTTGTCTGCTGATTTCCAGTAACTCGGTCTTTACATGAACTAAGTGTTATATGGGGATTTGTCTCACTAATGGGAGGAAGGGAAGACTCAGATCCTCACAAACACTACTTAAATTGCAACGCCATCTGTTTCCTCTCCTGCTTTATTTAAAGGGACCGTCAAGAAAGAGGTGATTCAAGGACAATTGCACACAATGGTGTCATACAGTAAATCACAAGTAAGTGCAGCAGCCATACTCATGTTTCTTTTACTTTAAAAAAAAATTTTTTTAATTTTTTTACTTTTTAGAACTTTTTTTTATAATTTTCTGAGGAGCAAGCAACAAAACACAAAAAATGAATATCTCTATAAAGAAAAGAAAAAGTAAAACTTAATCAACAAACAGTAACTTGTCATTCAATAACATATGACTATTTTTAAGCTTTGCTTGGATTTTGTCTTTCACCACTTAAAAATTCAGACAGTTTTAACGTTCAGGACACACCCCCATTCTTCAAATCTGACATGGGTCATTGGTAGTAATAACTTTGGAATGCTTTTACTTTTCTGAGTGATTCTGAAATTCTTTTCTTGACACATTTCACTTTGTTAGTGGTAAATTTTGGTCGATACAATCTGGGTTTATTTGGAAAAAAACAAAATTGAGCAAAAAAATTGAGCAAAAAAATGTGGGTTGTCAAAAATTAAATTTTTTCTGTTTTTAAGTTAGATAGAAAATCAAATGGCTTCTTTATATTGGGATCATTTTTTTAATTTAAATATTATAATTTTTACAGCAGATTTTTAAGAAAATATCCATACCCAATTTTTCTTAGGGAGCAGTTCTAATTTTAAGTGGCTCTTAAAAAACTTACATATAAAATTCCTCTCCCTCTTAAATTACCCCTTTTAAAAATGACTTTATTCAAACTCTTCAAAACAGCATTTGGGAACTTTATTAACCTTTAAGATGTTTTTCAGGAATTAAACTAAAGTTGAGATGAAATTTAAAAATTGCATTTGTTTTTGCATATTTTTATTTTTTTTGCAAAACAGCAGGAGTTAACGGAGAGACAACTCAATACTTATTTCCCTAATTCTGAAGTATTAATAAATATCCCATATATGGTGGTAATGTGCAGTGTTATTTAGACACAGACCTCAGAAATAATGGAGCAAAGTGAAGATTTTCAGGGTTGTCCTTTATTTATTACCTTGTTTATTGGGCACCATTTTAGAGTTCCTGTCTTTTTAAAAACACTCCCCCAAAAGATACCATTTTGGATATAACACCAACTTAAAAAAAAATCATCTCTAGTGTGCATTTTGACACCAAGGGTGTTTGACAAATTTATTTCGCATTGTGTCTTGAAAATGAAAAATTTAATTTTTTACAAATAATATGTACTTTTTGTTTAAACTTTTTTTTTTCCATTTTTAGAATTTCAGAGTAAAGAGTTATGCAATGTCTCCTAAGTACAGGAAAACCACATAAGTGGACGCAAGTAGCTCTTTGGGCCCAGGGTAGGGCTCAGAAATTTACCATTTGGCTTTTGGAGCGGAAATGTTTTTTGGGCTCCAAACTACAGAACCCCTGAAGTATCAGTACATTGGACAACACCAACAAGTGACCCCTTTTCAGAAACTATAGCCCTCATCTAGGTGTGTACTGAACATTTTGACGCTGCTGATGTTTTATAGATTTTTTTAGAATTGGGTGGTATAAAAGAAAAACTTAGGGCCTCATGTATGAAATCTAGGTGTAAGACTTTCTTTGTTTCCCATAGCAACCAACCAGGGCTCATAACAACCAATAAGAGCCCATAGCAACCAATAAGAGCTCATAGCAACCAATAAGAGCTCACAGCGACCATTCAGTGCCCATAGCAACCAATCAGAGCTCATAGCAACCAATCAGAGCTCCCTTTTAATGTTTTCAGAGCACTATATGAAATGAAAGCTGAGCTCTGATTGGTTGCTATGGGCTCTGATTGGTTGCTATGAGCTCTAATTGGTAGCTATGAGCTATGATTGGTTGATATGTGCTCTGATTAGTTGCTATGGGTTCTGATTGGTTGCTGTTAGCTCTGGTTGCTATGAGCTCTGATTGGTTGCTATGAGCTCTGGTTACTGTGAGCTCTGATTGGTTACTATGGGCTCTGATTGGTTGCTCTGGGCTCTGATTGGTTGCTATGGGCTCTGATTGGTTGCTATGGGCTCCGATTGGTTGCTATGAGCTCTGATTGGTTGCTATGGGCTCTGATTGGTTGCTATGTGCTATGATTGGTCACTATGGGCTCTGATTGGTTGCTATGGGCAACAAAGAAAGTCTTAGACCTAGACAGTTTTTATACATGTTTCCCTTACTTTTTTCCAGTGATAAGTCAGTCGTTCAGCGCAAAAAATTTATTTTCACAAGGGGAAATAGAACAAATAAGAATTCCACAAATTAGTGTGAAATTCCTCCATGTGCAGCAATAGCCCATATGTGGTTGTAAATTGCTGTTTGAGCATTCAGCAGGGATCAGAAGAGAAGGGGCACCGTTTGGCTTTTGGAGCGCAGATTTTGCTGGAATATTTCTTTGGTTGATATGACTCATTTGCAGAGCCCCTGAAGTACTGGTGCAGTGGAGACCCCCCTCCCAGATTTGTTTTGGTTACTTACCCCATGTAGAATTCATCTGGGGGCATAGTAGGCATTTTAACCCTACAGGTGTTTTCCAGAAATTAGTGCTCAATAGAAGTTGACGCAAATCCGCCATTTTAGTGCCCAGTATGTAGCTCCAAATACAGATAGCCCATACATTTAAAGGGGTGGTCCACTTTATACTGTTTTTATGTATTATGTTTATAATAGAAAACAATAACATTTTCTAATACACATGTATTAAAAATTTTACTTCTGTACCTTTTTTATACCAATGCAGTGGGATTCTGCATTGGTCTAAAAATGGTATAACTCACATTCATATCCACAGTAATGGCTCCCATACAGTTACTGCGGGGACTAAGCATGGAATCATGATGTGATCTCCTGGCAGTCAGTTAGCTGCAGGGTTACATGACATCGATGGAGTAACTCTTAGGCTATGTTCACACTGCTTATTTCGGGACGTATTGTGCCCCGCAATTACGCCATGTGAACGGGGGCGGGGCAGGGGAGGGGCGTTAGCCCACCGGACCCATGGACATGCATTATTCTCGGCGCGTATACGCCGTGAATAATTGACATGTCACTTCTCTCCCCGCTCGGCGTATTGTGCGAGCAGGGAGAAGAGACATAATCCATAGTTCTCTATGAGAACTGTGGATTACCGTTATGACTGGGACGTATTTCAGTCCGTAAATCGCGCAGTGCGGCGCGAATTACGGGTTGAAATATGTCCCAGAATAAGCCGTGTGAACATAGCCAAAGTGTGGCACGTATTTCGCGTCGTAAATACATTCCCCATTCTTTACTATGGGGATTTCCGTCACGAAATACGCCTCAATAAGTGACAGGGGACTAAATTTTACGATCGTATTTACATGGCGAAAATATGTCGCAGAAATGCCTCGTGTGAACGACGAGGCGTGTTTTACATTGGAATCAATACTAATCTAATTGTTCATTATTTGAAACGTATTTCGGGACGTATTTGCAGACGTAATTACGTCCGCAGATACGCCCCGAAATAAGCCGTGTGAACATAGCCTTAGGGTGACATTGTTATTGTCTCATTGTTGCTCTCAATAACCTACTGTAGTCTGGATTCCAGGGGTCGTATGACCTGTGTGGTGGTCACGTGACTGTTTAGTCTATCGAGTTATTCCATGAGAGCCATTAGTATGGACAGGGATACAGGCTGTACCAATTTCTGTCTAGGTAGGAGCTTATTATATTGGTATAAAAGAGCTACATGAACACAATTTTCAATAGAAGTACAGTATATTTTACAGTATATACACACTTGAGTCACATTATTATAATATCCAGAGTAACCACCATGTGCTGCACAGACAGCAGCTAGAAGGGCTGGGAGTGACTCAATGAGGTCCTGGTAGGTTGTCACAGGTATGTGGTGCTTACTGCATCCCACAGCTGCTGGAAGGGCCTTAAAGCCAACACCACCATCCAGGACCCTCCACATCTGCTCAGTTGGATTCAAGTCTGGGAAATCCAATTCAGGACCCCTTACACAGTAGGGTTAGCAGAGGTGCAGTGACATCCGTGTGCTCCGGGCCCCATACACAGTAGGGTTAGCAGAGGTGCAGTGACATCCGTCTGCTCCGAGGCCCCATACACAGTAGGGTTAGCAGAGGTGCAGTGACATCCGTCTGCTCCGAGGCCCCATACACAGTAGGGTTAGCAGAGGTGCAGTGACATCCGTCTGCTCCGGGACCCCATACACAGTAGGGTTAGCAGAGGTGTAGTGACATCCGTCTGCTCCGAGGCCCCATACACAGTAGGGTTAGCAGAGGTGTAGTGACATCCGTCTGCTCCGAGGCCCCATACACAGTAGGGTTAGCAGAGGTGCAGTGACATCCGTCTGCTCCGGGACCCCGTACACAGTAGGGTTAGCAGAGGTGTAGTGACATCCGTCTGCTCGAGGCCCCATACACAGTAGGGTTAGCAGAGGTGTAGTGACATCCGTCTGCTCCGAGGCCCCATACACAGTAGGGTTAGCAGAGGTGCAGTGACATCCGTCGCTCCGGGACCCCGTACACAGTAGGGTTAGCAGAGGTGTATTTGACATCCGTCTGCTCCGTGGCCCAATACACAGTAGGGTTAGCAGAGGTTTAGTGACATCCGTCTGCTCCGAGGCCCCATACACAGTAGGGTTAGCAGAGGTGCAGTGACATCCGTCTGCTCCGGGACCCCGTACACAGTAGGGTTTACCAAACACAAAAAGAAAAGAAAGAAAACAGGACTTAATACCCATAATTATAAAATTAATATAACTTTATTCAAAATATAAAATATATAACAAAAAAATAATAATTACACATATAAATTAACATGAAAAGGACAACAACTAACAAATAGCCTAATAGCAAGGATACAAGCACATTACAACAGAAAATTGCAACATCCTATATAAATAAATAGATGCATATTTAATCAATAAATAGAATAATTATAGTCAATCAATACATTATAAATTGGTATGAAAATACATGATCACAAGACAATTATTTACCCATGATAGAGTCTGTTGTAACAGCTTGTCCCTGCACCCCAACGCGCGTTTCGCCTCTGCTTCATCAGGGGGCGTATCACAATAGCAAATTGAATGCACTTATATATTCACACACCAAGGATCATGTGATCCCTTACAGCCAATGAACTGTCCCCTATGCTTAACCATATTGCAAAACATACACATAATAAGAAGTAGAAACATATCACACTCATTCATTCTGAATATCTAATATCAATCTTATAGGTTATACACAAACATTGGACAAACGAGGGCAATCAAGCCAGACAAGGAATCTCGGCGTCCCAAAAATGCTTATGCGCATGCTCGGCAATTTGCCTCGATTCCCGGATGTTAACCTAATGCCCCACTTCCGGCAGAATCTTTATAGTGCGCATGCGTGGGGACATGGTCTCCGTGCATAAATCGCGCACCGCCGAATACAATAAAGAATCGCTATTCAACACAAATTAAAGTAATTGGGGTGACAATGTGAAGTGATGGTAAGTGGTGGATAAGTAATAATGGAAAAATTAAAAAATATATAAATAGAAGTGAAAAACAATGAGTGATAGAAAAACAAGTAATAGTGACATAGTGAAAAAGGTGAAAATAGAATGAATGCACACAGAGTTCATTGATATTTCTATAGGGGCTATATATGTTTAAAATGTTTTTTTATTTAACTACTGAAGTTTCAAAAATGCGAATATAATTAATATTAAAAGTCAAAAAAGTAAACAAAAAATTAAAATCATAAATACAGTGCACAAATACATAATATACTAATACAAAAATGTACAAATATTATAATATCAAGAATTTTTTTTTATTTTTATAAACAATGGCAAAATTACATATTAACAATCCCTATAATATACCAAAAATACAAAAATAATATAAAAATTACATGTAAATAATACCTCATAATACATCAAAATACATGAATCATATCAAAAATCCATGTAAGTAATACCATATAAAACATCGAAATACATAATTCATATCAAAATCCAATATGAATCATTCATATAACACATCAAAAACGCACTCCAAAAAAAAAAAAAAAAAAAAGGGGATAGACTCCTTATATGTGGACTTGGTAGTGGATCCGCTGGACCAACGCAAGCGATGGGGTAAGCCACGCCAGGAAGCGGAATCTAAGTAGGTCCCGGTTTTCACCAGAGCCCGCCGCAGCAAGTCCATCCTGCTTTGCGGCGGGCTCTGGAGTCTACCAAGTTGCTACCCCTGACGTGACTTGCTTGAGATAGCGGCTAAGGGTGAACATGGTACAGAATCGTGAGGCGTAGGCGTAGTCGGGGACAGGCGGCAAGGTCGGGGGCAGGCGGCAAAGGTTCGGAGTCGATAAATGTAGGCAGAGGTCAGAATACACGGTAGGACAGTAGATACTCGGGAACGCTTTCTCTAGGGCACGGAGGCAACAAAGATCCAGCAGGGAAGTGACGTGGATCCAAAACCTATATAGAGACAGCGCCCAGCAATTAACCAATTACCGGCGCACTGTTACTTTAAATTTACATGGACGAGCGCGGGCGCGCATGCGCATTCTGGCCGGCATGGGACGAGAACCGGACGGGAGCGAGGTCAGGTAAGTGGACGGGACGGGTGCGACCACGGCCAGCAGCACGGCCCGCGGCGCCACCCGTCCCTGCCGGGGACCCGCCATGGAGAACACGGGTGCGACCGCGGTCCGTGGACCGGATCGCGGCGCAACCCGTTACAGTACCCCCCCGCCCAATTCGACCTCCCCACCTTTTTTGGCTGCAGTAATCTGAGGATGAGATCACGATCCAGGATGTTAGATTCTGGCTCCCAGGATCTCTCCTCGGGCCCGAAGCCCCTCCACTCCATGAGGAAGAAACGTTTCCCTCTGACTGTCTTCATAGCCAAGATGTCCTTTACTTCGAAGATGTCAGCAGATTCGGCTACTGGGGAAGGCGTCACATTCTTCCGAGAGAACCGGTTCAGAACCAGAGGCTTAAGGAGGGATACATGGAATGCGTTTTGGATCCGGAGAGATGGAGGCAAACAGAGCTTGTATGTCACCGGGTTCAACTGCCGAAGAACCTTGAAGGGTCCGAGGAAGCGAGGGCCCAATTTAAGACTGGGAACCTTCAGGCGCACATACCTCGAGGAGAGCCAAACTTGGTCCCCTGGGAGGAACGTCGGGGCAGGTCTTCTCCTTTTGTCAGCCTGAGTCTTCATGCGGGCAGAGGCCCGAAGTAGAGAACGTCGCGTCTCTTGCCAGATGGCCTTGATATCCCGAACTTGGTCGTTGACAGCGGGCACATCCGAATCAGAGGGCAGGGGATGGGGGGGTGCGGGTGGTGGCCATAGACTACAAAGAATGGGGAGACGCCGGCTGCATCCGAGTCACGATGGTTATAAGAAAATTCGGCCCAAGGGAGCAGCTCGGTCCAGTTGTCCTGACGTCCGGATACAAAGTGACGCAGGTATTCTCCCAGAATCTGGTTCACCCTCTCCACCTGCCCATTGGACTGAGGGTGATAGGCCGATGAAAAGTCCAACTTGACTTGCAGACGGGAGCATAGTGCACGCCAAAATCGGGAAACAAATTGAACACCGCGGTCGGAGACAATGTGTGAAGGTAACCCATGTAGCCGGAAAATATGCCGGAAGAAAAGACTAGCCAATTGTGGGGCAGACGGCAGGCCAGGGAGAGGCACAAAGTGGGACATCTTTGAGAACCGGTCCGTAACCACCCAGATGACCGAATTCCCAGAGGAAACTGGTAGGTCTGTGACGAAATCCATAGCTATGTGCGTCCAAGGGATTTCTGGCATGGGCAGTGGATGCAAGAGACCTGCGGGCCTGTGGCGTGGGACCTTGTTCCGAGCACAAGTGACACAGGCGAGGGTGAAGTCCTTGACATCTTGTGAAAGAGTCGGCCACCAGTAGTGCCGCGAGATCAAAGCGTAAGACTTCCGAGCTCCGGGATGGCCAGCCAAGAAGGAGCTATGCCCCCACTCCAGAATCTTTTTCCTGAGTGCCAGCGGCACGTAAGTCTTGCCCGTAGGAATGTTTTGGAGATCTGCGGGAGCCACGTGAACCAACCGTTCGGGAGAAATGATGTGTTGTGACACGGGTTCTTCACCGACCACGTCCGAGGCACGGGAGAGGGCATCAGCCTTGACGTTTTTCTCAGCAGGTCGGAAATGTATGCGAAAGTCAAAACGTGAGAAAAAGAGAGACCACCGGGCTTGGCGAGGGTTTAAATATTGGGCCATCTGAAGATATAATAAATTCTTGTGGTCCGTAAAGATGTCGATTGGATGACGAGCCTCCTCCAGCAGATGTCGCCACTCCTCCAGGGCTAACTTGATAGCCAAGAGTTCCCGGTCCCCAATGGCATAGTTCCGCTCTGCTGGCGAAAAGGTCTTTGAGAAGAACCCACATGTGAGAATCTTGCCTTTGGGACCTTTCTGTGTGAGGACCGCCTCTGCCCCCACGGAAGAGGCATCCACCTCCAAGGAGAACGGCCTCTCGGAATCAGGCCGGACCAAGACAGGTGCAGTGGAGAAGGCAGTCTTTAGATCAACAAACGCCTTCTCAGCCTCCGGAGGCCAACATCTCGGGTTCGCATTCTTCCTAGTGAGGGCCACAATGGGAGCCACCAAGGTGGAGAAGTGGGGAATAAATTGTCGGTAATAATTTGCGAAGCCCAGGAAGCGCTGTATCGCCCGAAGACCGACAGGACGGGGCCATTGTAGCACCGCAGAGAGTTTTGCTGGGTCCATCTTTAGGCCCTTAGCCGAGACTATGTATCCGAGGAAAATTAGGCTGGTCTCATGGAAAAAACATTTCTCCAGCTTGGCGTACAGTCTGTTGCTTCGCAGACGTCGTAGAACCTGGCGCACTTGTGCCCGGTGAGTCTGAAGATCAGGGGAGAAAATCAGGATGTCATCTAGGTACACTATGACGCAGGTGTACAAGAGATCCCGGAAGACATCGTTGACGAATTCTTGGAACACCGCTGGAGCGTTACAGAGCCCAAAGGGCATCACGAGATACTCAAAATGTCCATCTCGGGTATTAAACGCCGTCTTCCACTCGTCCCCCTCCCGAATTCTGATGAGGTTATAGGCTCCTCGCAGATCCAATTTGGAAAACACCTTAGCCCCCTTGAGACGGTCAAAAAGTTCTGCGATCAGTGGGAGAGGGTAGCGGTTTTTCACGGTGATCTTATTTAGACCCCTGTAGTCTATACACGGACGGAGGGAACCATCCTTCTTCTGCACGAAGAAAAACCCGGCTCCGGCTGGGGAAGAGGACTTATGAATGAATCCTTTCTGCAAGTTCTCCTGAATGTAGGCCGACATGGCCTGAGTCTCCGGCACGGACAGCGGGTAGACCCTTCCCCGGGGAGGACTGGTTCCTGGGAGGAGGTCAATAGGGCAGTCGTAAGGCCGATGTGGCGGCAGCGAATCGGCCTCTTTCTCGGAGAATACATCCCCAAAGTCCTGGTACTCTGCCGGCAGGCCTGGCAACGGCTTGACAAGCGGGTGCGGAGAAGTGGTAGGCACCGGGCGTGGTACCTCCAAGCAAAGGTTCTGGCATTCAGGTCCCCAACGCAGGACCTCGCCTGTCTTCCAATCGAGCGTAGGGGCGTGACGTTGCAACCAGGGAAGCCCCAGGAAGCACGGGACAGGACGTGGAACCTGATCTTCTCCTTATGTAGCGCCCCCACACGGAAAGTCACCGGCCGGGTTATGTACTGGATGGGATCAGTGAGGAGCTCCCCACTGACCGAAGAAATGAGCAGAGGTTTCTCCAGCCGGACTACAGGTACGTGGTATCGGGTTACCAATGAGGCAAGAATGAAGTTCCCGGCAGACCCCGAGTCCAGGAAAGCAGAACTCCGGAACGAAGGTCCAGCATCAGAAGTCACCTCCACTGGCATCATCAAACGTGGAGAGGAGGAAACTGCACCTAGGGACGCCTCTCCTACGGCAACTAGGTGTGAGCGTTTCCCGGACGCTGGGGACGTAGCGGACAGTTTCTGCAGAAATGGTCCGGGCTGGCACAGTAGAGGCGTAGCTTTTCTGCTCGACGACGGTGCAGCTCCTGCTCCGATAAATGGGCCCGGTCCACTTGCATGGGTTCCACCTCAGAGGCTTGAGAGGGTAGCAATGGAGAATGCTGGAATACCGGAGCCAGGCGAAACAGCCGAAGGGGGCGTGCAGAGTCTCTCTCTTGGCGGAGCTCCTCCTGCCTCTCAGCGAACCTTATATCGATACAAGTTGCCAGATGAATTAATTCAATCAGGGAGGATGGGAGGTCTCTTGCTGCAAAAGCGTCTTTAACCCTGCTGGACAGACCCTTTCTGAAAGTGGCGCAGAGGACGGCATCATTCCAAGTGAGCTCCGAAGCCAGGGTATGGAACCGTACCGCATAGACTCTCACAGAGGAGTCGCCCTGACGAAGGCTCAAGAGGGCGGTCTCAGCAGAGGAAGCACGCGCCGGCCCCTCGAAGACGGTGCGGAATTCCTGGAGGAAGGTCTGTAGATCCGCTGTCACAGGGTCGTTCCTGTCCCAGAGAGGAGTTGCCCAAGCCAGGGCCTTCCCGGATAGTAGACTCACTACGGAGGCCACCTTAGACCTCTCCGAGGGAAACTGATCCGCCATCAGTTCCACGTGCATAGAGCACTGGGTAATAAAACCCCGGCAGAGCTTGGGATCCCCGGCAAAGCTGGTGGGTAAGGGGAGCCGAAGCTTGGCTCCTACGGTAGCCAATGGAACGGCTGATGTAGACGGAGCCACAGACGGAGACGGAGACTGTTGCTGGGATGCAAGGAGCTGACGCATCATGGCGGAGAGCTGGCCCAACTGCTGTGCCTGTTGTGCGATTTGCTGCGACTGCTGGGCAACAATCGTCGTAAGATCCGCGATGGTTGGCAGAGGGATCCATGGCTGGATCTTACTGTAACGGACTTGGTAGTGGATCCGCTGGACCACCGCAAGCGATAGTGTAAGCCACGCCAGGAAGCGGAATCTAAGTAGGTCCCGGTTTTCACCAGAGCCCGCCGCAATGCGGGATGGACTTGCTGCGGCGGGAGTCTACCAGGTCGCTACCCCTTACGTGACTTGCTTGCGATGGCGGCCAAGGGTGAGCGTGGTACAGAATCGTGAGACTTCGGCGTAGTCGGGGACAGGCGGCAAGGTCGGGGCAGGCGGCAAAGGTTCGGAGTCGATAAACGTAGGCAGAGGTGAGAATACACGGTAGGACAGTAGATACTTGGGAATGCTTTCTCTAGGGCACGGAGGCAACAAAGATACAGCAGGGAAGTGACGTGGATCCAAAACCTATATAGAGACAGCGCCCGGCAATTAACCAATTACCGGCGCACTATCCCTTTAAATTTACATGGACGGGCGCGCATGCGCATTCCGGCCGGCAGGGGACGAGGACCGGACGAGAGCGAGGTCAGGTGAGTGGACGGGATGGGTGCGACCACGGCCAGCAGCGCGGCCCGCGGCACCACCCGTCCCCGCCAGGGACCCGCCATGGGGAACATGGGTGCGACTGCGGTCCGAGGACCGGATCGTGGCGCAACCTGTTACAATATGGCAAACCATCCTCCAATTATCCAGCGGCACAGTCCATCATAGGTGGGAATAAAGTGCTTCATGGAAAGGAATAAAGTGCCTCCAATTGCTATGCAAATTCTAAATGAGACAAAACAAATAATTAGACAACCATAAACAATTTAAAAAAAGAAATCATAATAAAAAGTGAGCGAATCATAGGAATGGTGAGAAACTCAATTTCTCATTCAAACCTTGAGGTGACATAGTTTTGAAAGTCACAATCCAGCGGCATTCCTTTTGTTCTAATACTTTCTTCTTATTACCACCTCTTATGTTACCCCACACCTTGTCAATCCCTTTGACCGAAAAGGATTTGGGGTCACAATTGTGGTTCAAATAAAAATGCCGAGGGATTGTTTTGAGGGTGTTCGGATCAATACAATTTTTAGCAGACAAAATATCCCGGACATGTTTTCGAGTTCTTACTTTTAACTCTCGTGTTGTGAGGCCAATATAGATTTTAGAGCATTCACAAGTTGCATAGTAGATGACATATGATGTCCCACATGAGATTCATTGACGAATTTTGTAATGACGTAAACCATCACTCGAAACAAATTCGTCAGAACAAGAAATATTTGGGCATGCAACACATTTTCCACATGGAAAACATCCTGCCTTCGGACTCTGAGTATTAAAGATATTAACAACCGGGGGGTTGTAGTGACTTTTTACAAGCAAGTCTCTTAAATTTCTTCCCCGTCTGGCTGTCATCAAGGGTTGTGTAGACAACTGTTTGGACAGAATAGGCTCCGTCAAGAGAATAGGCCAATGCTTCACAAGAATGGATCTCACATCCTGTCATCATTCATTATAGGTAGAGATAAATCGAATAGGTTGTTGCACTTCATCAGTTTTAATTTTATTTTGTAATAACAGCCCTCTTTGTGTAGATTTAGCTTGTCTATATCCTCTTTTAATTGAACGCTGACTATATCCTCTGTCTACAAATCTCTGTCTTAGATCCTGAGCTTGTTTCTCAAAACGTTCTTCAGTAGAGCATATACGTTTAATTCTAAGATATTGGCCAACTGGAATGGCTGACATAGTAGAAGGATTGTGTGCTGAGGTAGCATGTAATAGAGAATTCACAGATGTTTCTTTACGGAATATATCAGTTTGTAAATATCCATCTTGATCCACCTCAATGCCCACATCTAGAAATTGAATAGATTGAGAATCATGTTCAAAGGTCAATCGTATATTCAAATCATTTGGGTTCAAATGGTTCATAAAAGATTAAAGCTCCCTGACAGAACCCTGCAAGATAAATAGTACATCATCGATGTATCTGAACCAACACTGCACATGGGAGGCCGCATGTATATCACCGCAAAAAATCCTCCTCTCCCACATTCTAAGAAATAAGTTGGCATATGCCGGAGCACATGCAGCCCCCATGGCAGTGCCACGTTTTTGAAGATAGTACCAAACCTTGAATACAAAAAGATTATGTGTTAGAACAAATTCCAATAATTCAATGATCAGATCACATAAATGGCCATCCCAGTTACTCATTCCAAGAAAGAAACGTACAGCTTCAATCCCATCAGTATGTCTAATACATGTATACAGTGACTCAACATCAGCAGTTACAAGGAGCATATCTTTCTCCATTTGTATGCCATCTAATCTCCTCAAGATGTCAGTAGTATCTTTTATATAAGATAGCAAACATTCAACTACAGGTTTCAGATAGAAATCTATGAACTTGCATGCAGGATCACATAAGCTCTCATTCCCCAAAACAATAGGGCATCCAGGAGGGTCTGTTGGATTCTTGTGAATCTTTGGCAACAGGTATAATGTAGGTATTTTGGGAAATTTGACAATTAAACCGTCAAAAATCTTCTTCGGAATAGTACCAGCATTAAATGCTTGCTCCAATATCCGAAAAAGATTTTGAGCATAACCATCTGTGAGGAAGAATTCACTTTATTGCATCCCCCATTCTGTATCTAGTCAGATCACGGCCTTCCCCCACCACAGGACAAGCTCAATTTACATGTTAATCTAGTCAGAACACAAATGGCTCCAGCCTAGGACAAGCTCAATTTACACATTAATGAAGCCCAGTGTAAATGCCTTTCTGTAGGGAGTCGCCACAGCATGGGGTCAACCCATGAAAAGATCCTCATGAATCTAATTAGCACTGAACAAATGCTAGTCCCAGCTGGGTATGTAGGCGCCCCTCAGCAGGTACCCCCTCAGTAGGTAGAGATATCGGTGTCTCCTCAGTAGATAAGTATATAGGTGCCTCCTAACTAGTTAGAGATAAAGATGCCTCTAGTAGGTAGGAACATAGGTGCCCCCAGTAGGTAGGGATAAAGATGCCCTGTTAGTAGGTAGGAATATAATTACCCCCAGTAAGTTGGTCTATAGGTGTCCCCTCAGTAGGTAGAGATATAGGTGCCCCCTCAGTAGATAGGTATATAGGTACCCCAGTAGGTAGGGAAATAGATGTACAATCAGTAGGTAGAGATATAGGTGCCCACTTAGTAGATAGGTATACAGGTGTCTCTTAAGTAGGTAGGTATATAGGTGCCCCCTCAGTAGGTAGTTATATAGATGTCCCTAGTAGGTAGATACATAGTTGTCCCCTTATTAGGTAGGGATATAGATGCCCCCTCAGTAGGTGGGCATATAGGTGAGCCCCCCGATAGGTAGGTGCATAGGTGTCCCCTTGGTAGGTAGGGATAAAAGTGCCCTATTAGGTACGGTAGGTATATTGATGTCCCTTGTAGGTAGTTATATAGGTGACCCCCTGGTAGGTAGGGATAAAAGTGCCACATTAGGTACTGTAGGTATATTGATGTCCCTTGTAGGCAGGTATAAAGGTGCCCCCCAAAAAATGACCCCCGAGTAGGTAAGTATATAGATGACCTCTCGGTAGGTAGGGATATAAGTGCCCCCAATAGGTAGGTGCATAGGTGCCACCATCGGTAGGTAGGTATATAGGTCACCCTCCGGAGGTAGGGAGAAGAGGGCCCCATTAGGTAGGTATATGGAAGTTTCTTGTAGGTCGGTATATAGGTGTTCCCTCAAGAGATAGATATATAAGTGCCCCCCAAAATGATCCCCGAGTAGGTAAGTTTATAGGTGACCTCTCGGTAGGTAGGTATATAGGTGCCCCCTTGGTAGGTAGGGATATAAGTGCCCCCAAAAAATGATTCCCAAGTAGGTAAGTATATAGGTGACCTCTCTGTAGGTAGGTATATTGTGCCGCCTTGGTAGGTAGGGATATAAGTGCCCCAAGAAGGTAGGTATATAGGTGCTCCTTTGGTAGGTAGGTGTATAGGTGACCCCCGGTAGGTATATAGGTGCCCCCTCAGTAGCTATATAGGTAACCCCCTGGTAGGTAGGTATGTATGTGCCCCCTCAGTAGGTACGTACATAGTTGACCCCCAGTAGGTATATAGATGCACCCGCAGTAGGTAGGTATATAGATGTCCCCTCAGTAGCTAGATAAGCAAAATAAAAACAATAATACTCCCCTCTTCCCGTTCCACCGAAGAATGTCTCTTTGAAATTACGTCTGATGTGGGCGTTGTGATGTTATCATGGTGCCTGTGTCATGACACAACTCACAGGCTGCGTACATCCATACAGTTTAGCAGAATCACCTGTGTGCAGGGCCCACTGGGAGTCTTCCCAGCATGGCAGATTTCCAGTCCGAGCAAGGTTCGAAATAGCAGCCGTTTTATTTGGGGCACAAGCACTGGATAAAGAGTCCTAACAATACCTAGGGGCATCGCTAGGCTGTTTTATCCGGGGCACAAGCCCCGAATAAAACTCCCTGTGCCCCGAACCATGTGGGCTCCAGGCCGCTGCCGTGGGCCTGGAGCACCGACAGTTTCTCCAGCTGTATGTGCATCCGCTGGACGCACATACAGCTGAGGGCTTCTGCGGAGCAGAGAGCGAGCGCTCCCTGCTCCGCAGACAGTGTCGGACTGGCTCTCCGGAGGATCGTTGGATCCTCTGCTAGGCCACGGGTTTGACACAGCGGGGCCGCCGGGTCCTCCTAGCGCTGAGGGCCCTCTGCGGCCCCGTGCTGCTAAGCTGGCAGGGACGCGATGAAGTGATGTCATCGCGCCGCTGCCTCTCCTCGCCCGCACAGCCCGTCATAGACTGTGCAGCCGAGGAGCTGCCGGAGGAGCGTCCCGGCACTGGCGACGTGATGATGTCATCACGTCGCCAGTGTCCCGCAGAAGAGGAGCGCACTCGGCCAGGGGAGGTAAGGTGAGTATTAATGTTGTTATTTTTTATGGAGGTTACCTGCCTGAGTGACCTTATATTTATATACCTGCCTGAGAGTGACCTTATATCTATATACCTGCCTGAGTGCCCGTATATCTATATACCTGCCTGAGTGTGACCTTATATTTATATACCTGCCAGAGTGCCCCTATATCTATATACCTGCCTGAGTGCCCCTATATCTATATACCTGCCTGAGAGTGCCCTATATATACCTGCCTGAGAGTGACCCTATATACCTGCCTGAGTGCCCCTATATCTATATACCTGCCTGAGAGTGCCCCTATATCTATATACCTGCCTGAGTGCCCTGTATATACCTGCCAGATAGTGACCTTATATACCTGCCTGAGTGCCCCTATATCTATATACCTGCCTGAGAGTGACCCTATATCTATATATATAGACACTTACACCTGCCTGAGTGCTATTATCTCTATATACGTGCCTGAGAGTGACCCTAGATAGCTGCCTGAGTTCCCCTATATCTATATACCTGCCTGAGTGCCCCTATATCTATATATGCTGCCTGAGAGTGACCCTATATCTATATATATACCTGCCTGAGTGATCTTATATCTATATACCTGCCTGAGAGTGACCCTATATCTATATACCTGCCTGAGTGCCCCTATATCTATATACCTGCCTGAGTGACCCTATATCTATATACCTGCCTGAGAGTGACACTATATCTATATACCTGCCTGAGAGTGACCCTATATATAACTGCCTGAGAAAGACACTATATCTATATACCTGCCTGAGTGACCCTATATCTGCCTGGGAGTGACTATATATCTTTATACCTGCCTGAGTGCCCCTATATCTATATACCTGCCAGAGAGTGACCCTATATCTATATACCTGCCTGAGAGTGACCTTAAATCTATATACCTGACTGACTGAGGAGACATGTATATACATGCCTGAATTAGGGGGCAAAGCTTTATACCTGTGTAACTAAGGGGACATATCTATATACCTGTCTGAGGGGACCTATACATGCCTGCCTAACTGCAGGGACCTATATAGCTGCCTATCCGAGGGGACCTATACACCTACCGACTTGAGGGGACTTATATACCTATAAGTAAGGAGTTGCTGGAAATGTGAGGATTCTAAGATATTTGTGTCCAAATCTGCAGGGACGAGTATTGGCCGGGAGAAATCAGCATGAAGGTGTGAACCGGATGGAGAAGAAAAGGGAAAGTGAACGACTCCGATCAGAAAAGGCATCTCCTGTGAGTCACTAAATGTAACTGCAGTGTAATCACTTATATTTCTGATGAGCATCTACATTCAACTAGTATCTACCACTATCTGGTCCCTGTATGGCAGTGGTATATGTAATCTGAGCCTGGGGACAGCTGATAGTCACATGGGGGGGTTGCGTTTGGTCAGGGTCTGGCAGGATTATTTGATCCTTAAGTAATAATAGTTTTGGGTCTTGGTTTTGTAGGAGTGTTTTTTAGTAACAATCATTTGTCCGGGAGATTTTCTCCCTGTATGGGTGTATTTTTTGGTGACTGTTTAGGGGTATTGCACTGTCATACGGAGGTGAGTGATTTTGAAAAAGCAAATTTGTCAGGGCTGATTGTCATTGTGCAGCGACTGCTGAGGAGATGGACGGAATCTATGTGGAATATGCAGAAAAAGTAGGGACAGGCACAGAAGGTTTTTCTCACTAACAACACATGTCGCAGTTCACAATGTGGCATGAAAAATGCCGAGTGCACCCAGCCCTACTGAGCAAAACATAACACAGAGGGCCCGGGCCCCGGATGTTTTAGGACCTTAGCAACGCCCCTGACGACACTCCTGGGAATCACCATCCTGGCCAGGGCTGCTAGAGCAGAGAGAGATGGCTGGTAACCTCGGGAAGCTTGTGTACACAGGCAGAAGATAAGAACTGCTCTAACTCTGAAATTAAGAAAAATCAGAACAGCAGTGAATTTGGTAATAATCTTTATTTACCCTTGCCTATGTGTTTAACACTAATCCGTGTGATGTGAATAAATCTTCGGCTATGTTCACACGTCATATTTTAGGGTGTAATGTGGCACGTGATTGCGCTGCAATACACCCGAATTACACTCTGCAAATACAGTAATTCATAGCTCTCATTGAGAGCTATGATTAGTTGCCGTTTTCCCCGGCGTACTATACGCACTGGGGAAAAGAATTGACCTTCTTCCAGACGCTTATGCGCCAGAGAAAATGGGAGTCTATTGGAGTCGGCAGGCAGTGCCTACTTCTAAAACACCCGGCATATTGTATGCAATACGCCGTTTGAACATACTCTTCAAGGATTGTCACGCCCCGGCACTATTGTAAGAAATGCTTAAAGGGGTTGTCTCACCACATGGATTGCTTTTTATGTAAAAGATCTTGCAAAAATAAGTTACTTTGCAATATGTGTTCATTAACAGTCTCCTACCAATTCCTAGATATCCCCTCTTGTATGGGCTGCATCAGTTCCTCAGGTCGCTATAGCTACAGACCTGTTCAGTCTCTCATGACAGGCTGACAGCACTGGTTGCTATAGCTACAGACCTGTTCAATCTCTCATGATAGGCTGGCAGCGCTGGTTGCTATAGCTACCGACCTGTTCAATCTCTCACGATAGGCTGGCAGCGCTGGTTGCTATAGCTACCGACCTGTTCAATCTTTCACGATAGGCTGCCAGCGCTGGTTGCTATAGCTACAGACCTTGCTTCTACTGCAGCCTAATAGAAGCCAGTAAACACGCCCCTGAATTCAAAATGAAGCCAAGAAAACAGGACTGAGGTAAATTGCATCAATGTAGTGAGACAACCCCTTTAAAAGTATAACATTTATTCAGATTTTCGGCCTTTGAAGAAGAATGCTCCAGTTCACTGACAGCAAGCAGAAATGTAAAATTGAAAGAAAAATAATGTTAGAAAGTTGCAGAAGCTTTCATCGTATCATGATTTTATGTACATGAATCCAGAATTCCCCAAATGTAGAAAATGACTCATTTCGAGACAGATTTATCCAAAATCCATTGAGGCTGTTCACACCTGGCCCTCTAGATGGCAGCAAAGGGCTGTAGTTTAATCTCCTATAGTCCAGTGTTTTTGTGCGGCGCACCGAGACTACATCTCCCAGAAGGCCGTGCGGCGGGGCGTCTAAAGGCTTCACAATGAATTGTGCAGAATTCTTTGCTGCTGATGTGTGCAGCCTGTGCTGGGCGTCGTGTCCCTCCTGTGCCACAGACAATCCTCTCCCTTAAAGGCTCCCAGCCTGGACGTGGAGCATGTAATGTAGCAGTTCCTCCTGCTGCTTTCTCGCCATATTGCAGGATATAGAGGAGCCCAGGAGGTGAGTTGGGACTTTGCAAATTACAGAAACAAGAATGTTGTGTCTCAGCTCAGCCTTATCATCTCTGGCTGTCAATCAAAGCTGCAAAGTGCAAAAAGGAAGGCTTCTGACTGCTCCTTAAAGGTGACACCAGGGAATCCCTCTGCTGCCTGCCCTATGTAATGCTAGCTCATGCCAGGATTGGTATTTTTGGGGTATAAAAATGAAAAATAAAGCCCCATGTTGAAGATTGCAGAACACTCATCACACAGAAGCAGGATCTTCATATCAGAATAATTAGTGTCATGTTGCTTTAAGAAGATTTACAGTGCATTTGATTGGTGGTCTGCAACCTACAGCATTCAGATCATGCTGGGAGTTGTAGTTTTACAACAGCTGGAGAGTCACAAGTTGCAGATGGAGGCTGGGGCATGCTGGGAGCTGTAGTGTTACAATGGCTGATTAGCATTTGTCAGGGCATGCTGGGAGCTGTAGTGTTACAATGGCTGATTAGCATTTGTCAGGGCGTGCTGGTGCTTATAGGTTCACAAGAGCCAAAGAGACACTGATTGCACGCCTGCTGGGAGTTGTAGTGACACAGCAGGGAAGGAAGCTACAGGCTGAAGAAACCTGGTGGGCAATGTTGGGAGTTGTAGTGTCACAACAGATAGGGAAGCAACATGGCGCATTCAGGGAGCTACAGGTTGCAGACACCTATTAGGCAATTCTAGGAGTAGTAGTGTCACAACAGCTAAGGAACTACAAGTGCAGACACCTATGGCAAGTGAGTTGATAGGTCACAACAGCTAGGAATTAAGTTGCAGACACCTATTGGGCAATGCTGGGAGTTGTAGTGTCACAACAGCTAAGGAACTACAAGTTGCAGACACCTATTGGGCAATGCTGGGAGTTGTAGTGTCACAACAGCTAGGGAATTACAGGTTGCAGACACCTATTGGGCAATGCTGGGAGTTGTCAATACAGCCAGGGAGCCATGGGTTGCATGCAGCTACTATATTAGGCCATGCTAGGAGTTGTAGTGCCACAACAGCCAGAGGGAAAACGCTTGTAGCCCAGTGCACTGATTCTCGCCTTTCAAATCTAATAGATGATGATTCCTTGGCACCTTGCAATCTCTGGTTATTATATTAGATCATGTTACTTTAATTTGGAGTGGAGAGGGTTAATTTCATTTAAGTTTTCTTTGGCATCTTAAGAGGGGCTGGGACAGAGCAGGAGGCTGTAACCAAATATTTTTTTCCTATTGGTTCCTGTAAAGATCCTCGTCGGAGTTGGGTTTCCAGAAGTACAAACACCCCTTCTCATGGCGTCCAAACTTCTGAGAGCTGTCATTCTTGGACCCCCGGGATCTGGCAAAGGGACCGTGTGCCAGAGGATTGCCAAGAACTTCGGGCTACAACATCTGTCCAGCGGTGACTTTCTGAGACAGAACATCCGGAGCAGCACTGGTAAGATAATGCTATCCGCAGATCCATCCGGCGCACAGTGCAGGGGGGCAGTAACTTCTCTTTTCTATAACATATGTTTTATTAATGAGTTTGTACTTATGGCTGAATGAAAGTGATAAAATATGAGGATATGTAAAAAGCATCGCTCCAGAGAGGAACGGCATGTTCTGTATTGTACAACTGATTACCATGAGTCACAACAAGCCATTGCATCTATTGCAGATAGATACGAGATAGACAGATATTGATATGTGATAGAGAGATGGATATTAATATTACATAGATGAATATATAGATATTGATATGAGATAGATATGAGATAATAGATATTGATATTAGATGGATATATAGATACAAAGATGGATATATAGATATTAATGATAGCAACAGAGAAAAAGGCTGCACTACTAAAATAAAATGACCAAACAGGGTGCAAGCAGCTCAGACCCACGTCACAGGTCGATGAATCAAAAATAGGAAAAACCGCTGCACTCACAAAAAAGTAAAGATGAACAAATGTGCTTTATTCCATGTCAGGCGATGTTTCAGCTCTCAACGAGCTTGAGAAAGGTTCACTGTGAGCCGAAACGTTGCCTGACATGGAATAAAGCACATTTGTTCCTCTTTACTTTTTTTGTGAGTGGAGCGTTTTTTCCTATTTTAGATATTAATGATAGATAGATAGAACTGAGATATATAGGTAAATCAAATCTAAGTTGCTCAGCACACCTTGAACTTACAATCCCTCAGTGCTGGGTATAACCCATATATAGTCCCAATAAAGTATATACCCGCACAGAATTTTCATGAAATACTTACAATCTTTATTTTCATAATTCTTAACAGATGCCTTTTAGGCCCGGTTCACACGGCTTATTCAAGCCGGACTTGCAAGCCGGATTGCGCTCGCAATTCCGGCTTGAATAAGGGGGCGGGGGTGGGGGCGCGGCCCGCCGGACCCATAGACTTCCATTATCCACGGCGTGTATTGCGCCGAGCGGGGAGGAGCGACAGAATCCACTGTTCTCTATGAGAACAGTGGATTACCGTAATTACTGCGACGTATTGGCGCCGTACTGCAGCGCAAATCCGGCGCGCAGTACAGCGCCAATCCGCGCCGAAATAAGCCGTGTGAACGGCCCCTTAGGATTCGCAGGTTATCGCGACCAATCAAATCTACAAAGTTTTTGGTCCTCTCAGGACCTACATCAGATGTGCCGCTTATTATCTGGTTCTTTATATTGACGGGCGCTAATTAAATGCATAAAAAGTAAAGCTGGGCCGTGGCGCTCAGCGCTGTGAAGGCGCGTTAATTGATAAGAAGTACGATAGATACTGAGATAAAACTATTAGGGATATTACATATTAGATGAGAAACTTATACATAGAAAGATAGAAGATAGGATGGATGTGATATTAATATTAGATACATGGATATGTGATAGATAGATAGTATGAGATAAAATATTCATAAGATAAAGGATATTAATATTAGTGATATGTATGGATTATGATATATATAGATAGATGGATATTAATATTAGATGTACGGATATAAATATTAGATGGATATATAGATACGAGAGATGGATATGAGATACATATATATTCATATTAGATGGATATATAGATACAAAGATGGATATATGGATATTAATAATAGATGGATATATTGATATGAGATAAATATTCATATTAGATGGATACATAGAAAGATGGAAATATGGATATGAATATTAAAAAGATAGATGGGCATATTGATATGAGATAGATATTGATATGAGACAGACAGATATTAATATTAGATAGTTATTGAAATGGGATGGATGGATAGAAAAATACTTGTGTGAGAAAGATAGATCCATACATAAATACAAACATACATAGATTTACTATGGAACACCACAGTTGCTTTTCGTGTTCCTACTTGTGTGCATGTTTCCTGTAATGTGACATTACAGTAAGTTTTTCCTCTGCTGTAACATCACTGTGTGCATAATCTCTGTACTGTGACACCACAGGGTTCACTATTTTAATGTGGTAAAATCACTGGGCCTCATTCATGAAAAGTGTCTATGGGTTTGTTCACACGGCGTCTGGGATAAATTTTTAGATGTGTGTTTGGATCTGTGTTTCGGACCCTGAACCTGCATCTAACAAAGTGCAGTGTGATTTTCCTTTGCTTTCAATGTAAAACATGCATCTGTGTTCAGACGTCTGATCGCCGAGGTGTGTTTACTTGCATCTTTCTGATGCGTCTTTCGGATCCGTTCAAAGAATTGTCATGTCAGTTCTTGATCCGTTTGACACAGAAGACGCCGTACTTAAAGATATAAGGTGCGATCCTGCTGCACAGAAAACGCCCCAAATACGCAGCGCACTTTGGATACGTCTTCGGATACGTTTTATGCAACACTTTTCAATCCGTTTTTCGGATTGAAAAACGGATTGAAAAGTGCTGTGTGATAGAAAAGTGCTGTGTGATAGATAGATAGAAAGATAGAGACACATATGAGATAGATAGATATGTGATAGAGACACATATGAGATAGATAGATAGATAGATAGATATGTGATAGAGACACATATGAGATAGAGATACATATGAGATTGATTGATAGGTAGTTGGGTCTTTATATGATTTTGAGAGATGGGTTTTAGATACATAGTTTATCGTTGTTGCTTGTCTGTTGTGTGGTCGGATTGTGATCTGTTGTCTGTGGGACTATAGAAAAGGCTTTTGTATTCGTTTGGTGTCAAAAGGAACAGTGACACGAAACTGAAAAAAATAATCCTTAAAAGTTTTCCAGATCAGTCAAGCATAAACTCCTTTTTTGGTATCTTCAGTAAATCCTGCTTTTGCAAGGTCATTTAGACCCAAATCATTGCCTAGTCCTGTCCTCCAAATAATATGCTGTGTTTTCCCTATAACATCCAGCCGCACCCTCTGACTTTATACTGCTGCTGTCCTCCTCTGCATACGTGTGAGGAGGACACAGCTGTGGACATGATATCACCTGCCTGTAAATGACAGCAGATATTCAATAGGGTTTAAAATGTTAAAGGGGTTGTCTCACTACAAGGATTGCTGCTTTTTATGTTAAAGATCTTGCAAAAACAAGTCACTTTGCAATATGTGTCCATTAACAGTGTCCTACCTATTCCTAGATATCCCCTCTTGTATGGGCTGCCAGCACTGGTTGCTATAGCTACAAACCTGTTTGATCTATCCTGATAGGCTGCCAGCACTGGTTGCTATAGCTACAGACCTGGCTTCTACTGCAGCCTAGTAGAAGCCAGTAAACATGACCCTGAATTCAAAATGAAACCAACAAAACAGGACTGAGGTGAGATGAATCAATGTAGTGAGACAACCCCTTTAACTTTTGTCACTCGCCAAAATTCTAACGAGACGTAGCCATATTTATTATGTAGGAAACCTAAAAAAATTTTGGCACAGATCAGAAGTTGCTCATAGCAGGAGTAGATTTGATTTTCTGACTGGTATACAACAAACCAGTCTAAGTAAATGTGGGACATTTTGTGATAAAACTACTTCAGATTTGTATTCTTATAAACTGGGGCAGTATTATACTAGTTATATTCTTGTACATAGGGGGCAGTATTATAGTATTATATTCTTGTACATAGAGGGCAGTATTATACTAGTTATATTCTTGTACAAAGAGAGCAGTATTATAGTAGTTATATTCTTGTACATAGGGGACAGTATTATAGCAGTTATATTCTTGTACATAGTTGGCAGTATTATAGTAGTTATATTCTTGTAAATTGGAGGCAGTATTATATTAGTTATATTCTTGTACGTAGGAGCAGTATTATAGTAGTTATATTCTTGTACATATGAGTAGTATTATAATAGTTATATTCTTGTACATAGGAGTAGTATTATAATAGTTATATTCTGGTACATAGTTGGCAGTATTATAGTAGATATATTCTTTTACATTGGAGACAGTATTATAGTAGATATATTCTTTTACATTGGAGACAGTATTGTTGTAGTTATATTCTTGTACATAGGGGGCAGTATTAAAGTAGTTATGTTCTTGTACATAGAGGACAGTATTATAGTAGGTATATTCTTGTACATAGGGGTAGTATTATAACAGTTGTATTCTTGTACATAGGGGCATTATTATATGAGTTATATTCTTGTACATATGGGCAATATTATAGTAGTTATATTGTTGTACATAGGGGGCAGTATTATAGTAGTTATATTCTTGTACATAGGGGGCAGTATTATAGTAATTATATTGCATAGATTACAGATAATATCACAGGCATGTTTTCTCCTTTCTTTATACTTTACAGCCAGGAATGAGTCTTCAAAGCTTGTATATGTAGTCATATCTGAGTGTCTGTGTAATTCCCTAAAGATTGCTTCCTCCGGGGAGAGCGTCTAGAGGGTAAGAGACTGCTCTTCTTTTCAGATTCTTCAGAACATTGGAGCAAAATCCTCTCCTCTTCTTTTGCATCTCTAAGTCTAAATCTGTACTTGCATGTTGATGAGACAGAGGCTTGCAAATTCCCGGTTTTGTGCACAGTTACGAGGAGACTCACAGATTTAGCTCAAATATGTTGTCACTTACCACGCAACACTGAACTGATAAAGAGACCAGCGCTGGAGCCTCTTTAATTGGGTGCCATAGGCTTATATTAACCACATGATGATATGGGCTACCCCTTGGAGATTGGCCCTAAGGGTGGAGCCATGCGGAGCAAATTTCACCCTGTCTCCCAGGGGCTGAATTGTTTAGAAGCTTTGATATTTTGCAGTACATGAATCTAAATGATTATAGAGCAATTTGCTACCATCTTCTTATCAGAAATACTCCAGTGATAGCATTGTGGTGCTGAATGTACCAATGACACATCATACAACAGGCAGCAAATATAACTTCACTGCCCTCCTATTCAAACAGTCCATGTCAAGGGAGTAATTCAAATGACAGGCATAGGGAATTGCCGTTTATGTGCACATTTGACCTTATCCTAATGGCATCCAATTTTGCTGGAACCAGTTATATTCTTGTACATAGGAGCAGTATTGTAGTAGTTACATTCTTGTACATAGGGGGCAGTATTATAGTAGTTATATGCTTGTATATAGAGGGCAGTATTCTATTTGTTATATTCTTGAAAATAGGGGCAGTATTATAGTAGTTATTTTCTTGTACATAGGGGGCAGTATTATAGTAGTTATATTCTTGTACATAGGAGCAGTGTTATAGTGTTTTTCTTGTACATAAGAGGGCAGTGTTATAGTAGTTATATTCTTGTACATAGGGGGAGTATTATGTAGTTATATTCTTGTACATAGGGGGCTATTATAGTAGTTTATTCTTGAACATAGGGCGCAGTGTTATAGTAGTTATATTTTTGTACATAGGGGGCAGTGTTATAGTAGTTATATTCTTGTAATGGAAGCAGTGTTATAGTAGTTATATTTTGTTTCATAGAGGGCAGTATTATGTAGTTTATTTCTTGTACATAGGGCGCAGTATTATAGTAGTTATATTCTTGTAAGTAGGGGGCAGTATTATAGTAGTTATATTCTTGTACATAGGGGGCAGTGTTATAGTAGTTATATTCTTGTACATAGGGGGCAGTGTTATAGTAGTTATATTCTTGTACATAGGGGGCAGTGTTATAGTAGTTATATTCTTGTACATAGGGGGCAGTGTTATAGTAGTTATATTCTTGTTTCATAGGGGGCAGTGTTATAGTAGTTATATTCTTGTACATAGGGGGCAGTGTTATAGTTGTTATATTCTTGTACATAGGGGGCAGTGTTATAGTAGTTATATTCTTGTACATAGGGGCAGTATTAGTAGTTATATTCTTGAACATAGGGCAGTATTGTGTAGTTATATACTTGTACATAGGGGCAGTATTATAGTAGTTATATTCTTGTACATAGGGGCAGTATTATAGTAGTTATATTCTTGTACATAGGGGGAGTATTATAGTAGTTATATTCTTTTACATATGAGTAGTATAATAGTTATATTCTTGTACATTTGAGGCAGTATTATATTAGTTATATTCTTGTACGTAGGAGCGTTATTTAGAGTTTTGATTTGTACATAGGAGTAGTATTATAGTAGTTATATTCTTGTACGTAGGAGCAGTTTTATAGTAGTTATATTCTTGTACGTAGTGGGCAGTATTGCGGTAGTTATATTCTTGTATATAGGAGACAGTATAATAGTAGTTATATTATTGTACATAGGAGCAAATATTTTGTAGTTAATTCTTGTACATAGGAGCAGTATTATAGTAGTTATATTCTTGTACATAGGAGCAGTATTATAGTAGTTATATTCTTGTACATAAGAGACAGTATTATAGTAGTTATATTCTTGTACATAAGAGACAGTATTATAGTAGTTATATTCTTGTACGTAGGAGCAGTATTATAGTAGTTAGATTATTGTACGTAGGAGCAGTATTATAGTAGTTATATTCTTGTACATAGGAGACAGTATTATAGTAGTTTATATTACAATTTTGCTGGAACCAAGCTAATCAAAGAGTATCCCCAGCAATCCCCAAAAATCTGTTGTAGTCTGTGAAGAAATCTGGCAGTGAGTGTTTGGTTTTCTACACTGCCTCCACAGGAGAAATAAGGAATTATCAGTAACTATTGAAATCAATGGGATGTACATGTAGCGGTTCCTCCAGAGCGAGAGATGCTTTTTATAGTTGCTCTCTACTTTAGCTAATAGATTAGGGTTTTGAACAGGAGACCCCCCTCTGTAAACTTAAAGTGATTGTCCTCTTGCGCCCATTTAAAATTCAAAAAATGTACAATAACCCTTTCTATCACCTCGGATCCAGCAATGCGTCGACCTCACGCCCTGTCAGTCTTCTGTTTTCTTCTTGCTTCTTTCAAATGGAGACATCACCGCTGCAGCCAATGATTGGCTGCAGCAATTGCATGCCATGTGACCACTGAAGCCAATCAGCAGCTGCAGCATTGATGTCTCCATTCGAAAGAAGCAAGAAGGAAACAGATGACTGGCAGTGAGTAAGGACGGCGCCGCGCAGGAACAGAGTTGAGGGGAGAGTATAACTCTTTTGTACTGTTCGTGTACACTAGTAGCAGTAAGCTTAAAGAGAACCTGTCACAAGGTGATGTCCCCCTTGCCGAGGACAGCACAAGCTAGTGTCAGACCTGCTGTTTCCAGTGCTGTGTCCCTTATTCTGTAAGATACAGCAGTTTCAGAGAATTTAATGCTGAAATCTGGCAGTTTGTCAGTGTCTGTGTTGACCCTCATCAAGAACACCTGTGGCTGTTTCTGACACATTTGTTATGGTAAATTCTTGTGTTCTCTGTGAAATACCAATTCTATACTTATCTGTTAGCTGGGTGTTACCGATTGGGGGGTGTTCCTGCAGAGTCTGATTTTGTCCAATCAGTACTGACAGTATGTGCAGGGCCACACCCCTTTGAAAACTGCAGCTTCTCTCCCTTTGTCAAATAACACTATATATCAGAGCTCAGCTTCTCTCCTCTATCATATAACCCTATATATCACAGAGCTCAGCTTTCCTCCCTCTATCATATAACCCTATATATCACAGAGCTCAGCTTCTCTCTTATATAATATAACCTTATATATCACAGAGCTCGCTTCTCTCCTCTATCTATAAACCTATATATCACAGAGCTCAGCTTTTTCTCCTATATATTATAACCTTTATCACGAATCAGCTTCTCTCTTATCATATAACCTATATATCAAAGAGCTCAGCTCCTCTCCCTCTATCATATAAGGCCTCGTTCACACGGCTTATTTTGCCGCGGATTGCCGGATTTGCGCTTCAGTACGGCGCCAATCCGTCGGAGTCATTACGGTAATCCACTGCTCTCATAGAGAACAGTGGATTCCGTCGCTCCTCCCCGCTCGGCAAATCCGCCGGGCGGGGGAGAAACTGACATGCACATTCTCCAGGCGCAATACGCGCCGTGGATAATGCACGTCTATGGGGCCGGGGGGAGCGGCGCCCCCGCCGCGCTCCAGCCCCGCCCCCGTCCGCCCTTATTCCGGCGGATTTGTGAGCCGGATGGCGCTCACAGATCCGTTGGGAATAAGCCGTGTGAAAACCGGCTAACCCTATATTTCACAAGCTCACTTCTCTCCCTCTATCATATAACCCTATATATCACAGCTCAGCTCCTCTCCTCTATCATATTAACCTATATTTTCACAGAGCTCAGCTTCTTCCTCTATCATATAACCCTATATATCACAGAGCTCAGCTTCTCTCCCGCCATCATATAACCAATATATCACAGAGCTCAACTTCTCTCCCCTTCATATAACCCTATATATCACAGCTCAGTCCCCTCCTCTATCATATAACCCTAAAATATCACAGAGCTCAGCTTCTCTCCTCTATCATATAAACCCTATGTATCACAGAGCTCAGCTCTTCTTCCTCTATATATAACCTATATATACAGAGCTCAGCTTCTCTCCTTTATCACATCCTGCTCTCATAGATGGCAACAGACACCACCTGACAGGTTCCATTTAAGGGAAATCAGGCTGTATGTACAAAAAGGTGGGCATGGGCCCCCCTTTAAAAATCACCCCAATTTTTTCCAAAGGGAAATGGCCTTTTTTTCATTTCGCTTTGGGAAAAATTTTCCTTTGCTCAGTTTTTTGAAATTTAGCTTTTTTGACAAGAAAGAATTGTAACGTTTGTGGCTTTGGGCCGCTGCATTTAATGTACCCCCTGTTCACGGGTTCTTTTTCATTTTAGTTGGGTTTTTTCTGCAAAAGGGGGATTTCCCCAAGGGAAGGGTTCAACAAAATGGGATAACCCTGTGGGGCCCCAGCTTATTTCTGGAGGATTTGTGCGGGCAATCCCGGCCCGCCAGTTGGGTGCGACAGCCTTTTGGCCCCTGCTCAAAACCCCTTTAGGCATTAAAAAAAATTTTCGGAAAAAGAGGGGAGTGTTATTTTTGGTTTTAAACCCCCTTATGCTAGAAGATGCATCTGGTCTAAAAAAACGGGGCCCAGGCTCCAAATTAAAGGGGGCCTTTTATTCCCAAAAAACTTCTTTTGTTAATTTCCAGGGTCTGGGGAAAACCCCCGGGGATAAGGGATTAAAGGTGCCATTTCCGCTTTACGGGGGGGTCCCCCAGCTTTCCCGACACCCTTTTTCCGTTAAAATTCCCCCATGTTCTGTAGTGTTTGGGTTTTGGATTTTTAAATTGGGTCATGATTTTCAAAATTTGGGGGGTTTTTTTGGGGATTTTCTGGGTCATGTTAAAAAAAATATTTGTGGAAAATGAAAGCCAGAAATTTAAAAAGGGGTTGTTCACTACCATTTGCTGATTTTGTGTTAAGGGTCTTTCAAAAAACCAAATCCCCTTTTGCAATATGTGTCTATTAACAGTGTCCAAACCCTTTTAACCTAGATAACCCTCTTTAAAAAGGGTGGGAAAGCTCCAACCTATTAAAACCAAAAACCGATTTTTATCTCTCCGAACGGTGGCCCGCACTGGTTTCAAAGCTCCCGGACCTGGGTTTAAAACTTTCAAACACGGGAAGCCCGAAACCAACCCCTTTAAAAAATAAATTTTTTGGGTTTGTTTACCCGGGCCGGTTTTGGGGGGCTTTTTTTCAAAAATAAACCGTGTCCCAAAAAACTCAAAACACCTTTTAAATTGGGGCCCCCATTTTTAAGGTGGGTTTCACCAGAAAAATTTTTTTAAAATGCCACACCCGCTTCAAACCAAATTTCCCCTTTGGGCCCTGACCCACACATCAGCTCGCAGTTCCTAACTGGGTTCCTTTTTAGGGTTCACCGGCTTTTTTAGGGTGCTTTCTCCCAAATATTGCACGTACTGCCTCTAATGCAAACGAAATGCGCCCCAAAACATTAAGGGGAATCCCCAGTTTACCCTAGGAAACTATGGATTAACCCCCCCTCTCCCCCCGGGTACAAAACAATGTTTTTGAAGCGCCGGGGAGTTTTTTTAACCTTTCTATGGGGGGGGCGGGCGGCCGGCCCCCCCCGCGCCCCGGGATACTGCTGTTTTAAACACGGAACCCCGGGGAAAACCCCGGGCCCTTTAAATTTGGGGGGTAAATACGCCACGCAATTAACCGGGAACATTTTTTCCCCTTTTCAAGTGGCATGGGTGCAGAAGATTTTTAAAGTTTAAACACAAGGGGTATTTGAGTTTTTAAAAAAATTTTAAAACTTTTTTATTTTGAAGGGATCAAAAACAGGGGGTTTTAAAACTATAAAGGGGGGGCAGGGTAAACAAACGCTTTTGGGGTCCCCGCAGCCTGGGGGGGGCCCAAAAAAACCCCCCCTTTTTACATAAGGAGATTTCCTCATTCGTGGCCCCCCATTTAAACTGGGGGGGGCCCCTTTCCCAAATTTTTGCACTAGGGGCCCCGGGGGTTTAAGTTACAACCTTGGGTCCATTTCCTAAAGATTTTTGGGGGTTTGCCCGGGTGACTCCTCATTCAAACCTGAAAGACTGTTAGCACTTGGAGCAAAGAAAGATAAGAGAGGGGAAGGGGGAGGTGGCCCTTTAAACAGAAAAAAAATTTTGAAATGTAAGGGAATAAAATCTTCTTTTTCCCCCTGAACAAAGAAAAATCAAAAAAAAGCAATGTAAAATTTTGGGAAAAGTTTATTTAAAATTTTCCTTTATGTTGAAAACTAATCATTGGGAGTGAAAAACTCCCCCAAGAAAAATTTCTGCTCGGAGTTGGCGTTCTTAGCGAAAAAATGGGATGGGATACCACCCGGGAAGTGGGGGTTTCGTGAAGCACCCAAAAATTTTGGCGTAGAGAGCCACATGTATGAAACCTATCTAACAGTAAAACTGTTCTTGTTGCCCATAAAAAAAAACCCCCCCCCCAAAATTTTAAACAAGTACCCCTTTCATTTTACAATTTGTGCTCGAAAAAAAAATTAAAGGTGAGCTCTGAAATTTGGGTTTTGGGGAACAAGGGGCAGTTTTTAATTTAACAGTTTTTTCATAGATGTCCCCCCCCAAAATCTAAGGGGCCGTTTACAACCCGGGGGAAAGGCAAATTTAAACCCCGGATGGTTTTGCCGGCCGGGAATTTTTCCTGTTTTGGGGGCCGTTTCCCCCCGGGGCCCGGCGGGGGGGGGGCGGGTTTTCTCCCCGATTTACATGCACATTTTCTGTCGGGGAAACCGGACGGGAAAGTTTTGGTGCATGTTCTATGTTTTTTGCCGCCGGAAACCCCCGGCGACAAAACCGACCGGTGGGAAACCTTGGGAAATGGGGAAATTTCTGCACAGGGTTTTTCATAGACACAATTGTGCTAATTTTCGGGCCGGTTTTTCAGGCCGTCTGAAAAAAACCCCAAACCGGCTAAAAAAAAGGGTTTTTTAAAAACCCCTGCAGTGGGGGGCAAGGCCCAAAGGCACCAATTTAACAATTTGAAAGGCCCCCGGGATAAATCTGGTGCTTTTTTTAAAAGCCTTTCTTTTAACCCCCTTTTCACTTTTGATGCACATGGGAAAAAACTGTTTTTCCACGGCACAAATTTTTTTTCAGCGGCTTTTAATTTCTTGAGGTTTTTTTGGGGCGCTGTTTCTGCACTAAAATGCCTATAGTAACTAAGAGCAAATACACAGCATCCAAACCACATCAAAATTAAAATTTTGGGCGTGGTTTTTGACATTGGGCTGCGCCAAAGCCACAAAACCAAGCGCCCCTTTAAAGGGACCCCTCCAAAATTTTTTTTTTCCTTAAGTTTATAGAATTTTTCTTTCCCAGGGGGAAGAATGCCAGTAATTTTTGCTTACTTGGGAGCTGAAACCCCCATTTCTCCCCTGCTGCCCTGGGTATAGTTGCCCCACACGCTGTTTTTGGGGAATTTGGGAAATGAAAACTCTTTATGCATTGCTATGGGAAGGTTTAAAGTCCACAGGAAAAACATTGAACACCACTTTCCTTTTCACAACCAAAAAAGCACAGTGTTTTTTTTTAGAGTCACTTGTTTTGACCTAAAAATGGGCTTTTGGGTTTAAACCAAAAACTCTGTATGCCACTGCAGGTAAGCAAAATTACTGGTACAAAACCCTTTTAAAAAACAAAAAAGGGGGGAAATGGAAAAAATTGGGGTGGTTCTTTAAAAAAAACTTGGGGAAAGTTCACCCCGGGGGGTTTGGGGCCATTTTTAGCACGTTTTACGCTGGAAAACGCCCCAAAATTTGCCTCAGACCAACTTAAATTTCTTTTATTGGGAAAAAAAGTAAATAGGGCCCAAAACCATTTTTCCCCAAGCGCCAAATTTTTCAACGTAAAATTTTGAAAACCGTTTTGTTAAAAAAAAGTTGACTTTAAAATTTTTTGAGGTGTTTTTTTTACTTATTAAATCCCCATAAATCAAAAACCCGGGGAAAAGGATTTTTTAAGATAAAACCCTTCAAAAAAAAAGCTTTAAAAAAAACGCCCCTTTAAACCGGTTTTTTTTAAAACATTAAAAAATTTTCTCTTCAAAAAATGCCGTTGGGAAAAAATTCCCTTTCAATCAGAATCCAAATTTCCCCATTGAAAAACCCCGTTGAAAAAAAAAACCCTTTAAAAAAAAACTTCAAAACCCCTTTTGAAAAATTTTCAAAACCCCTTTTATAAACCGCACGAATTTAGACGGTTTTTAAAATGTGTATTTCCAAGTGAAAAACAGCCGGGTTTAAAATTTTACCAAAAAGGGTAGAATTTTCCCCTGGCCCCGGCGATTTTTTTCTTCACAGAGGTTTTAATTTTGGGCCCCTGATTTGGGCACAGGTTTTTTGTTTCCCTTTCCTGCCGGAGCGGAGGGTGCGATGAGGATTCCCTTCAAAAGAAATTTAAAATTTTTAATCCTTTTTTCCCCAAAAAATCCTTGGTGTGGAAAAATCCAAGCAAGGGAGTTAGAAATTAAAAACAAGGATTTTTAATAGGAAAATCCCCAAAGCAGAATTTCCCCATTTAAAAAACCGGGCCCTGTGAATTTTCCCTTTTTTTATCTGCCCACCGGCCTGTGTTCTAGCACAGCCTCCGCCCCCGCATCCACCGTCTTCGTCTTCTTAAAGGGCCCGCCAAAAATACATTTTTATATGAGCTCTTGTCAGAAATCTAAATTTTCAGGGGGGTGCCGGGTTTTTTTTTTTAAATTTTAAACAGCCTAAAAAAATTCCTTTCCCTGTAAAAACCCCCTTGTGGTGGGTTTCTTTTCCCCCCCAACACCTGTTTGACCATTCTCCTTTGTTGCTCTCCATGCTCTGATCTTGGGCCTGGGATGTTTTCCCCCTAAATGCGATCTCTAACACAAGGGGAAGGGGAGGGAGAGGAGAACCAAATCCTTAAAAAGCAGAGCAGTACTTTTTTGGGGGGCATCCACAGCTAGGTGAAGGTTTTCAAAAAACTACACAGCAGCTAAATTTTGGGAACCAAAATTTGTAATTTTGACAGTATTTAAAAAGACGCTTAATTTTGCATTTAGCAAGTAAATTTTCTATAAAATGTCATTATTTCTTAGGTGAAGTTACTATTTCCTAACACGCACAATAAGGGGCCGTTCACACGGCTTATTTCGGCGAGAATTGGAGCCGTACTGCGCGCCGGATTTGCGCTGCAGTGTGGCTCCAATCCTTCGCAGTAATTACGGTTATCCACAGTTCTCATAGAGAACAGTGGATTCCGTCGCTCCTCCCCGCTCGGCGAATCCGCCGGGCGAGGAGAAAGTCACCTGCATATTATCCAGGCGCAATACGCGCCGTGGATAATGCAAGTCTATGGGGCCGGCGGGCAGCGCCTCCGCCCCGGCACCGCAATTACGGCTTGAATAAGCCGTGTGAACCGCTAAGAGTACCAGAAAAGTCGTTATACCACACACAAAGAATGGTAAGGAGCTACACCCCTGTGTAATTATATGGGGATGTCATGAGAGCCTCACCTCCTAAGATCTTTAGAAGGAATCCAAGCGATCAGTGTTTATAGACACACATTTGACTTATATGACTTATATGTTATCACATACACATTGATAAATGGGGTATTATGGGGTTGTCCATCTTGGACACTTATGGCATGCCTACAGGATATGCCATAACTGTATGATAGATACAGGTCCAACCTGGGATCTGCAGCTATCTTGAGAACAGAGACCTTTCTCCCTGCCCTCATATGGTGTGAATGGAGACACATGCGCGTCTATTCATTCACCTCCATGGGAGATCCGAGAACAGCCAGGTAGATGTTTTTAGGGTAATGTCGGGCAACAGTATTGATGTTGTTTGAAACAAGAATGACTCCATAAGAAACTATATAAATTTTTTCATCAGGTCTCCTCTCACTTTTTTTGTACTATCCTAGAGGAAAAACAGACGGCAGGGCTGGATGTATGTAGGTGCATTGTCTATTGAGGGGACTTTCCATAGATATGAATGTCAGTCCCAGGAAGATTATATAGAGCAGGTTGTCCGCGTGCCAGACTGACTGCTGCGGGGATATTAGGTGATAGCCTTTCTTCAATTCAGCAAACCATTTCTGGGCTTCAGATGTCAGCGCGTAATGAAAAGTGGAAAATGTTAATACAGTGTTTTCCTGCATAGTTTATTGGACTCTGGTGCTGGCACATGCGTATGGTGGCACCGGTGACACTTATTCGAGTGGCTGAAGCTCTTTAGCTGGTCCTTGCAGGATGTTGCAGCTAGCATAATGGGGGCATTGTGGCTTTCATCGTTGTGGGGGTATTGTGGCTGTCACTGTTATAAGGATAACGTGGCTGTCATTATTCTATAAGCATTATATCTTTCATCTAATGCCTATAGGCAATGTAGATATTACTATTATAGGGGCAATATTACAGTCACTGTTATAAGGCCATTGTTATGGAGACAATGTGGCTATGGGTATGTTCACACGCCGTACGCGCCGCAATACGCCGGATGTTTTAGAAGTACGAGCTGACCTGCATGTACTTCTAAGGCGCCCACAGACAGCTCCTATTGACTTTCACTTTCGCCACCACCCAAACGCCGGGAAGAGGCGATGTGTCATTTCTTTTCCCCCGGCGCATATTGTACGCTGGGGAAAACGTCGGGTAAACATAACTGTCAATGAGAGCTATGAAAACCATATTTGCGGGGCGTAATTCGGGCATATTGCAGTGCAAATACGCACTGAATTAAGCCCATAAATATGCCGTGTGAACATACCCCTAGGGAAACGTGGCTGCTACTGTTCTTGGATCACAGTTATTGGGCAATGTGACTGCCACTGTTATAGGATCACTGCTTGGGGGAATATGGCTGCCACTGCTTTGGGGGGCTGTTATGTGCTATTATGGGAACGCTATGACTAACTTTTATGAGGGCACTGTGGTTTACTCTGTTATTGGGACATGTGGAGGCTCTCACAAATGGTTGCTTAAAAAACTTTCATTTAGTGTATAATAAAGGAAAAAGTTGTTGGTGGTCTAATAGACCCAATTATACGGATTCACTTGTAGGACTCCACTATTTAGGCTGTAATTCTACATTCTAGTCCTTGGTTCATAATTCCAAAGAATATGTCATAATTACCTGGTAGATACAGGTTCCACTTCTAGGTCTCACATCTAAGTATAATATAGCGGTTATCTTGCCCTTTTTTAGCACCTGGTAAAGCATCCACTATAACCAGGTGGAGAATGAATTAAGAAGTGACCACCACCCGTGTGTAAAGTGTCCCATTCACGTCAATGATAGTCACAGAAACTTCCAATCCATATCTATAAGACATTTATCCCATACCTGTGGATATGCTAAAATTATATACAGAAATGAAATATTCCAGTTGCAATTCTTTATTCATTACATAGTGAAATGCATTCCAACAGAAGTGATGTGGCCTTATGGCAAATAGGTGTGACTTTGCAGGAGTGCACAAAAAAATCTGCCAAAATTTGGGTGCAATTAGTGGCATAAATTTAGACTGGAATTTATAAGACTAGACTTTTAAACATGCACCAGATTTATCAACGCTGTTATAGATATGGCATGTTCATAGAGGGTCTAGTCTAAGTCTACACTGTTTAAGTATTAGGGTATGTTCACACAGCGTAATTGCGGGCCGTACTTTGGGGCGTAATTATGCTGCTATATTATGGGAAAATTATAGCTCTCAATGAGCGCGATGATAAGCAGACTTTTTTCCCCGGGGAAAACAAAAGTGAATGGGGGTCGGTGGAGAGCGCTTTAGAAGTACACGCCACTATACGCCTGCAATAAGCCGTGTGAAATCACTCTTAGACAGTAACTATAAAGGGGTTTTCACATGGCGTGCTTTGGGGTGTAATTGCGCTGCAGTGCGCCCAAAGTATGCTCTGCAAATACAGTAAAATCCCGTAGAAAAAAGTGACCATGTCACTTCTTGCCAGCGCTTATGCACTGGACAAAGGGAAGGTTGAAAGGGGGCCGGTCGGAGCGTCTTAGAAGTATGTGGCTTCTAACAGCAGGGTTATAGCTGTGCGCATAGGTACATGCCGCTATCCGTTGTTTGAACCCAGCCTAACCGTAGCAGCCATAGCAGATGCTATTGCCTGAGGCGTTGATGGGGCCAACTTAGTCCAAAAACATTACACAAACATTTTTATGGGGAATCGGTGACTTTCCTCTATCTCAAACTGCTATATTAGTTCTCTGATTCTGAGAACATGAATGATAAGTCTCATATAACTGTTACTTATGAAGCTGTTTCAGATTCCTATAATCAGTTAGTGGGGGCCCATCTAATTTTGCTAAGGGTCCCCATGAGTTCTACTTACACCCCTGTAGACAGTTTTAATAAATCTGCCTTGTGTTCTAACTTGATGGTACCTATCAGTCGGCTTATTTTACGCCAATTATTGTGCCATTTTTTGCTGCACTATGTAGTATGTCAAGCCACATGCCGTCCATGAAGCCACGCTGGCTCCCTGCAGAAAGTGTTTTTGGCAGAAAAATGGCACAATGGGCCCCTTTTACCAAAACTAAGACTGTCTCTGTTGCCCATAGCAACCAATCAGAGCCCATAGCAACCAATGAGAACTCATACCGACCAATCAGAGCTTATAGCAACCAATGAGAGCTCATAGCAACCAATCAGAGCTCATAACAACCAGTCAGAGCCCATAGCAACCAATCAGCTCAGCGTTCATTTCCAGAGCACTATATGAAATGAGAGAGTAGCTATGATTGATCGCTATGGGCTCTGATTGATTGGTTGCTATTGGCTCTGATTGCTATGGGCAACAAGGACAGTCTTACTGTTGGGCAGTTTTGATAATGGAGGCCTTATGTTCTAACTTGATGGCGTCTATTTTGCGGCTCATTTTATGCCAATAATTGCACCATTTTTTGGGGGACAGTGTAGTATGTCAAGCCATGCCTCTTCCATGAATCCATGCCCCTTCCCTGCAAAAAGTTTCTAAGACACCTAATAAACCTAATGCAAATCATGTACACCAGTTTTTTTTGGTGCAGAATAATTGCACACTGGGCCCTGTTTGTCCAAAGGGACATAAAATAAGCCAACTAAGAGGTGACATCCAGTTAGAACATAGGGTCTCTTATCAAAACGGTCTCATTGTAAAACTACCTTTGTTGCCCATAGCAACCAATCAGTTGCTATGGGCAAACTAGAAGCTGGTTTGGGAGTGGTTGCTATGGGCAACAAAGCCAGTTTTTCTTTCAGACGGTTGTGATAAATCTAGCCCGTTGACTTTAGTAAATACGCCCTGTGTTCTGCAGGGGTGAAATGCTCTCTAATGTGTTAATATGGGGGAATGAGATCTAGTAAGCAGATTGATGTCGTCTCAATGCTTGTTTGTGTGGATTTTGTGACCTAGTTTTCTAAGCGTTTAACCTTTCTCTGGGCCTATTAACCAGCGACTGGAGGACTTGGCTGCACATGGAGTTTTCTTTTCTGATTAGCTCCAGGAGGCGGCTGAGCGTAGCCGTTGCTCAGCAGGAGCAAGGACCATGGAGGGTGTCAGGCCTCGCTAATGAAGAGGGCAGCAGGAGTGAAGGTTAACTGGTAAACAGCATGCCCATCTATATTAATCATTGAGCCTATGGGGCGGGAGATCACGGCTGGTCTGATTCCTAAAGCTCAGGGAGGGGCATCGATTTGGTGAAGTAGTTTGCTTTGGATTTACTCCAGAGACACAATAGGTAGAAACAATGCGCTGCGTGGAAGATTACTGTAATGTGCTTGCTGGATTACAGTGTAGCTACAAGAGTCCACGGAGAGACGGCCACTTTGCAATCTACTATTTTACACCCTCATTCTTGAAGTTCCCCTTTTTAAAGCGGTTTTCAGACCTTATGTAAATAAAACTGAACATTGCATTTAGGAATACATCTTTAATTTTCCAATATAATTAGTGGTTATCTGTTGTTTTTTTTTTTAAAAAAACCCTGTATTTATAGACTTTATAGATGTGTGTTTTTTACATTGATGATGTTGCTTTCGGAAAGTCATCCGTTACTATACATACACTATAAAATGCCTGCTGAGTAGCTCGCGTACCTTGTATCTGCTGGGTATGCATGCTAGTTAGCAGGTTGGCTGGAACTTTAAGGCCATGTTCACACGGCTCATTTCGCAACGGATTTGCAGCCGTATTTACGGCCGCAAATCCGTTGCGAAATCCGTTACAAACAAGTAACTGGCCGTTTTACATTGATTTTAATGGGAAATACGTGTCGTCGTTCAGACGACACTTATTTCCGTTCCGGATTGCGGCAGCGGATTGCGGCCGCAATCCGGCCGCAAAATCAATGTGCATGTCAATTATTTCCGGACGGATTCACCAACTATAATGAATGCGGATGGTGAATCCGTCGGGAAATCAGTTCCAAATACGTGCCACACTTAGTGGCACTTATTTGAAACTGATTTAGAACTGATTTCGGAACGTATTTACGTCGGAAATCCAACGTGAATCAGTTCTGAAATCAGCCGTGGGAACATAGCCTAAGGGTATGTTCACACAGCATGTTGCATCTGATTTTTAATCCGTTTTTAGATGCGTGTTTGGATCTGTGTTTCGGACCCTAAACGGACCCAAATGCGCATCTAACAAGGTGCAGTGTGATTTTACATTGCTTTCAGTGTAAAACACGCATCGGCGTGTTTACATGCATCTTTCGGATCAAGAATTGACATGAAAATTCTTTGAACGGATCCGAAAGATGCAGCAGACGCCCAATTTAAAACTATGGGGCCGTTCACACGGCGTGTCTGGATCCGATTTTGGATCCGTGTTGGAACCTAAAATCGGATCCAAAAACGCTGCAGCAAATCGGATCCTAAACAGATCCAACATGTATCCAAAAAGCAGCTGTGTGTTTGCATAGGTGTTGGATGCAGCAGGATCTCACCCTATAGTTTAAAAAAGGTCTCCTGCTGCGTCTTTCAGACCAAGAATTGACATGTCAGAATAGAGCAGCAATTTATATGGTTTTATCCCATAGATTAGCATGAGGTGGAAAGTTCTGTTTTCTCTGAAGTATAAGAAGGGGCATTCTGAAAAAAAAGAGGAATTACTAAATTCTGCATCAAGAAGTTTAACAGATTTTATTCTGCAACTGCATTGACTAAAAATCTGAGTGTCGGTATTGGGTTGTCAGAATTCACCCCTCTCTTCCGTCTAAAAAAATGTTAGGGTTCACATGACCAAGCAATGTCTTCAAGGAATCACCTGAACTCAACAAAGCCTGTCACTTTTTTAGACATTAAGATACAGGTAAGCTCTGACAACCATGTTCCTGAGCTGCTGCTGTCAAGAAGAAGAGAAGAGAATCCTTTATAACATTGGAGGCTTTGTGTATGCAAAAATAAAACTTAAAGAAAGATGCAAGTTGCTGTTGTGAGAGCTTAGTGGAAGTGTTGCTGTGTTTTGAGCTCATTGATACTGCACCAATCTCCCAATGACCTTAAAAACACCTGCTGCTGAAGTTTCTGCAGTGGCATGTGGCATTATGGAGCGTCTAAATCCAGACACGTCCCAGCTGCAGTGTCAGGCGGTGGTATGAGGGCAAAGGCAAAGCATGGAAACATTGTGGTCCAAACCAATCTGCAAAATGTGAACTGAGGCACAAGGCACCATGTGCCCCATACCTTAGTGTAGGAACACGTGCCACGGTGCGCATACCAATTTCCCCTGTGCTGCCTCTGTAGGTATAATAAACATTACCGCCAAGTCATAACAAACAGGTATAATAGTTTCTTAGCAGATAAGGCTCTTATCCTTATCTTTGTATAGCAAATGCGCTACTTTTAATTATACTTACTTGCTACTTTTATGTGTCCTGGTTCTGTAGTCAGTGACCGCAGTTTACCTGCATTGCCTTTTGTAGTAGACTACATCCTAGTCCCTCCATTATGCTTTATCCTGCGACTTTGCACGTTAAAGGGAATGTGTCATCAAAATGGACTTATTGTTTAACTCACATTTTTATGTTCAACACATTTTTTAAGAATTTTTTGGTTATTTTTTTTTTTTAATTTTCCAGATCACTTTCAATATTTTTTAAGAATTCCTAAGTCCTGCAGTTCTCACTTTGGCCACTAGGCCTCATAGTCGTCTGGCACTTCCTGTTCTGTACAGAAAGATTCTCAGTTGTCTGCTCATTATCAGCACAAAGAGGGTCAAACTGAAAGGAGACACCAGTGTGAATAGATAACACAGGGTCCACCAGTCACAAGAGGAGATAGTCACAGTTCACCCTTTCACCTCCCTGCACAGTGATTTCTTCCCAAGTCACAGAGCATGACTAGAAAACTCTCCTATAGAAGTGAATGGGACTGAGTCAGTCTTAAGTCTCCTATGTGCATGTAGCTACTGTAAAGCATCTCTCTGACTGCTGTTAAGGCAGTGCAAAAAAGGCCTAGTGGCCAAAGTGAAAACTGCAGGACTTAAGAATTATTAAAAAATACTAAAAGTGATATGGAAAATTTTAAAAAGAACAACCAAAAATTCCTAAAAAATGTGTTTAACATAAAAATGGGACTTAAACAATGACTCATTTTTTGATGACACATTCCCTTTAAAGCAACACTTACATCAGAAAGGAGTATTTTCTGTTAACACCAATATTCCTGGAAAATTATTTTTAAGAACTTTTTTGGCAATACATACATATATATTTTTATTTCGACAGTCCTATGTCATTAAAGTTACATTCCAAATATTGTTCTTCTCTAGCTGTTAGGGTACGTCCACACGACAAATGTCAAAATACTTGATGGATTCCGAATTCTAAAGCCACGTCGTCCTAAGAGTAGTTTGATACAGTTTTCAATGTAGATTTTAGGTCATTTTTTTCTGATGGATTTAGGGATTTAGACTAGGGGAGACCTGTATGATCGGGTTTTTCACCCTTTTCTTGCGTAAAATGCACCTAAGTGAGCGGCTACGATGTCTAATGTGCCTAATACATGTGTTTGGCGCATTGTTTGTAAAACTCAACACTTTTTAATGCACCTAAAATGAGGGGGCGTACTGGGGGCGTCGCACCACACTCGTATTATTAGACATAAATATGAATGTGGGTCAGCAAAACTAGGCACATTACTGCTCGGACAGGCAGACCTATGTCAATGTTCTCTGCCTGAGCCTGAGGAGTCGCAGTGGAGATAGATTTTCTGTAAGGGGCAAAAATGTCCAATATTTCTCAACTTCCACCAGTACATTAATAAAATGTAATTTCTGATAATTAACAAACTATATAAAATTAAATTTAATAAAAAAGTATCATAAAATATATAATATCCCAAATATATAAAAATTTCTCCTATAAAATGTATTTAAAATTAGTAGAATCTAAAACTAGTTTTACATTAAATATCCCGTTAATTATGTAATTCAGATTTTTTAATTTTTACTCCATTAAATTTGAAATTTATTTTTGCTGCTCTCACTCTTTATTCTACATACAGCAAGAGCCAGCACAGCACAGGTATTGCTGGGACCTGTGGTTCGCCAAGCAAGATCACTACCATAGTTTCTATTCACTGACATGCTATTCTAATGACTTTTTTTATTTCCGGCCCATCTATAGCCTTTATACATGTTTGGTGCATTACTAATGCGCATAAGTTCCGTAATGTGGCAAACACACAGGCGAGGCGCGGGAACTTTAGACACCATTTATAATCGCACAAAAACCACTTTCATACATTCATTTTTATTCACACAAAAAAAAGATGAGAAAATGAACTTCAATGCATTTGATTCATACATGTCTCCCTAGATCTACACAGCTCATGAATACCGTCGGATTTGTGGCAGATTCAGTATTTTGAATGCACCGAAAATCTGACGGTACGCTGTGCTGAATAGACGGCATTAAAAAAACGTGCTGTAGTCTATACAGCATGGATGTTTTACCGTCACATTTAAAGTCCCATACCTTCAATTGTAGAGGGCTGACGGCAAATTTCCACACATTTTCCATGTTGAATACGACTAAAGAATGAGCATGTTCAAAGTTTTTTACCACTCGCCGAAAATATGAGCCGTATGAACTATGTGTATTTTTTAGTGATGTCGATGGGAATAATTTTTTTTCTGTTTTAAACAAGGATTTAAAGGGGTTGTCTCACTACATGGATTCATCTTACCCAAGTTCTGCTTTCTTGGTTTCATTTTGAATTCAGGGGCGTGTTTACTGGCTTGTACTAGGCTGCAGTAGAAGCCAGGTCTGTAGCTATAGCAGCCAGTCCTGGCATCCTATCATGAGAGATCTAAAAGGTCTGTAGCTATAGCAACCAGCGCTGGCAGCCTATCAGGAGAGATCAAACAGGTCTGTAGCTATAGCGACCAGCGCTGACAGCCTATCATGAAAGATTGAATAGGTCTGTAGCTATAGCGACCTGAGGAGCTGATGCAGCCCATACAAGAGGGGGTATCTAGGAATAGGTAGGACACTGTTAATGGACACATATTGCAAAGTGACTTGTTTTTGCAAGATCTTTAATATAAAAAGCAGCAATCCTTGAAGTGAGACAACCCCTTTAATGTCGAAAAAAACATAGAAATCCTTGTTGTGTGGAACGAAGCTATCACATTATACTTGTGAGTGTTCCTTTAAAAAGGCTGTCCCATGACAACATTTTTTTTTTTACTTTAAGGCCCGGTTCACGCGGCTTATTGCCGGCGTAATAGCGGGGACGGATTTCGCCCCACAATTACGCCGGCAGCCGTGCAAGCAGAGGCGGCGCGAGGGGCTGGCAGCTCGCCGTCCCCATAGACTGTCATTATCTACGGCGCGTACGCGCCTTAAATAATTCACTTGTCACTTTCTCCCCGCCCGGCGGATTCGCCGGGTGGGGTGGGGCGACGGAATCCATAGTTCTCTATGAGAACTGTGGATTACCGTAATGACAGGGACAGATTGGAGCCGTACTGCAGCGCAAATCCGGCGCGCAGTACGGCTCCAATCCGCGCCCAAATAAGCCGTGTGAAAGAGGCCTAACCAGTATCTGACTGGGCCGTTTACTCCTCTTTTCTGACCAGGCACATTTTCCTTTTCCGTAGTACACACACATATGAACGCTGTAATGCTTTCTTGCCCTCGGTTATTGAACTAATTTTTTGGCCTTTTTTTCGTGATATGTTACAGTTTATTTTTATTACATTTTTACATTAGTTTTATTTATTTATTTTTTGAAAATATGAGGGAAAAAAGTAAAAAAGCTTTTTATATTCAATGATTTTTTTACTTAGAAACCGCAAAAAAAAGTTGAGTGAAATTTGAATAAAAACATACGTATCCCGTACCTGCATGGATTTTGTTTTTTTACAGCTTTCACACTTTTGTAGACGTAATGTTTTATCTGTTTTCTGCAGGTTGATATGATTACGGCAATAGCAAATATTTTGGTGTTCATTATGTTTTAGTACTGTAAAAAAATGCAAATATTCTCTATTTTTTGGGTTTTTCCACCTGTGGACCTAAGGTCTCATTTTTTTTTTTTTTTGCGGTTGAAGTGTACTTGTTATTGGTACCGTTTTGGGATAGATGCAACCTTTTGATCACTTTTTATCTGAATTTTTATGGGACGGGAAATGACCAAACTTTGGCATTTGTAATTTTTTTTTCTTCTACAGTTTTTAATGTATGTGATAAATGTGCTGATCGCAGTGAGCAGTACGCGCCACAATTATGCCGGGTGCTTTGAAGGTCACACTAATACACGCATACTCCTGTGGCGCAGGGCAGCTGGCAGCCCGCCGGCCCCATTGACATCCATTACTCGCGGCGCGTATTCACTGCAAATAATTGACATGTCACTTATCTCCCGGCACATACAATACGATCGTATTGTACGAGCAGGGAGAGGAGGCGTAATCCATAGTTCTCTATGAGAGCTGTGGATTATCGGAAGTATGGGGCATTTCCCCACGTATTAAGCGCAGTACGCCGCGAAATACGCCCCAAAATAAGCCATGTGAACATACCCTAAATGTCAAGGCTGTGACGTCTAAGCGGTTAAATAGCAGGGAACAGAGCCAGCTCCGTTCCTTGCTATTGGTGGCGGGTGTCATCTGTAATTAGCAGTTGACACCAGCTTCCCGAGTAATAATGCTACATAGAAAATTAGCGATACCAGGGCAAACAAGTACATCCTGTGTCAGTGAGGTTAATGTTTTCAAAGGTTGGATTACCCCTTTAAGAACCTGTCAATTAAAGAGGTTTTTTAATCTGTTTTACAGAGCCTGCTCTTCATAGCCCGCTTTAGGTTCCCATTCCTGTTCAGGCTGTGGGTGGGTACACCGCAGTACTCCTAGCTGAGCCTGTTAGACATTGGGGATGAAGGGGTGTTAAAAGCAGAGAAGGAGGCTACAGAGCTCTAAAGTGTTCAAATATGTCAGTACTAAAGATAAACAAGCTCCTGTGCTGCTGATAAGACACAGCAAGGGGTGCCTCACCATCCTGGCCAGAGCTACTAGAGCAGAGAGAGGTGTTCAGTAACCTGGGAAATCTTCTGTACACAAACGGGAAATAAGAATTGCTCTGACTCTAAAAGGAAGCAAAATCAGAACAGCAATGTATTTGGTAACAATCTTTATTTACCTTTTGCCTGTGTTTAAAGCTAATCAATTTGGTGTGAAAAACCCTTGAAACAGATTATCAAAATATGATAGGTAGGAGTCTCTTAGAGGAAGAGACACCCCCAAGTCCTCATTTCTGAGTGTGTAGCCACTGTGCAGGTGAATGGGGCCAATGGAACAAGCTAATAATTTCATACATTTCTAAATAGAGTGGCTGAGTCAACTCTCAGACCAAGGACCCGGGACACTACAGTCTTGGCAGCAGTGGTGGTTTCAGAAGTGTCTCACCTGAATTATTTTTGTAAGGGAATTCTAAGGATCTACTTTAAAGAGGGCCTGTGACCTCTCCTGACACGTGGGGTTTAGTACATACTGGAGCCTCATCTATTATAACTCTGCGTTGTGCTTTTCCTCTGTTATTCCAACTAGAAATGTATTAATCAGTCAGATGGGTGTTACCGTTCCAGTTTACAATGAAGTGTGTCCCTGCCCATACTGCCTGTCAGCACTGATTGGACAATGTCACACTGTGGAGGGACACGTCCCTGAGTGGTAACACCCAGCTGAGGGATCCAGTTATGTATTTCCAAGGGGAATAACAGAGGGACAGCACAACAGAGTTATAAGAGAAGACAGCGCAGAATTGTCTTCCACAAAGTATAGGAAGGTTTGTCCAGCTTCTCTGTCAGGGATCAATATAGCAGCACTTCCCAACATGAACTCCAGGCTTGGAATTTTCACACCACACCCAGCTCACCTAACTTCCTAGTTTACATGAGCCAGGAAAAACCCGGAATGGATATGTGGGAGCAGTCATCCCTCCCATCTCTGAGACTGCTGCACTGAAAAGCCGGCCCGGAATAAACTGCTTGAAGCAGTTATGCTAAATTGAAAAAAAACATGTTCGCAACCTAAGGTTACTGACTTATTCTGTCCAGCCCACTTCACTGAGGCCCTGAAGCACGGCAAATATCGGCCATCGACCACCATGGCATGTGCTTGTCACTATATATCGCGTATACTCGAGTCAGCTGTTCGTGTCTGGGCGTCGGCTGCGAAATCTTCAGCTGTATGTGACTCCTCTGGGAGTGCATACATCTGACACTCTAGTCACCCATCGGCGTCCAGGCGCTGCCATGGCCCGGGCACCAGCAGGGATACTTCAGCTGATACTTGCAGCTGTGTGTTTGGGTGTATGTTGGATGCAGCAGGATCATACCCCATAGTTTGTTATAGGGCTTCTGCTGCGTCTTTCGGACCAAGAATTGACCTGACAATTCTTAGAACAGATCTGAGAGACGCACATTGTAAATCACATTGCTATTTATGAGATTGGAACTGGGCTCCAATTAGACTGCCTTTATTCCCAGCAAGCTTCTTTCAGTTGTCTAAATTGTTTAGAAAGGTGTTTCAAGTGAGTAATCAATTCCTGTGTTTGAAGTCTTGTGGATACAAACACACTCATTGACTACTCACTTCCCAAAAAGTTTAGATAAGTGAAAGAAGCTTGCTGCTAGTAAAGGCAGTTAATTGGAGCGCAGTTAAAACTGCACCAAAAACTGCGCTGTGTGAAAGCACCCTTATGGGTTCTTTCCAGCTGTACTACAAATTATTAGTGGAAACAGAATGGAAAACATCCAAAAGCTGAAGAACTTCAGAACCTAATAATTTTTCTCAGCTGAGAATTTGCTACAAATGTACAGTATCTAGTCCAACATTGTAACAGACTATCAAGGATACTGTGGAGAGGTGGGCAGCTGATGTGTTTAGCTCACAGAGAATGTACAGACTGCACACAAATGTAGCTAACCCTGAAAATGATTGTGTTCACAGGTTTTCAGAATATTCCAAATTACTGATACTACATGTCAGTATTGGGCCCCATTTTCTTTACGGTGCTTTCACACGGTGCAGTTTTAACTGTGCTCCAATTAAACTGCCTTTATTACCAGCAAGCTTCTTTCACCTCTCTAAACTGTTTGGAAAGTGAGTAATCAGTGTGCTTGTATCCACAAGACTTCACACACAGTAATTGATCACTTAAAACACCTTTCTGAACAATTTAGACAACTGAAAGAAGCTTGCTGGTAATAAAGGCAGTTTAATTGGAGCCCGGTTAAAACTGCACCAAAAATGCAAGGTTATGCACATGGGGAGGAAAAATCTTTTCTATGATTACTTGTTAAATGGAAAAATTCTGGGTAACAGTGATTGGAGAAGGACTTGGGAATCCTAGTGGACAGTAAACTTAACTGTAGCCGCCAGTGTCAGGCAGCAGCTGCCATGGCAAACAGGATCATGGGGTGTTTTAAAAGGGTTGTCTCACTACATTGGATCATCTTACCTCAATTCTGTTTTCTTGGTTTCATTTTGAAATCAGGGGCGTGTTTACAGGCATAAATTATGCTGCAGTATAAGCCAGGTCTGTAGCTATAGCAACCTGAGGAGCTGATGCAGCCCATACAACAGGGCATATCTAGGAATAGGTAGGACACTGTTAATGGACACATATTGCAAAGTAACTTGTTTTTGCAAGATCTTGAACATAAAAAGCAGTCATTGTAGTGAGACAACCCATTTAAAAAGGGCATAGATGCACATGATGAGAACATCATTGTTCCATTATATAAGTCACTGGTCAGACCACACATGGAATATTGTGGACAGTTTTGGGCACCAGTGCACAGGAAAGACATTAGAGCTTGAACAGGTTCAAAGGCGGCAATGAAAATAATAAAAGGACTGTGCAGACTACAATACAATGGTTTTTAGATGTGTTTGACACATCTGGTGGATTTTTTTGGAGATTTTTGGTTTTTTGCACGTTTTTTGGCACTGATTTTTTTCCAGTTTATTTGCAGATTTTGTGCAGTTCTTTGATATTTTTTTTTTTTGCCATTGACCATGTATTAAAGGGGTGTTATCGTTTCATTAAATGGTCTTCAGAATAAGGGGACAGTGAAAACAAGCAACTTTGCAATTGGATGTCATTAGCAAAGCTGCCTTGTTCTCACAGTGTCCCTTATCTTGTGTTTTTATTTACACTGATATCCAGAGTGGGTCTAATCCCTCCTCCTTGCATTTCACTAGCTGAGAGCTCATTTACATTCTGTACAGCCCCTGGGTCGATTCAAGGAGCTGTGTGTCTGACTCAGAGTTAGGGGCCGTAGCATTTTCTGTTTCCACACCTAGCAGAAACAGACTGCAGCAGATTGTACAATGAGAAAACATGACGGTTTTGTCCCTGTGCCTAACTCTCCTGCATAAACGCAGATCTGTGCCGTTCTTAGAAAGCTGTAATACATCTCCAGCTGTGAGAGATCAGTGCTCAGATTAGATTGAATGCAGCCTGTGGTATGTATACAGCTCTTATAAAATAAGACTGATAGGGAGAGACACAGTGATATGTGGACTCAGAGGGGAGGGGGGGGGGGGAGTCTCAGGCCAGCAGTGAAGGGGGGATGATGTCATCCAGCTGGGAGGGGAAGAAACGCCCCTGCATTCACAGAGCTGGGAAGCTAAGAGAAGTGTGAATCAGCCGAAGTAAGGAAGCGTTACATCCCCTTTAATGAACAAAATTTGTGTGACCGTGTGCAGTTCAGGTCTATGCCACTAGGTGGAATTCAGCAGGATACCTGCTACAAATTTGCCACCGAAAACCTGGGTTTGGTGGGGGAAGCAGGGCCATCTTTTCCATTGGGCACACTAGGCAATTGCCTGGGGGGCCCACAAGTATAGGGGCCTCAGGTGGGATATGCTTGTCCCAGGAATAAAAGAAACATACCCATAATCCCATGGTTGGCTTTGCTTATTTTACTGTTTGCGTGTTTTTGGGATGTGCAAATAAATAAAAACCATGGTGGAGAAGGGAGCCAAAGGCTCCCTGCCCTTCCAATCAGGCTGCGGGACATAAGTGGCGTGATAATATGGGTGTGCATGGGGGTGGCTAGAGGCATGACCTAGTGTGATGTCCTGTATTTGGACAGGGCCTCCTGCAGTGCTCTGCCCAGGGGCCCATAATGCTGTTGAGGCGGCTCTGGGGGGAAGGAGACTTGCTAGTGTCAGTAACAATAGGTTACTGACACAGATAGCTAGAATGGCTGCCTTGCAGCCAGGTATGGGTCTCCTTTCCCGGGACGGTCGTAGCGTTGGGGTGGGAGGCCGTCCCCACTTTCCAGACCACGTTTTGGATAGGGCTCGGGATTCCTATAAAAAGCCAGGGCCTTCAGGTGTACGGGGGCGTGGTCTGCTACCTGCAGTTTGGAGTGGCAGTGGAGCTGGAAGAGGCTCTGGCCCCAGAGGCTTAGGAGAAGCCACAACCTGGCAGGAAGCTGGGTAAAGGTGTGGTGTGGCGTTAGGCTGTGGCCACGGACAGACAGGGACTGTACATATGGTTAGTGATTGGCTGGACGGCCAAGGGTTTATTTTGTAAGTTTTGCTTGTAATCCTTTGTTGGAGTAATAAAGCTGGCTGAGGCCAGTTGGAAGAGAAACCTTATCTCAGACTGCTATATTGGTGCCACTCCGCTTACCCAGGCGGCGATCCATGCGTTAACGCCCCCTGGACAGTCAAGATGGCGTCCGAGATGTGAGTGGAACCTCACAGTATGTATATTCTATGGATTGTGTGGGACCTATATTGTATCATTCTTCACTTTTAAAAAAAAAAATGCAAACTGCACAAATTACGCACAAAACACGTGTCAAAACAAGCACACAAAACCCTCCACTCACTTTTTGACGGTTCCCATTGTCTTCTGTGTTAACTTTCTGTGCAGAAATCATTCAGATGAATGAACATGTTCTAAGCTTTTCGGAATGTCGGCGACCTGAAAAAACGTCTGCCGGAAAATCTAAAAAAAACTGCTGCATGGACTTTATATTAAAGTCTATGCAGATGGTTGCTTGTAGGTTTTCAGGCAGTGTCTAAATCCGCAAACTGTCGGAAAAATCATCCAAAAAATACATGACGGCCATAAGAGAGGAAGTGGATCTGAGAGGAATTTTCTTAATTCACTACAGTTCAAAGGTTGGATACATTTTAATGAAAATAAAAAGTTATAGTCCGGTACTGGGAAGTTGGATACATTAAGTAAATATACAGTTATATGACAGATTGGAGAGGGTTGGATATTTTAGATGTATACGTTATTGGTATAAGCCGACGATATAGCGGGCACTATTTGCAAAACAGAAAATTATTGCTGAGTATAAGGCGTTTCAGGTTTCCGCGGATTTGTGCGCCGTATTGAGGCAAAATCGCCGATGAATAAGGGGCGGGGCAGGGCGGAGCGCGCGGGGCGCCGCTCCCGGCGCCATAGACAATGCATTGTTTACGGCGCGTCCGCGCCGTTAAAAATGTGCTGTCACTTTCTCCCCCAGCGGGATGATTTGCCGACGGGGAAGACGACGGAATCCACTGTTCTCTATGAGAGCAAGGTGGATTACCGTAATGACTACCGCGGATTGGCGCGTATTGAAAGCGCAAATCCGGCACGGAATACGGCGCCAATCCGTCGGCAAATAAGCGTTGTGAACGGGCCTAAGTCTAGGGTGGAAAATGCAGCGGCTAGTGGTGAATTTTAAAAATAAAAATGGATACCAATAAAATTACATAGGCAGTTTAATGTCCCCCATAGGCAGATATAGGCAGCTATATGTCCCCCATAGGCAGGTTATAGGCTGTTATAGGTCGTTATAGGCAGGTAGGTCCCTGAGGTTAGGTCCCCTAGGCAGGTTATAGGCATGGTATAGGTCACCCTAGGCAGGTATAGGCATGGTATAGTTGTTATAGGCAGGTATAGGCCCCCTAGGCAGGCTTAGGCGTATGTCTTAGGTAGGCACTAGGCAGGGTATAGGCAGGTATAGTCCTTAGGTAGCTATAGGCAGGTATAGGACCTATAGGTAGGCTGTAGGCAGGGTATAGGCAGCTTATAGGTCCTATAGTTAGGCTGTAGGCAGGGTATAGGCAGGTATAGGTCCTATAGGTTAGGCTGTAGGCAGGGTATAGGCAGGTATAGGTCCTATAGGTAGGCTGTATAGGCAGGTATAGGTCCTATAGGTAGGCTGTAGGCAGGGTATAGGCAGGTATAGGTCTCTAGCGGCTTAGGTAGGCTGGAGGCAGGGTATAGGCAGGTATAGGTCCTCTAGGTAGGCTGTAGGCAGGGTATAGGCAAGTATAGGACCTCTAGGCAGGTATAGGTAGGCAGGGTATAGGCAGGTATAGGTCATCTAGGCAGGTATAGGCAGGCATAGACAGGGTTTTAAAACAAACAAAAAACACTTACATGGCTCCCCGCTGCTCCGTCTCCTCGCTGTCCGGCCTCCCGCGCGCTGTCCTGTCTTCCCGGCACAGGCGGGTGATGTCATCAGGCCGCGCACGCAGCGTGATGACACACGCCGCCTGTGCCGGAAACTCCAGATGGCCGCGGCCGCCCGGAGTCCACTGCGGCGCAGGTAGCGCTCGCTCTCTGCGCCGCAGTGGTATCTCCTCACCTGTGTGCGCTCCGGAGGATTCGCACACAGGGGAGGAGATCGCTGACAGCGCACGGGCCATAGCAGCGCCTGGAGGCTGTCAGCTGTACTCGGCCTTCAGCTATATGCGCTCCATGAGGAGCCGCATATAGCTGAAGCGTCCCTGTCGGCGCAAGGGCCATCGCAGCACCCGAGCGCCGACAGTGACTCGAGTATAAGCCGAGGGGGGATTTTTCAGCACATTTTTTGTGCTGAAAAACTCGGCTTATACTTGAGTATATACGGTAATATAACAAGTTATAGTGACCAGGATTCTGGAGAAGGGTCTGGATACATTTCTAGATGTAATAATATAGCAAGTTATAGTGGCCAGGATTCTGGAGAAGGGTCTGGATACATTTCTATAGTGTAATAATATAACAAGTTCTAGTGACCGGGATTCTGGAGAAGGGTCTGGATACATTTCTAGATGTAATAATATAACAAGTTCTAGTGACCGGGATTCTGGAGAATGGTCCGGATACATTTCTATAGTGTAATAATATAACAAGTTATAGTGACCGGGATTCTGGAGAAGGGTCTGGATACATTTCTAGAATGTAATATATCCAATATTATAGTGACGGATTCGGAAGGTGGATTTTCTGATGTAATATATAACAGTTCTAGTGACCGGGATTCTGGAGAAGGGTCTGGATACATTTCTAGATGTAATAATATAACAAGTTCTAGTGACGGGATTCTGGAGAAGGGTCTGGATACATTTCTAGATGTAATAATATAACAAGTTATAGTGACCAGTATTCTGGAGAAGGGTCTGGATACATTTCTAGATGTAATAATATAACAAGTTATAGTGACCGGGATTCTGGACAAGGGTCTGGATACATTTCTAGATGTAATACTAAACAAGTTATAGTGACCAGGATTCTGGAGAAGGGTCTGGATACATTTCTAGATGTAATACTATAACAAGTTATAGTGACCAGGATTCTGGAGAAGGGTCTGGATACATTTCTAGATGTAATAATATAAAAAGTTATAGTGACCAGTATTCTGGAGAATTGTCTGCATATACATTTCTAGATGTAATAATATAACAAGTTATAATTACCAGGATTCTGGAGAAGGGTCTGGATACATTTCTATATGTAATAATATAACAAGTTACAGTGACCGGGATTCTGGAGAAGGGTTGTTGATCCAGGGATTTATTCTGATTGCCAGATTGGAGCCGGAAAGGGATTTTTTCTCTAAAATGAGGACAATTGGCTTCTACCTCATGTTTTTTTTTTTTGCTTTCTTCTGGATCAACGCTATAGGACAATAGGATGAACTGCATGAACGTCTGTCGTTTGCCAGCTTCGCAATTATGTAACTAGTGACGGCAAGCAGAACTCTTGAAAATAATGAAGGATGGAAACACAGAGTATATCTGAAAGCCAATTAGCTTTTTTTTTCTGTTTGGAAGTGTCATTGTTACAAATACTGAGGAATTTGACATTTGCTGAAGATTATTGGGAAAATGATGAGTGGCGTCTTCTTTGCTCTTAAAAGAGGCTTTGATGTTGTTGCTTTATGGTGACCTGGAGACTGCGGCGTCTTGTCAGGTCTGTGCATTATAAATGAAATCAAAGCATATCCCATTTTGCACTGGAAGATTGATTGGTGGTTTGAGGTGCTTTGAAGTAATCAATCTTATAATTATATTGTGTTATGGCTGTGCATAACATACCTTCCTCACTGCTTCTTGCTCAATCTTTAGATTGTTAATCAAGATCTATTGTCTGTCCATATGGGCTACAAGGAATCAGCATAATGCATTCCTGCAATGCTGCTTCTCACAGAACTATGTCGAACTTTGCAGCCATTATTTTTCATTATGTTGGATTAGGGCGGGTTCACATCTGCCTCAGAGGTTCTGTTCAGAGCCTTTCTCACATATATGGAACCGAATCGAATTGATTAACTTTAAATAGCTAGAAAAAGGTGAATAAAGACTATTACCAAATACATTGCTATTCCGATTTTGCTTCCTTTCAGAGTTAGAGCACCTCTTATCTCCTGCTTGTGTACACGAGCTTCCCTAGTTACCAACCACCCCTGTGATCTAGAGCCCTGGTCAGGATGGTGATATCACTCCCTGCTGTGTCTTATCAGCAGCACAGGAGCTTGTTTGTTTCTCACTGACAAACACTAACCCTTTAGAGTTCTGTAGCCTTCTGCCCTGCTGTTAGAACCTCTCCACCACCAATGTCCCTCTAACAGGAACAGCTAGGAAAAGCAGAACTCTAAAGGGGTTGTCTAACTACAAAGGTTAGCTTTCAACATATAGTGAACAATAGTAAAAGACTTTTTCCAAATACTTTGCTTTGTTGAGGAGATAAGAGAGAGTTTTCTTCTGCTCTGAGTGAACACAGTTCAGCATCTAAGAGCAGGGAGTGACATCAACACAGGTTGGACTGCCGACAGCTTGAGAGCGGAGTGTGTTATCTCTAACAAACAAAGGAGTTAATTACTTTGAGCTCTGAAGCTCTCTGCTTTATAGATAACATATCCTGCTCTCATGACAGTGCAATTAGAAGAAAAAAGAGCTGATATGCTAATCACTGCTATAGAACCACCCACAGCCTGACCAGGAAGAGACAAGATGCATAAATATAAAGCTGCTTGACTCTGTGAAACAACGTGGTAAGTCAAACCCTTTAAATGTCAGTCAGTGATGTAGAACCGCCAACAACCTGTACAAGAAGTGGGTGCCTGAAGCTGGCTGGGAAGAGCAGGCTCTGAAACAGCATGGTGAGAGCACCCCTTTGTTGTCACGGGATCACCCAAAACATACCAATATTTATGGCATTGTGGTAATATTTGATGGAGACTGCTTTGATAATAACATTCTATACATTAAGCTCTTATTGATGGCTGCAGGCAGCATTTGGAGCCTTGTATCAGGAAAATGGGCCCCAATTGCTATAAAAGCAAATTGTGAGGACCGGTGACCTCTCCTGACCTGTCTGTTTTAGTAAATCCTTGTGTTCCCTGTGAAATAACAATTCTGCAGCATCTTCTCTTATATCTCTACCCCTGCCCCTGATCTCCCTATTACAGTCAACGGCTCTACACTTTCACTGGTCCCGCAAGTCCGCTGCCTTGGGTTAATTCTAGACTCTGCTCTATCTTTCAAACCGCACATCCAAACCCTCACCTTTGCCTGCCGCCTCCACCTGAAAAACATCTCTCGCATCCGCTCATTCCTCGGCTATGACACTACAAAAATGCTGGTCCATGCCCTTGTCATCTCCCACCTAGACTACTGCAACATCCTTCTCTGTGGCCTCCCAGCTAGCACTCTCGCTCCCCTCCAATCCATCCTTAACTCTGCTGCCGTCTTATCCACCTCTCTCCTCGCTACTCCTCTGCCTCTCCCCTCTGCCAATCCCTTCACTGGCTTCCCATTGCCCAACGAATTCATTTCAAGCTACTAACCATGACCTACAAGGCTCTCCATGACCTCTCCCCTCCATACATCTCTGCCCTAATTTCCAAATATCTCCCCCCACGCAACCTCCGCTCCTCACAGGACCTTCTCCTCTGCTCTCCCCTTATCAGCTCCTCACACAACCGTCTCCAAGACGTCTCCCGTGCTTCACCCACACTCTGGAACTCACTGCCCCAACACATCAGACTCTCCTCCACTTTCACCAGCTTCAAAAGCAACCTGAAAACCCATTTCTTCAGGCTTGCCTATAACCTTCACTAAACTTGTCACTACTTCCTCCACAGACATGTCTGCCCCTCACCTCCTGTCTCTTTCCCCCTCCTTGTAGATTGTAAGCCCTCGCGGGTAGGGTCCTCTCTCCCTCTGTCGTGCCAATTGTCATTATCCCTTATCACTGTACTCGTTTGACTTATGTAATGTATGTAACCCCCTCGAATGTACAGCGCCCTGGAATCAATGGCGCTTTAAAATAAATAATAATAATAATAATAATCTCTGTTTTGTGTTTTTCCACAGTTATTCCTCCTAGAAATGTATCACTGAATCTGTCAGATGGGTGTTACCATTCCAGTTTTCAGAGGGGGTGTGTACCAGTACACACTGACACTAAATAGAAAGGATTTGATAATGTCTTACTGTGCAGGGACACACCCTAATTGGCAACACCCAGCTGACAGTTTAGTAATAGATTTCTAGGAGGAATAACAGAGGAATAGCACAACACAGAGATATAAGAGAAGAGGCTGCAGAATTGGTATTTAATAGGGAACACAAGGATTTACTAAACCAGACAGGTCAGGAGAGATCACAGATTCTCTTTAAGGGCTTGTTCACATGGCGTTTTTGGACGAGGTTTTTGGAGCGTTTCCTCGCCCAAAACCTCGTCCAAAATGCTTCCAAAACGCCCCCAGTTCATTTGATTCCTATGTAAAACCTCGCTGTAGTTCACACACGACGAGGTTTTTACACACTTCTTTGGAAGCGCTGAAAAAGTGTCATGTCAATTCTTGTATACATGAAAAAAACTTTGAGATTCTTAGTTCACCTGTTTTGATCAAAATATGCATATGCCACCCCCAGCTTACAACGAGATCTCAAGGCGAGTGGTCCAACTCTATCTTTACCTCTCACTAGAGTCAAATTCAGACTTCTCATTGGGTCAACCGACCTCCATAATCCAGAGAGAAAAATTAAAAAAACACCAACCTTGCAAGCATACTGCACTGATATAACAGCCTGTGGAGGTGGGCGGGGTGCAAGAGACAAAAATGGAGGCATCCATTCCTCCCTTTATAAATTAAAAGCCATAAATGCCAAATACAACGTATAGTTCTGCCCAAAAAAACATTTCTGAAAAACACCAATGTGAACCTGGGTGCCACTGGCTTGGTTGCGGCATATATATATATATATATATATACACGCATTCCAATACCAGTGGCACACCAACTGCTAAAGGGGCTATACAATACATGGAAATCCCTAAAGAAGCATTTATGCTATCTATAATACATGAAAAAAACTTTGAGATTCTTAGTTCACATGTTTTGATAAAAAAATGTTTATGCCACCCCCGGCTTACAACGGGATCTCAAGGCGGGTGGTCCTACGCTATCTTTACCTCTCAATAAAGCCAAATTCAGTTGTAAGCCGGGGGTGGCATAAGCATTTTTTGATCAAAACGTGTGAACTAAAAAATCTCCAATTTTTTTTCATGTTTTGGGTAGATACATAAATGTTTCTTTAGGGGGTTTCCATGAAAATTGTATGTCAATTCTTAAGCGCGTTTTTGGGCAGGGAAATTGGCACGTTTTCGCCGCTTTTTTTTGTCCGCTATTCATTTGAAAGGGGGTGAAAACCTCACCCAAAAACCCTGATCAAAACCTCGTAAAAAACCTTGTCTGAAAACGGTTTCAGGCGATTTTTTGTTTGGGTTTTTGGGCTAAAAAAAAGGAAAAAAAACGCTCCAAAAAACCTTGTCCAAAACCTCGCCCAAAAAAACTTGTGTGAACATCCCCAAAGGGGGGTTTCACAGGATTTGAAAAAACCATGGCATTTTTACCCCAAAAAAACGTCCCCCAACCCCCTCCCCCCCCACGGGGTTGTGCAATTTTAAAAACCATTCTCCCTTTGGGTTTTTTTTCAATTAAACTGAACTGCAATACTAAACGTAACCAATGGAGATGTGCGCCATTATTTCAGACAAAACCTTTCAAAGCTTTTTGAAAATTTAAATCCCCCCTAAAATTTTGGGGGCCCATATAATCCCCCTATTAAAAAAGAGGGGATTTTTATTTTGAAAAACCCCTTGGTTAAAAGTGAACCCCCCAAGATAACTTCTTATTTCAAAAGAATGGGAAAGCCAGGGTAATACATGATTTTTTCAAGTTTTCTAGAATAAAACGGGAAAACTAGGGGGCCCGGGTTTTCCTTAAATCTGGGCCCCCAAATTGCCCTAAATTGATTCACACTCCCCCCTGAAAATTTGTCTTTTTTTGTTTTTCCAAACCCGGGGGCATAAAAAAAGGGGGTTTTGCAAAGTAGCAGTCTTTAACGGGGCCCCTTTGCAGCTTGGGGGGGCCCAAAAGCCTCCTGCCCATAGGAAAAACCCCCGGTTTTATAAAAAAACAAAAGGTAGCGGGGGGCCCCAAATTTTAAATTTCTTTCGAAAAGGGGGCCCAGGAGCTTCAAATTATGCCTCTGTTCCCACCTACAGCTTGTGTGAGCTGCCCTTCTTAGATGCTCTCTGATTTACCCTCTTCTCCCTCCCTGATGAGAGAAGGGGATAAATAGGCAGAGAATCATCAGACGTTGGAGCACTACTTTGACGGATCTCTGTGAAGCATAGCATCCAAGTGCCTCGATTCGGATCAGAACGAATTGTAGTCTAAATCGCCCCAAACAGTTTCTAACCATAACTTAACCTTAACTCGTAAAAAAAAACCCCCCCAAAAGGGTTTGGAAGGCCCCTTTTTAATTTCGGGTTCCTGCGGGGTTTAACCCCCGACCCCAGGCAACCCCCCTTTTAAACCCGGGGGCTGGTCGCCCCACGCTGCGCCCAGGGGTGCTGTTTGCTCACCCCTCCCTTTCCCGCTTCCTCCTCAGCAAGGTGCGCTCCTCTGCACTTCCTCCCCACAAGGGGGGCGCCCCATTCTTTCCCTGGGTTTAAAGGGGCCCGTGCGCACAGGTAATTTTGCTCCTCCAATCCAACCTTTTCGGAGCTTTTTTTAAAGGGTCCATTTCCCGCTCTCCCGGCCCGTTGTTGGTTTTCCTTTCCTTTGGGGGTGGTTCTGCATCGGCGCACCTCCTTTTTCTCATTTCCCCCCTTTAAAATACCCCCGACTGACATCCATTTTCTGTCTTCGTTCCTGCCGTGGCCTGCTAGTCCCCTTTTGGCCCGCCTTCCCCTCAATTTTGACCTGTTCCGTCCTACCACTTGGGCTTGCTCCCAAAACCTACTCAGGGTAGCGCCCGGGAGGTTTCCCTGCATAAGCCCTTCCAACTTTGCGGGGGGTCCCGGTGAAGAAAAGGGGGCCCCTTAGCGTTCACACGGCTTTTTTAAAAACGATTTAGTGGGATTCCCGATCGAAAATCTTCCGAAACAGGGGAAATAAGTGCAAAAGTGTGGCAGTATTTCGCGACGGTTTTAAAACCCCCCATTCTTATAGGTGTAAATCCGCGGAAACCCGGCCCAAAAATTTACATGCACATTTTTTTTTTGGCCGTTTTTTGCGGGGGCAATCGGCACGGAAATACATGTGCTGAAAAGCACGTATTTCCCAAAAAAACCCAAATAAAAAATGCCTCACCTTTTTAAGATGATTCCGGAAGGATTTACGACGTAAATACGGCGCAAATCTTCCGAATAACCGGGGGAAAAAAGGGCCCTTAACTCCGCTCGTTTTTTTGACCATTTGGGTCCCCATCATTCCTCGAGCAGCGGGGAAGCTCGAAAAAATTTTTTTTACTTTTTCCTTTTTTGAACTGAAAATTTGGGGTTTTAAGTCTTTCTGCGTCACTTTTGGGTCCAGCAGGTTCCGTTGCTTTGATGTGACTTGCAGTCCCGTGGCACATTAAATGGAAAAGCTTTTGGGCAGAAGTGATGTTGAAGCGATGGATCCAGAGAACTCAGAGGCGCCATAGAGAGCTAAGTTAAGCCTAAGGAGGCCTAAAAACCCTAACCCTAACTTAAATTTAGGGTAACGGTTGAGGGGAAGTAAAAAAATTTAGGTTTAGGGACATCCAATTCTAATTTTTTTGAATGTAGTAGACTTACAGGGCCAGGGCTGAGAACAAGGGGCCCAGACAAAAGGTAGGTTTAAAATTTAAGGCATTAAAAAGTTGCTTTAGGGTGCTTTCACACAGTGCGTTTTTGGTGGTTTTTTGGCAGGAAGGAAAAGCAATTAATGCTGCATGCTGCCAAAAATCACGGCAAAAATCGCAAAGAAAATCTCGGTAAAATCGCAATTTTTTTGACACGATTTTTGCCGGGTTTTTTTTTTTGCACAAGTACAACATTAAAAAAAACGCACAAAAAACGCCCTGTGTTAAAAAATTCTTTCACACAGCGCAGTTTTGGTGGGTTTTAACTTGCTCCAAAAAAACTGCCTTTTTTCCACACTTCTTTCACTTATCTAATCTGTTTTGGGAAAATGAGAATCAATTGTTTTGTAACCACAAGACTTCAAAAAAATAGTTTTACTTTTAAAAACCTTTTTGAACATTTGCAATTTAAAGAACTTGCCCCTAATAAAGGCGTTTTAATTTGGGGCACATTAAGGGTGCTTTCACACAGCGCAGTTTTTGGGCAGTTTTAACGTCTCCAATTAAACGCCTTTATTACCCCAGCTTCTTTTTACTTTTTAAAATTTTTGGAAAGTTTATAATCAATTAGGTTTGTAAACCACAAATCCAAAAAAAGTAATTGTTTTTTTGAAACACCTTTTGGAAAAATTTAGACAATGAAAAAAGCTTTTTCTGGGAAAAAATTGCAGTTTAATTGGAGCGCAGCTAAAACTGCACCAAAACTGCGCTGTGTGAAAGCTCCCTAATTTTGCAATTTAACAAGCAACTGAATAATAAAATGTCAGTGCAGAGGTGTGCACCACCTGTAAAGGGCTTGTCTAACTTCTACAGACCCTTTAAGGACATAAAGGGTTTAAGAGAGTCAATGCCTATTAAACCCAAGATTATGTTCTTCTTGACCTTGCTTTTGCCCCGGGTAAATATCTGAATCATCTCATTTAGTAAGCGGCTTGTATCAGCTTGTGTTGTAGTTACTGGAGTTTACTATCAGTGTGCTGCATATTATGTTATTTAGCTGGTGCATGTGTCTAAGGAGGAGTATGTGACGGAGGAAAAACCTCATTTGTATTTTGGGACGTGAGAAAAGCGACAGCTTTTAAAGGTTAGGGCTCAAAGGAAAACCTTCCCCATGGTTTATGCTCCCTACGACGGGAAAGAACCTGGCTCTTGATAAAGGGGTTGTATTAGGGAAAAACTGACTCGTGATAAGGGTTATATGATAGGGGAAAGGAAGCGAGCTTGTGAATTAGGGTTATTGTGAGGAAGAAGCTGAGCCTGTATATTAGGGTTATAGATGAGGGGAGAAGCTGAGCTCTGGATTAAAAGGTTTTTATAAAAAGGGGAGAGAAGCGAGCTTGGTTTTAAAAAGGTTATTATAGGGAGAGGGCTGAGCTTGGATATATAGGGTTATTTTTGGAGGAGAGAGCTGAGCTCTGTGAATATAAGGTTTATTGTAGGGGAGCTGAGCTGTGATATATGGGTTAAAGATGGAGAATGAGCTCTGTGATTATAGTTATATATGAGGAGAGAAGCTGACTCTGTGATTTAGGGTTATAAAAAGAGGAGAGAACGAGGCTCTGTGATATATAGGGTTATTGATAGGGGAAAAGGTGCAGAGCCTTTTTGTATATGGGTTATATGATGAGGAGAGAACTGAGCTCTTTGATATTGGGGTTTTTGTAGGGAGAAAGCTGGTCTTGATAATGGGGTTATTGTTTAAGGAGAGAAGCGGGCTCTGTGATATATAGGGTTATATGATAGAGGAAGGACTGAGCTCTGGATATATAGGGTTATTGATAAAAGGGAAAAGCTGAGTCTGTGATATTTTGGGTTATATGAAGAGGAGAGGACGATCTGTTTATCCCATTGGGGGGTGTCACATAAGTAACCTGGCAGGCCAGGGCAGAGGGGGCCTTTTGGGGTGGAGACACCCCCCTGGAGGACCAGGGACGTGGTAAAAAAAATTTTTTCCCAATTCTTGCTTTTTTCTTTAAAGGGAAAATTTTCAAAAAATACACAAAATTTTGTTGTCGATTTACCTATAGAGAACAGTTAAAGAGAATCTGTTACCTTTTTGCCCCCCTTTCGGGGCAGCACAAGCCAGTGTCAACCTCTGTTTCCCGAGCTGTGCCCTTATTCTGTAAAATGCTGCAGTTTCAGCCGAAAGGGGTCAAACAAAGAGTCTTTTTTTTTTCTTCCAAACCCCGCCCACCCCGGAAATAGCTCGCCCACCTAAAATAAAAACCCCATTACTTTGAAAGGGGAAACATGTGAATAAGCCAGGGGGGCGGGGCTACCTTTTGGGGGGCGGGCAACACCGTCATGAATAAGATTTTTTAATCAAAAACAACAATTGGTTTTGACTGGAAAACTTTTTTTGAAAAAACACAGCACACGTGTGGCAGCAATTTAATAGACATTACAAATTCAAAAAAACATGGGACATTATGGACTAAGGGAAACCCTCAAAAGGGACATAGGAAATTTGGAAAAGCTTTACTGTAACTAGAAACAGAAAAAAATTTTGGTTCTCAGTTTACACTTTTGGCCAAAATGCTTAAGCCCACCTCCCAATCATCAAGGGGACCTCAAGTGCAGGTGGGTCCTACGCTATTGTCACCTCTATTGGGTCCTATTCAGACCTGCATACCTTAGGGAGCGAAGATACCTGCTTCAAAGAACACTGCACTGGTTAAAACCTGGGAGTGGGTGGGGTGCAAACACCAAAATGGAGACTACCACTCCTCCCTACATATATATAATCAAAAACAACAATTGGTTTTGCACCCCACCCACTTCCCCAGGTTTTAAACCAGTGCAGTGTTCTTTGAAGCAGGTATCTTCGCTCCCTAAGGTATGCAGGTCTGAATAGGACCCAATAGAGGTGACAATAGCGTAGGACCCACCTGCACTTGAGGTCCCCTTGATGATTGGGAGGTGGGCTTAAGCATTTTTGGCCAAAGTGTGAACTGAGAACCTCAATTTTTTTCATGTATTCTAGTTAGCTGTAATGCTTTTTCCAAATTTCCTATGTCCCATTTGACGGTTTCCTTAGTCCATAATGTGCCACTGTTTTTTGAACATGAATAAGATTTGAGCATTAAATACTCTAAAACTCCAGCATCTTACAGAATAAGGGACACAGTGCTGAAAACAGCAGGTCTGACACTGGATTGTGCTGTCCTCAGCCAGGGGTGAATAATCTATGTGACAGGTTCCCTTTAAATTGCTATGAGCATACCCTTATACTTCCTACCTCCACTTTAACACACCCAAGCACTGAATGAATTGTTCTTCCTTCTCTTCCCCCTGGATCCAAAGCAAACAGGAATTTCATGACATGCATGAATCATAACATTTTTCTCCGCTGGATCATCCAGGGTTTCCACAGATCTTTCTTTTCTCATAACAATTTGTTAGTCCTGTGGTATATATTGATGTTTTACATAACGAGGAAAGGACTGACCATAGCTATGAGGTTCAGTTACTATCTTAATTGTAGTCATTAGGACACATAGATCTAAAAAGCAGCTGTATACACAAAACAGTATGGGCGCTTTCACACAGAGCAGTTTTGGTGCAGTTTTACCTGCGCTCCAATTAATCTCCCTTTATTACCACAAGCTTCTTTCACTTATCTAAACTGTTTGGAAAGTGAGTAACCAATTAGTGTTTGTATCCATAAGACTTCACACAAAGTCATTGATTACTCACTTGAAACAACTTTCTGAACAATTTAGACAACTGAAAGAAGCTGCCGGTAATAAAGGTAGTTTAATTGGAGCGTGGTTAAAACTGCACCAAAACTGCGCTGTGTGGAAGCACCCTTAAGTTGCACAGAGTGGTTGCAGTGCGGCCGGGAACCCAAGGTGGCATGCTGCTCCTGTCTTTTTAATTAGCTTGATTAGTGGCCACATGAATTTACAGGTGAACACTGGCAAAGCCACACTTTGACCAGGAAATTTGTGCATCCACTAATCAAGTGAAATAAAACACTATTACAGTGCATCGCATCTACTTTTTCATTATGCTTCTAACATAGAAGATTAGATTTGCTAGCCTGCAAAGGGGTTGTCTCACTACATTGATTCATCTTACTTTAGTCCTGTTATGTTGGTTTCATTTTGAATTCAGAGGCGTGTTTACTGGCTTCCACTAGGCTGCAGTAGAAGCCAGGACTGTAGCTATAGCAACCAGTGCTGGCAGCCTATCAAGAGAGATCGTAGAGGTCTGTAGCTATAGCAACCAGTGCTGGCAGTCTATCATGAGAGATCGTACAGGTCTGTTGCTATAGAAACCAGTGCAGGCAGTCTATCAGGAGAGATTGTACAGGTCTGTAGTTAGAGCAACCAGTGCTGGCAGCCTATCAAGAGAGATCGTACAGGTCTGTAGCTATAGCAACCAGTGCTGGCAGCCTATCAAGAGAGATCGTACAGGTCTGTAGCTATAGCAACCAGTGCTGGCAGCCTATCAGGAGAGATCGTACAGGTCTGTAGCTATAGCGACCTGAGGAGGTGGTGCAGCCCATACAAGAGGGGATATCTCAGAGTAGGTAGGACACTGTTAATAGACATATATTGCAAAGTGACTTGTTTTTGCAAGATCTTTAACATAAAAAGCAGCAATCCTTGTAGTAAGACAACCCCTTTAACATTAATTGCAATAAAGAAATAAAAATTGTCAAAAGTATATATACCATTTACATTGTTTCCCAAGCATTGTATGTATATGAAGAAAGTCACATTTGATGCGTTGGTTTGGTGGGTATAGAAGAGGTGTGATAGGCTGTCTGCACACATCCCTTGTTGCTGTCATGGGTAAAAGATTTATATAACATATCAGACATCGTATAAACATGATGGAGAACAACGCCGCCCAATAGACTGCCTGCTGCTCAGTTTTTCCCCCACTATTTTTGATGAGGTGAGATCTCTGAAGCAGAAGTGAGCGCAGCCTTATGTTCTTCCTTGTGGAAGTAAAGTCCACTAACCAGTGCTTCTTTCTTGCTCGCAGATGCCGGAGTACTAGCCAAGCAGTATATGCAGCAAGGTCTTCCCGTCCCCGATGACCTCATCACCCGTGTCATGCTATCTGAGTTAGAGAAGAGGACGACGCACAGCTGGCTCCTGGATGGTGAGCTCACACTTCCTCGCTCCTGCTGCTCTACTCCATGTTACAGTTTACACATAATGTGAAGTGACTTTACAATTTCTTGCTTTATATATTGTGTTTTATGTACTCCAATCACCTATAAAGCTGCATTCAGAGTGCATGCCCTGCTGGTCAGTGTCTGTACAGAAAATGCTCTGCTGTGATGCAGTTTGGGATATGTAGTCTTTCTGAAATGCTTGCTTCCGGTGCTGTACAAGCAATCTAGAAATGACAATATGCGCTACACTTCACCAAGTTCTAAAATCTGATCCAGAGACATGGAAAGCCTAAGGTACAAGTCACTACTTAAAGGGGTATTCCAGTATACAAACCTTGATTCCTATTAAAAGTATTTGGTACAAGGTAAAAATCCACCTAATCGCTCACCAATTACTGCCTTAAAATGTGATGTTGATAGGTTGTTGCCAAGGGATACGACCTGTAGTTCAGTTTTCTGGTCAGGCATGCTCAGTTCCAGCTTTCTAGAAATCACCCGTTTCCAATCTTCCATTTTTCGTACTTTTTTTGTAAACTCTTTTCCGACGCTTCTTATGACGAAATTGAAGTTACGGCTTCTTCCCCTTTTTTCGGGCAATCATTCCCGGACCTGTGTGATGCGCCCGATGCTTGCATGGACGTCTGTGATCTCACTCTTATGAAGCCTACGAGCCGCCTCCACTGCCGAGTCTGTCGTATTAGAACTGATCGACCTTGTGATGAGCGACTTGTTGATATTTTGCCTGGACATCGACCTCTTGGCTTCTGAATGGATGGACGGACTTCAGTCCATATTCTTCCCACTGTCAGGGCCTCACATGATGCAGTTTGGTAATCTCCTTGGCCCAGAGACGCTATCGATAAGCTGGATGCTGCTGCTTCTCTATTCTTGGGAAATCATCTTCATGGCTGCTCAGACCAGAGACCTTTCACTTGGGAATCAGCCTAATAACACACTGAGCTATTAGGGAATGTGAGAACAGCTTGTAATTTGCAGTATACAAAGAAAAAAAAAAGATTGTCCAACCACCAGGAGCAAAACAGTAACAATGCAGTTACATGACAAGAATCTGCAGAACTAAGCATGTGCTAAATAGTTGCAGGTCAAAGTTATGTATGAGAAAGCCAAGATAATTATCTATAAAATGATGGGAGTCTCACATTCAAAGCTGTAGAGGATGGTGAGAAATGGAGCCTGAAAGTCAAACGTTCAAAACATTGTTACCCTTTTGCTTGTCAGTGTAAAATAGATTTATTGAATACAACTTTAGCACACAAAAAACTTTAATAAATTGTAAAGATGCAAAACGCTGCAGTAAGTGGGGAAAAAACAGTTTAAAAAAAAACCGTCCTGAATAACATTTGTGGAGTCTATGAATTTGTTCTGAATAACAGTATTGCCTCCATCAGATCCTTCATAGATGATATCACATCTGATTGCATTGTTTCCAGGCTAGAGAATGGCCTCTCTACACTAACTTGGTTTGGGGCAAAGCAGTGACCACAGGGGCAACATCTCTAACAATGTCAGGGTATAAAGGAATTGCCTCAGCCACAGTCAGTTCTGATGAACAGTTGAACTCTTCTTTGAGAGCAAGTGAAAAATGTTGCTGAAATCTGGTCAATCTTTTTCCCAACTCTTTGCCTGCTCCATGTCATCCAAATACCTTTCAAAATTAAACTCCTCATCTGCTGAGGTTGAAAATATGGGATCAGTAGCACTGGCAAGACCCAATTCCTCTTGCTCTTGGCACTGCATTGAACTAACTGTACCAATCTATTATATATTTTGGGAGTCGGTCCATTTTATAATGACTCCGACCCCACCAAAATGGACACGGACTCCACAGCCCTGCTTACTAGTGTAGTTGTACTGCAGCCTAAAATTTCATTGTATACCCCTGTTTCCCCGAAAATAAGACAGTGTCTTATATTAATTTTTGCTCCTAAAAACGAGCTAAGACTTATTTTTAGAGATGTCTTATTCCTCCATGAACAAGAATTCACATTTATTGTTGAACAAAACATCAACATGTATTAATATACTGGAGTGATTTCATCACAAACATCAGCATAAGCAGCCAAACTCTGAACTGCATCAAAAAAATGTACTAGGTCTTATTTTCGGGGGATGTCTTATTTTCGGGGGAACAGGGTAGTAGTTTTATGTAGAGGAAAGTCACATTTCCCCATCTGCACTGTATCACCAGGAATGTGTCCGCAGTTCAGCCCCTAGCTAGGCAGGTGACAGGGGTTTCTAAAGGTAAGTCTAATTACATTCCATGTATATTTTGCCAAAATTAGATGTAGCACAGATGTAGATAAGGTAGATTCATTTACCTTAAAGGTGTTTTCTCACTACATTGATTATCTTTAAACATGTAGGGATATATAAATAAAGATTATTACCAAATACATTGCTGTTCTGATTTTGCTTCCTTTCAGACTTAAAGCAGTTCTTATCTCCTGCTTCTGTGCACAAACCTCCCTAGGTTATCAACTATCTTTCTCCGCAGCCCTATCCACCATGGCAAAGTCACACCCTGCTGTGTCTTATCAGCAACACAGGAGCTTATTTATCTCTGTTACTGACAATTTTTAACTCTTTAGAGTTCAGTAGTCTTGTGCCCTGCTGTTTAAACTCTTCTGTCCCTCTAAAAGGCTCAGCTAGGAATAGCAGGGCAGAAATGACAGTCTGTTCAAAAGCCCACAGCCTGAACAGGAAGTGGACATCTAATACAAATATCAGTGACACACTAAAAACTAAGTGAAACATCAAGGTATATAGGAATATTGGAAATGCATTACTGCTAAGGAAAATATGAAAAACCTGGGATTCTTAGTTTACAGTTTTTGATCAAAGATTGTATTAAACTCACCTCCCAATAGCGTCAAGGGAATCCCAGTACAGGTGAGTCCCTAACACTGAACATGTTACCTCACTAGGAGTCCACTCAGACTACAACATCTCAGGGAGTGATAGGAACCCCTTGACGCTATTGGGAGGTGAGCTTAATACAATCTTTGATCAAAAACTGTAAACTAAGAGTCCCAGGGTTTATTATATTTTCCTTAGCAGTATGCATTCAATATCCTATATACTTGATGTTTCACTTAGTTTTTAGTGTGCCACTGATATTTGTATTACATGTATGCTATTGCCTTTTCAGTGTGCACCTATGCTTACGTTTTTCAAAATATATGGATGTGCACAGCCTAATTGATTTTTGAACAGGACGTGGAAGCCTGAAGCTGGCTGTAACCAGCAGGCTCTGTGTCAAAGCAATGTGAGAGCACCCCTTTAAATAGCAGTGTTCACTAGCAGTCGCTGTTCCTGCATTGGTATAAGTGGGCTTCCAGGAATTTCTCTTTAAGAAGAAGCTTTGTTGGGGGTTTATGACTTCAGTCCCTTTAGTGAATGGATTGGAATGATTTCCAAAGCCTCAAACCCTTTGTGGTTCTGATGTTAGAACAGGAGGATTCTGGGCATAAAGAGATTGGATTTTGCACTCGCTGTTAAGCTTCGCTCCAGCATAGACACACTTTACATACCGCCTAACAGATGGCCATGGATATTTTTAAACATAGGATTAATGTACTGCCCTATAACTATAGATTACAGTTAAAAATAAAAAAAATTCTAGATTTGTTAAAAAAAAATAAAAATGATAAAAATTAAAAACTACTAAGAAAGTAAGAAATAAACATTAAAAATGTATTAATTTTTTGTATATTTTAATTACTGATGTACACGCCAAGAGTCACACTTATTTTGTACTTAAGATTTTTTTTGTTGTTGTTCATGTTTAACCCCTTACCAACACGTCAGGTATGGATATGTCATCATTCATGTAAGGAGCTATAGGCTTACACGCTAAGTCCGCTCCATAGTGCCGGCTGATTGTTACAGCCGACATCCACCACTAACAGAAGGGATCGGAACAGGCTCTGAACCCTGCTGTTTAACCATGAAGACACTGCGTTGATCGCGGCCGCGGTGTCTAAAGAAGAGAAGAACGATGGCGAGCTGCACAGGCTGCTGATCTGGTAGCGGGGCAGCTGGAAGCCAAGACTTCGATACCTGCCATGTTAACAGTTCTATTACTTCCTGCATCAGACAGGAAGTAATGGAACCGCCATCTTGGTATACCCTTCTGTATTATTTAAATTATGCAGAAGGGTTTACATGCAATCGATTCTCCTAGTGGGCAAATACACTAGGGATACCATTTGTATAAGTAAAAAAAAAAAAGGTTTAGAAGTATAAAAAATAATAAGTTCAAATCACCCTCCTTTTGTCATGTGAAAAAGAAAAAAATAAAAAGTCATTCTCCTCTCCTATCATATAATCCAAATATCACAGAGCTCATCTCCTCTCCTCTATCATATAACCCTATATATCACAGAGCTCAGCTCCTCTCCTCTATCATATAATCCTATATATCACAGAGCTCATCTCCTCTCCTCTATCATATAATCCTATATATCACAGAGCTCAGCTCCTCTCCTCTATCATATAACCCTATATATCAGAGCTCAGATTCTCTCCTCTATTATATAACCCTATATATCACAGAGCTCAGCTTTCCTCCCTCTATCATATAACCCTATATATCACAGAGCTCAGCTTCTCTCTTCTATCATTTAACCCTATATATCACAGAGCTCGACTTCTCTCCTCTATCATATAACCCTATATATCACAGAGCTCAGCTTTCCTCCCTCTATCATATAACCCTATATATCACAGAGCTCAGCTTCTTTCTTCTATCATTTAACCCTATATATCACAGAGCTCAGCTCCTCTCCTCTATCATATAACCCTATACAGGCAGTCCCCAACCTACGTCGTTTCGACTTACGTCTGTCCCCTAGTTACGAACGGGGACCGGAACGACGCAAGCCAGGGACAGTGTCCGGGCGCTGTCCGCGATCTTCGCAGCTGCATGCGACTCCTGAGAGCGCATACAGCTGACTCTCCGGTCCCCATCGGCGTCCGGGCACTGCCATGGCCCGGGCACCGGTGGAGCGCATAGAGCTGAAGCCTCTATTGCGGAGCAGAGAGCGAGCGCTCCCTGCTCCCCAATAGATCTCAGGAAGGGAGCAAGCAGACATGCCACCGTCCGGAGTCTCCGGCACAGGCAGCGCGCGATGTCATCACGCTGCCTGCGCGGCCTGATGACATCACCGGCCTGTGCCAGAAGACTGAGAGCGGAGAGAAGACGGAGCCGCAGGAAAGCCTCGGAGCAGCGGGGGAGCGAGGTGAGTTTTTGTATTTCTTTTATTTAATAAGCCCTTGCCTATACTACTATGGGGGACAACCTGCTATACCTGCCTATGGGGACATACTGCTATACTGCCTATGGGGACATACCTGCCTATACCTACCTATGAGGGACATATACCTGCCTATTACCTGCTATGGAGGACATATACCTACCTGTGGGGGACATACCTGCCTATAGCTGCTATGGGGGACATATACCTGCTTATGGGGGACTTACCTGCCTATACCTGTTATGGGGACCTATGCCTGCCTATACTTGCTATGAGGGACCTATACCGGCCTATGAGGGGACATATACCTGCCTATAGCTGCTATGGGGGACATATACCTGCCTATAATTACACACCATACATATACAACATACATGTACTAAATATATTGCTTCTGACTTACATACAAATTCAACTTAAGAGCGAACCTACAATCCCTAACCCGTATGTAACCCAGGGACTGCCTGTATATCACAGATGCCAAAAAGAGCCTCTAGATATATTGTAATCAGAGGTATAGTATCCCTATATCAATATGCAAGCCAACAGAGACGGGACAGAAATGATATTTAAAATATAACTTTTAATGTATAATCTATAAAAAAAAGGGGGGACACTTATGCCATACAGGCATCTATAATAAAAACAACCAAATCACAAGCAAAAATATGGGGAGGGACCAGGAAACAATATCCCTATATAGCCCTAAAGACAAAGGACTGCATTGATGTCTTCTTGGATTTGGTCCAAAAAGATGTGATGAAAATTAGAAGCTCTAAGATAAGCAATATCTCAAAATCAGAACAATCTGCCCTTGATGCTCTTGTTAAAAATCGTGATTTATGCATAAAACCCTCTGACAAGGGAGGCAACATTGTTATTTTAAGTCATCTACAATATCGAGATATGTGTAATTCCCTTCTAATGGACCGAAACTGTTACACTAAACTGACATCTGATCCAACTAATATATTCCAAACAGAACTAAAAGCCTTATTAACTAAAGCTAGAGATTTTGATCTCATCAGCAAAACTGACTATGACTTCCTGTATCCAAAGTTCCCTAAGATAGCCACCTTCTATGCCTTACCCAAGATACATAAGGGCACATCCCCTTTGAAGGGTCGCCCTATAGTCTCGGGTAATGATTCATTATGCCAGAATTGTGGTATCTATATTGACAAAGTTTTGTCTCCTTTTGTCCAATCGCTCCCCTCATATGTTAAAGACACATCTGACCTACTTAGACACCTTGATGGTTTATCCATTAATCCAGAGGCATCCCTGGCAAGTATAGACGTCGAGTCACTCTATACCTCCATCCCACACATTCTTGGCCTGGAGGCAGTTAAGTTCTTCCTGTCTATAAGGGGAGTACAGTTCAGGTCTCACAATGATTTCATTGTGGACTTGTTAAGCTTTACATTGACTAAGAACTATTTTTTGTTTGACGGGGGTGTCTTCCACCAGCAGCGGGGCACTGCCATGGGCAGTGCCTGCGCTCCAGCAGATGCACACATATATCTGGGCTGGTGGGAGGCCACCTCCGTCTTTGGAGATGATCCACCTCCTCATTCTGATAGGATAGCCTTGTGGCTGAGGTATATCGACGATATCCTTATTGTATGGACTGGCACCGAGTCTGAATTTGTACAGATGATCCAGTATCTCAATAACAATGTGCTGAACCTCAGATTCACTTTTGAATTCCAACAGGAATCTCTAGCCTTTTTAGATGTCAGAGTTCAAAAGAACCATTTGGGAGCCTTATGCACCACTGTGTATCGTAAACCTACTGCTACCAACTCCTTTCTGCATTGGGAAAGTCATCATCCTTTTCCTCTTAAAAAGGGCATACCACGTGGACAATATCTGCGCCTAAGGCGCAATTGTTCACAATTAAGCGATTTCAAAACCGAGGCGGCACAGTTGAGAAAAAGATTCCTGGATAAGGGATATCCTGATTTTATCCTTAGACAGGCCTACCAACATGCCCTCTCTAGGGATCGACCTGAACTTTTGACACCCAAAACCATTCAGGAGACATCAGATGACTCAGTCATACGTTTGATTGCCACATTTGATAATGCCACTCCTATGGTTAGGAAATCCATAAACCGTCATTGGCACATATTGACAATGGACCCAGACTTGAGAGACCACATTGGCCCACGCCCTTCTATTACATTTAGACGTGGCAAAAATCTTAGGGACCTGTTAGTCCAAAGCCACTATGTCAGCCCGAAAAAAGAAACCTGGCTTTGTAGACCTAAAGGATCTTTTCATTGTGGCGATTGTTCTTTTTGTCCCTATGTCACACAAACGGCCACATTCTCTGACGGCTTAAATAAGAAAAATTTTCACATCAACCATTTCATTAACTGCAAAACAACGCATGTTATATATCTAATCACATGTGAATGTGGGATGATGTATATTGGTAAAACAATTCGACAATTTCGTCGGAGAATTGGAGAACATCTTGGCGATATTCGCCATAAGAGAGATACTCCAATAGCACGACATGTGCATGGCGTCCATGGTGGCAAGGACAATTGCCTGCGATGGACTGGCATTGATCGGATTGTGCCTTCCGCAAGAAGGGGTAACCTTGACCAACTATTGTTACAAAGAGAATGTTTCTGGACATTTACATTGAATACCATGTCACCTGCTGGCTTGAATGAACATATTGATTATAGGTGTTATATATGATTTTTCATATTCATTATTATTGTTATTCTTATTGAGTCTGCTGTGTGGGTACTGCTTTATGTTATTCTATCTGTCTTGCTGTCTTCCTAAAGTATGCTAAATGCTGCTCCATTTTCTATGCAGTCACTTGGCCTGCCTAAAAATACCGCTATCCTGAGCACTAGTGTAGTCTTTTTTTCTCTCTAGACTGCACTTTGTCTTGTTCTTTAACCGAGGATCGCGGCTGCTTTAAGATACCTCGGTCTTCATCGCGCATGCGCCGTTGTCAGGGACGCATTCGCCTCCTGACCTAGCTTCACGGGCGCACAGTCCGTGACGTCATCATAGGCGCCAGCAAGCGCGCTTTTCTAGCCGGACACATGTGCCGTTCGGCGTCTCTTCACTCCAGCCGATGCTGGCGCGCCTGTACAGGGCGAGGGACGAGCTCACCTGCATGCATCTTATTTGGTGAGTTAATCTGACTACACACTTTGTCACTCGTTTTTCTATGTGTGAGATTTCTTACTCCCTTTACTTGAGCGATATCCTGATGTTGCATCATTGTTTGTTGTACCCTTAGATGCCTACATGCATTCATTCCCAGGTATGCTTCGTGATATTGTAAGTACCAATTTTGGTTTGCATACCTGGTTTTGCCTACCTCATTCTATGACATATAAACTGGTATAACTGGTTTTTTTTTGTCATCCATCCCTGTTATTTGTTGGTCCACCTTACTCCATATCATCTCCTGAAGCGACTAGTGGAGGGTCGAAACATGTTGGGATCAATAGGGCCACACTAGGGTTTGATTATATTAGGGTTAGGCTCCGGTCAGGACCGCCCTCGTCAGGGCGATATTCCTGTTGTTTGGTCAGGCTAGGGCATAATAGTCCTTTGTCTTTAGGGCTATATAGGGATATTGTTTCCTGGTCCCTCCCCATATTTTTGCTTGTGATTTGGTTGTTTTTATTATAGATGCCTGTATGGCATAAGTGTCCCCCCTTTTTTTTTTTATAGATTATACATTAAAAGTTATATTTTAAATATCATTTCTGTCCCGTCTCTGTTGGCCTGTATATCACAGAGCTCAGCTTCTCTCCTCTGTTATATAACCCATACACTTAGGTCAATATACATTTGGGCACTGACACAAATTTTGTTTTTGTACCTGTTTACTGAAACATATTCATGTTATAGTTCTATAATAGACATGGACATAAGTCCAGACTTTCAGCTTTCATTTGAGAGTATCCACATTAAAATTAGATGAAGGGTTTAGGAGTTTCAGCTCCTATACATGGGCCACCCTGGTTTTAAAGGGACCAAAAGTAACTGGACAAATGAAATAATTGTAAATAAAATGTTAATTTCTAATACTTGGTTGAAAACCCTTTGTTGGCAAGGACGGCCTGAATTCTTGATCTCATGGACATCACCAGATGCTGGGTTTCCTCCTTTTTAACCCCTTAAGCCGAACGCCTGAAAAGTAGTTAATGACCAGAACATTTTTTTAGTTTTGGCCTCCTTGCGTTTAAACAGTTGTAACTTTTTTATTTTTTCAATGACGCAGTTGGATGAGGCCTCGTTTTATTCGAGACAAGTTGTACTTTATAAGGGAATAGTTTAAGTACACTTATAAATAATTGCAGTATTTTTTTTTATTTTTTTTACAAAATATTTTTTTTTTTTTATTTTTTTTTTTACACCATTCACATGTCACACTTAATAACTTGTTAGATTAATTCTACAGGTTATTACGGTCGTGTGGATACCAAATATGTGTAGGTTTTTCTGTGCGTCTAATTTATGTACAATTATTTTTTATTAAATTATTTTTATTTTATTTTTTTTTTTATTCTTTTTTTTTACACTTTTTATGTTTTTTTGAACTTTTTTTTGACTCCCATGAAGGAAGAACTGTTTAACATTTTTTTTTATTTTTTTTTTTTAAACTTAGTAATGTATTAGCATATTCATATATGCTAATACATGCTAATCTGTGTCAGTCCTAATCAAAAGACGTCGCTGCAGACGAACGACCCGCACCGGCCGCCGTCAAAAGACGGTGCGCGGTCATTAAGGGGTTAATGCTCTGCCGCCTTTACTGCAGCGGTTGTCAGTTGCGGTTTGGGTGTGGCCTTTCTGTCTGAAGTTTAGTCAATAACAAGTGAAATGCTGCTCAGTTGGGCTGAGATCAGGTGACTGACTTGGCCATTCAAGTCAGGCAGTGTGATGGCTTGGGCATCCATGGTTGCCAGTGGCACTGGGTCACTAGTGTTTATGGATGATGTGATACAGGACAGAAGCAGCTGGATGAATTCTGAGGTATTCAGAGACATACTGTGTGCTCAAATCCAGCCAAATGCAGCCAAACTGATTGGTCGGCGTTTCATAATACAGATGGACAATGACCCAAAACATAAAGCCAAAGCAACCCAGGAGTTTATTAAAGCAAAGAAGTGGAATATTCTTGAATGGCCAAATCAGTCACCAGATCTCAGCCCAACTGAGCAGCAGCTCACTTGTTAGAGACAGAAAGGCCACAAACAAACAGCAACTGGAAACCGCTGCAGTAAAGGCGGCAGAGCATTAAAAAGGAGGATACCCAGCGTCTGGTGATGTCCATGAATTCAAGGCTTCAGGCCGTCATTGCCAACAAAGGGTTATCCACCAAGTATTAGAAATTAACATTTTATTTACAATTATTTAATTTGTCCAATTACTTTTGGTCTCTATAAAAACAGGGCGGCAAATGTTAAGAAGCTGAAACTCCTAAACCCTTCACCCAATTTTAATGTGGATCCCCTCAAATGAAAGCTGAAAGTCTGAACTTTGTCCTTTATAGAACATAACTTGAATATGTTTCAGTAAAAAGGTACAAAAAACCCAATTTCTCCTCTATCATATAACCCTATGTACATACATGCCAACTCTCCCGCTTTTGGCGGGGGGGGGGTCCCGCTAATGGGGGTCCCCCCCCCCGCCCTCCCGGCAGAGTTGGCATTCCTCCCGCCGCCAGCAGGCAGCGGGGGTTCTTTAAATTACCGCGGCACAAGAGTAGCGCTAGTGGGCTACTCTGGCGCCGCCGGGCCGTTCCCACAGGCGGGTGAAGCGGCCGCTCACCCGCCCGGTGAGTCTCACTGACTTGTGTGGCTGCAGCCACACAGTCAGTCAGGGAGAAGGCAGGAGGGATCGTTCCCCTCCTCCCTTCTCCCCCTGTATGTACAGCGCCGGTGTGCGATGTACATACACCTCAGTGTCGCAGAGGGAGTGACGCGCGGCTGCACTCACTCCCCCTGCGACGCTGAGGAGATCTTCCGGAGCTGGACAGGTTGCTGGGAGCCTGGTGAGTTGAGTAGTTTTTATTATTTTTTTTATTGGCTACTGGGGACGATGCCTGGCTACTGGGGGGGCGATGCCTGGCTACTGGGGGCGATGCCTGGCTACTGGGGGCGATGCCTGGCTACAAGGGGGCGATACCTGGCTACTGGGGACAATGCCTGGCTACAAGGGGGCTGATACCTGGCTACTATAGGGGGCTACTACCTGGCTATTAGGGGACACTGCCTGGCTATTAGGGGTCACTACCTGACTATAAGGGGCATCACCTGGCTATTAGGGGGCTACTACCTGGCTATAAGGACACTACCTGGCTAGAGGGACATCTACCTGGCTTTCTTCCAGAGCTGTAATGTATTTAGGTGGAGTGGGTGTGGCTTTTCTAAGGGGCGTGGCACACCAAGATGGGCGTGGCCATGCAAATTATTCGACGTTCATTCTCCTGCTTTTCCACTGTCAAAAGTTGCCAACTATGCCTATGTATCATAGAGCTCAGTTTCTCTTCCTCTATCACTTCCTGCTCTAAGATAGGGTATCATAGATCACCTGACAGGTTCCCACTAAAGGGGATTTCACCTCCATTTTAGAGGCATATTATAGGAAAATGTTGCTAAGGGCCTGTTCTAGTATTAAAAAAGTGCTCTTTTTAGGGTTATACATTTATCTAGAGTTCCCTTTTAGGGCCCCTTCACAATTGTTTTTTAGATTGCATTTTTTTGCCCAAAAAACTGCCTTTGTTAACTGTTTTTTTCTGGTGCATTTTTTTCCCATTTCACCCAAAACGAAAAAAAAAAAAAAACGCTATGAAGTGTGTTTTTATATTTGCCCATTGACTTCCAGTTAAAATCTAGTTGCTGCAGCTTAAAAAAATGCAATTGTCTAAAGCAGCGTTTTTTGCATTACTGAAATAAAAATTGGAATAAAAAGTGATCAAAAAGTCGCATATATCCCTAAATGGTAGCAATTAAAAGTGCACTTCTGCACGCAAAAAATTCCCCCTCAATCAGGGCAAGTTGGAAGTACTAATTAGTTATTGGTTGCAGAAAATGGGCCTGCTACTCTAATTTAATAAATAGAGAAGGTTTGTATTTTTTTAAATGTACTAAAACATAACTAAAACTCTACATATTTGGTATCACTAGAATTGTATCAACCTGCAGAATACAGATAATGCATCATGTATACCAAAGAGTGAACGCAATAAACAAAACCGGCACAAACATGGCGCAAGTAAGTTTATTTTTTTACCTCTTACCCCACTTACAATATTTTTTTCAGATTTCCTGGTATATAGTATATTACGCCTCTGGTGGCAATTGTATTGTCCGATATTACTTCCAACATGTGCCAGTCCATAGTCATACAGTAGCATGCGTCATCCATTTACTCCCACAGTAAAATAGTATATACAGTGCCTTGCGAAAGTATTTGGCCCCCTTGAACTTTTCAACTTTTTGCCACATTTCAGGCTTCAAACATAAAGATATAAAATTTTTATTTTTTTGTGAAGAATCAACAACAAGTGGGACACAATTGTGAAGTGGAACGAAATTTATTGGATGTTTTAAACTTTTGTAAAAAATAAAAAACTGAAAAGTGCGGCGTGCAATATTATTCGGCCCTCTTAAGTTAATACTTTGTAGCGCCACCTTTTGCTGCGATTACAGCTGCAAGTCGCTTGGGGTATGTGTCTATCAGTTTTGCACATCGAGAGACTGAAATTCTTGCCTGTTCTTCCTTGGCGCAGCTGGAGCTCAGTGAGGTTGGATGGAGAGCGTTTGTGAACAGCTGGAGCTCAGTGAGGTTGGATGGAGAGCGTTTGTGAACAGCTGGAGCTCAGTGAGGTTGGATGGAGAGCGTTTGTGAACAGCTGGAGCTCAGTGACATTGGATGGAGAGCGTTTGTGAGCAGCTGGAGCTCAGTTAGGTTGGTTGGAGAGCGTTTGTGAACAGCTGGAGCTCAGTGAGGTTGGATGGAGAGCGTTTGTGAACAGCTGGAGCTCAGTGAGGTTGGATGGAGAGCGTTTGTGAACAGCTGGAGCTCAGTGAGGTTGGATGGACAGCGTTGGTGAGCAGCGTGAGCTCAGGGAGGTTGGATGGAGAGCATTTGTGAACAGCAGTTTAGCTCTTTCCAAGTTCTCCATTGGATTCAGGTCTGGACTGTGACTTGGCCTTCTAACACCTGGAGACGTTATTTGTGAACCTTCCATTGTAGATTTTGCTTTGTTGGGATCATTGTCTTGTGGAAGATAAATCTCCGTCCAGTCTCAGGTTTTTGCAGACTCCAACAGGTTTTCTTCGAATGGTCTGTATTTGGCTCCTCCATCTTCCATAAATTTTAACCATCTGTCCCTGTACAGCTGTGTTGAAGAAAAGCCCAAACTATGATGCTGCCCCCACCATGTGTGACAGTGAGGATGGTGGGTTCAGGGGGATGAGCTCTGTTGTTTTAACGCCAAACATATCGTTTTGCATTGTGGCTGTTGGATTTTGGTTTCATATAGCAGAGCCCTTCTTCACTTTTGGTGTCTCCCAGGCGGCCCCTCTTCACATTTGGTGTCTCCAGCGCCCTTCTCCACATGTTTGGTGTCTCCCAGGCGGCCCCTTCTTCCACATATTTGGTGTCTCCCAGGCGGCCCCTTCTTCCACATGTTTGGTGTCTCCCAGGGCCTTCTTCACATGTTTGGTGTCCAGTGCTTTTGGCAAACTTTAAACAAGACTTTTTATGGATCTCTTTGAGAAATGGCTTCTTCTTGCCTCTTCCATAAAGGCCCCATTTGTGCAGTGTACGACTGATTGTTGTCCTATGGACAGACTCTCCCCCCTCAGCTGTAGATCTCTGCAGTTCATCCACAGTGATCATGGGCCTCTTGGCTGCATCTCTGATCAGTCTTCTCCTTGTTTGAGATGAAAGTTTAGAGGGACGGCCGGGTCTTGGTAGATTTGCAGTGGTCTGATCCTCCTTACAGTTCAATATGATCTCTTGCACAGTGCTCCTTGGGATGTTTAAAGTTTGGGAAATCTTTTTTATCCACATCCGGCTTTAAACTTCTCCACAACAGTATTACGGACCTGCCTGGTGTGTTCCTTGGTCTTCATGATGCTCTCTGCGCTTTATACAGAACCCTGAGACTATCACAGAGCAGGTGCATTTATACGGCGACTTGATTACACACAGGTGGATTATATTTATCACCATCAGTCATTTAGGACAACATTGGATCAGAGATCCTCACTGAACTTCTGGAGTGAGTTTGCTGCACTGAAAGAAAAGGGGCTGAATAATATTGCACGTCCCACTTTTCAGTTTTTTATTTTTAAAAAAAAGTTTAAAATAACCAATACATTTCATTCCACTTCAAAATTGTGTCCCACTTGTTGTTGATTCTTCACCAAAAAATTACATTTTACATCTTTATGTTTGAAGCCTGAAATGTGGTAAAAGGTTGAAAAGTTCAAGGGGGCCGCAAGGCACTGTATGTGTTCATTTGTGGGATTCTGCTACCTAGAAAAGCACGGCCGGCTACACTAGTCAGCGACTGCTAATCCTTCATTGTGAAACAATCTATATGTGGCCTGTGGAATATTCCGTCCATTCTGTGCGAGTCTATCTGCCCGGCTCACATGTCACACTAACGGAAAGGGATGACTCAACTCTCTGTGTAATAACAGAACCCTGTGGTTTTTAAGATGCGCCCCCACCCCCCCCCTCCCCACACACACACACACCCCTCGTTCCCCTGTCACTGGGGAAGGAACGTCATCCTTGTCATTCATTTCAATGTAACGTTTTAATCTTTAACAGAACCGACCTGGGATTTAGGTTTATGGTTCATAAATAAGTGGAACTTGGTCATAAACCTACAGTGGTCTTGTCTAAGAAGGGTCGCATTCCCCACGGCGAGCAGATGGAACAAATACCGGTCTCGTTTGCCGGCCGGTATTTGTCCGGTTTTGCGGCCGTCCCCACGGCCGCGGGGGGGGGGCGGCTTTTCTCCGCGATGAGTGGAGAACAGCCCTCCCATTAAGAAGCACATCTTCCGTCCGAAAACCAGACGGAAGATGGTGCATGTTCTATGTTTTGCCGCCGGACCGCCGGCGACAAAACCACCGGGCGGAAAACCCGTGCAGTGGGGACTGCTGCACGGGTTTTCCATAGAGCACAATTGTGCTCATTTTCGGCCGATTTTTCAGGCGGTCTGAAAAACCGCAAACCGGCTGAAAAACCGGCCGAAAAACCCGTGCAGTGGGGACATGGCCTAATGATGTAACACAGCAGACTGGAAAAGCTGAGTGGGTTGTCTCACTACAAAGATTGCTGCTTTTTATGTTAAAGGTCTTGGAAAAACTAGTCACTTTCAATAAGTGTCCATTAACAGTGACCTACCTATTCTCAGATATCCCCTCTTGTATGGGCTGCATCAGCTCCTCAGGTCGCTATAGCTACAGACCTGTTCAATCTCTCCTGATAGGCTGCCAGCACTGGTTGCTATAGCTACAGACTTGTTCAATCTTTCCTGATAGGCTGCCGGCGCTAGTCGCTATAGCTACAGACCTAGTGTCATCAGCAACTAGTCAGTGCAGTCTAGTAGAAGCCAGTAAACACGCCCCTGAATTCAAAGATTAAACTGAGAAAACAGGATTGAGGTGAGATGAATCGATGTAGTGAGACAACCCCTTTAAGGTCTTGTTCATGGACCCTCCATCACAGATTCCATCAGACATGAGGGGAAAAATAACGCGGCATGCAGCAACATGATAGAAACCCGCTGGACCTCATCATAGTCAGTGGGATCCGTCAAGTAACCGATCTGGCGCCACATCTGAGACAGAGGCCAGGACTGGGACAAGGTATTTGGGCCTTAGGCAAATAAGGCACATAGCGCCCCCAATGGAAAAATCAGCCCATTTCATGCCTCCTTGCACCCTGGGCGGTCGCCTACCTTCGCCTACCCGTCGTCCCGGCCCTGTCTGATGCAGAGGAACTGGGCTTTAGTGGTCGCTCCCACAAGGGTTATCACCCATCTTTTTCAGAATCCTAAATTGCAATCCTGTCTAGTTATGCAGCAGTCATTTCAGTAAAAAAAAAAAAGTACCAAAAATGCACAAAAATATGCACTGTGTGAAAGCACCCTAATGCTATGCCTGCACATCACTTTCTTTTGGTCAGCTTTTCAGCGGATTCAGTATTTAGAATCCACAGAAAATCCGAATGTTACCAGTGCCGAACAGACAGCAGGAAAGTGTGATGGATAACGAGGCAGAAAAAAAAAGTACCGTACAGTACATATATGTTATAATGTAACAAGGCATTAAAGGGGTTGTCTCACTACATTGATTCATCTTACCTCAGTCCTGTTTTCTTGGTTTCATTTTGAATTCAGGGGCGTGTTTACTGGCTTCTACTAGGCTGCAGCAGAAGCCAGGTCGTAGCAAAAGCAACCAGTGTTGGCAGCCTATCAGGAGAGTTCAAATAGGTCTATAGCTATAGTAACCAGTGATGGCAGCCTATCAGGAGAGATCGAACAGGTCTGTAGCTATAGCAACCAGTGCTGGCAGCCTATCAGGAGAGATCGAACAGGTCTGTAGCTATAGCAACCAGTACTGGCAGCCTATCAGGAGAGATTGAACTGGTCTGTAGCTATAGCAACCAGTGCTGGCAGCCTATCAGGAGAAATTGAACAGGTCTGTAGCTATATCAACTTCAGAAGTTGATGCAGCCCATACAAGAGGGGATATCTAGGAATAGGTAGGACACTGGTAATGGACACATATTGCAAAGTGACTTGTTTTTGCAAGATCTTTAACATAAAAAAAATATTTGTAGTGAGACAACCCCTTTAAGAACATTGTAAGCAGGATACAGTAAAACATGATGTGGCTTTACAGCACCAACTAAAATACCTGCAGTGAATAAGGGCCCGTTTACACAGCAGAGGACAAATACCGGTCGGTTTCTCCGCGATGAGCTGAGAAAAGCCCTCCCCCCTTCCCATTCACATATTCCGTCCGAAAACCGGACTGAAGAATGTGCATGCACAATGTTTTTCGGGCGGAAAACCCGTGCTGTGGGGACATGCCCTAAGGGACGGTTGCACTCCGGGATATTGAATGTGAAGTGATGCATCTGTGAAGCCAAACCACGGATAACAAGGTTTTTTGCAACATTGATGGTGATGCAACTGTGACATGATGGCTACCGGAGTGATAGATAATGGGGTATTACTGTACATGTTAGTTCTTGGCTGGGTTCCTATGGTGCTTTTTGATGTTTATGTGTATATCATAGCCGAGTGGAAGTCCCGGTGATGTGACTTACTAATAAGCCAATATCAGAAAGCAAGTCCTATATAGTCCCCTTCCTTGTAGATTGTAAGCCCTCTGGGGCAGGGTCCACTCCCCATCTGTACCAGTTGTGAGTCATCTATTGTCACCATTGTACTAGTTGACTTATGTTATGTATATAACCCCTTGAATGTACAGCGCTCTGGAATCAATGGCGCTCTAAAGTATATAATTATATATATATATATATATATATATATATAATAATATATATATATATATATAGTATATAATTATATATATATATATAATATAGTGCAAAACTACAAGATGTATATAGAAAAAAAGACAAAATGCCCAATTTTATTACAGAAGTTACACGTTTCGTGCATATCCTCAGACTTCATTTGATGTTTATGCCGAAGCATAAAACGTTGGTTTATTTGCTTTTTTTTACATAAAAAATCACATCAAAATGTCTCCCATGGTTCTCTATGATAAGACATGGTCCATTTTGTATGCATTGTTGTAAGCAATATGCTCTGTGTAAAACACTAAGGGCCACATGTATGAAAACTGTCTAGGTCTAAAATTCACTATGTTGCCCATAGTGAACCAATTAGAGCCCATAGCAACCAATCAGAGCGCCCCTTTAATTTCTCCAGAGCACTATATGAAATGAAAGGGGCAATCTGATTGGTTGCTATGGGCTCTGATTGGTTGCTATGAGCTCTGATTGGTTGCTATGGGCAACAAAGTAAATTTTAGACCTAGACCGTTTTCATGCATGTGGCGGTAAGGTGCGGGTCACTTTCTGTTGCCTTAACCAGTGTTTTACATTTGTAATTTTACAAAGGACAATCGATAGGGATCGACTCATTGTATAGAGAGAACTCCTAGCAATTCTCTTAGCAATTGTGTTGCTTTCCACAATGGATTAATAACGTATTGTGATCCAAAACAAGTGTAACAATGAGAAGCTATGGCAACCGCGGGACTTGGTCGCCGGCCAGTTAGTGGCAATGCGAGAAGGGAGAGTTATAATTCTGGCAGCACCTTCTGGCGCTTTATCACATCACGGCTTTACATTTATTACTGAGGAGCCGAGGCCCTAAATCTTCTGTGCCCGCTGGTTTGTATACAGGAGCCTGAAGATCATTAAAAGGGAATTAGTGATGTGTCAGGAATCTGTATACATGAATATACATTTAGATGTGACAGCGAAATTAGCTAAAACTCACAGGGTACTCCTCAGAAAGATGGTTTTGTTGTATCTTGCACAGGTGATTTATGCTGCTCTACCTGAGAGCAGAATGTGATAGAGGGGAGAAGCTGAGCTCTGTGATATACAGGGTTATATGATAGAGGAGAGAAGCTGAGCTCTGTGATATATAGGTTTATATGATAGAGAAGAGGAGCTGAGCTCTGTGATATATATGGTTATATGTTAGAGGAGAGAAGCTGAGCTCTGTGATATATAGGGTTATATGAGAGAGGAGAGAAGCTGAGCTCTGGGATATATAGGGTTATATGATAGAGGAGAGAAGATGAGCTCTGAGATATATAGGGTTATATGATAAAGGAGAAAAGCTGAGCTCTGTGATATATAGGGTTATAGGATAGAGGAGAGGAGCTGAGCTTTGTGGTCTCATTAAAATGTGGTTCACATAAAGATGCGTGTCTTAGCGTGTGAGGCCATGCGCCAAAATTTTGCAGCAATTAATGGCATAAAGCCATAAAGTAATGCTGTATTGGTTTCATTAATTTATATTATTTAATTTAAAATAAAATTTTGATTTATATTCATTTAAAATATATTTTATAGGAGATCATTTTATATTTTTGGGATATTATATTTTTATCTTATATAATTTATTATTCTATTTATGTTATTTGATTTGATATACCGTAGTTTGATAATTATCATAAATTACTTTTTATTATTTTACTGGTATAAGTTGAGAAATAAGGGACATTTTTTTGGCCCTAATAACAAATCTAGTTCCATTCCGACTACCCAGGCTCAGGCAGACCACATTCAAATTGGTGTGGCCGTCCGAGCATTCATGCGCCTCATTTTGTCGTCCCAGATTTAGAAATGTGTCTAATATTACGTATGTGGTGCGACACGGCCCCAGAACACCCCCACGTCTTTGCAACATTACAAAGTGGCGGGTCTGGTGCACAGTGCGCCAAACATGCCCAACTGACGCACCATATATAGGGAAAAAAGGCGAAAAAACTCACTTTTGGCGCATTTCCCGCGATAAAATGAAAATGTGAGCAACATCTATGAATTCGCATGCGCCATTTTTGTAACTTGCCGCCAACATACCAGCTTAAAATAGATATAGAGTAGTGTATAATATGGCAGTATGAATGCAAGTGTAATGTGCCAAATTTTGCATGGCAGTTTCACATCACACTTTGGCGCATTAAAATGTGTTTTGTCATCTATGGAACAGGGTGCCAGCAGTTTTTTGGTGCAGTATACACCAAAAAAATACCGCATGTGAATTCATAGATGCCGCCCTAAGTATTGATGTATCTGCCCTGATGTCATCACTTCTGGAGTCACTCATTGGTCTTAGCGGTGTCCTAATACAACAGATCTTCATGTTCATCTATCTTCATATTTCTACGGAAATTTGTGGCTATCTTTCGATTTCAAGATATTTCCTCAGTAGATTTGGGTCAATGTGATTCACCGGAATGAATCTGATGTGGCTGTTTAATGGATTTAATATTCAGAACCCAGCATGGGAGGCCGAGCAGAGGGCGAGAAGTGTCCCGGATTCTGACAGGATTCCTAAAGCTCCTGGATGAAATGCAAGAACAGACTAAATGCAGTATAACCTTTGTGATACACTAAGGCACATTTATTAAGGCAATTTCTTCCAAAATAATATCGTCCACACTTTACACCATATTCATTATGCAGTTTAGACAGTTTCTAGACACTCCTGCGTCTGGACCGACAAAGGGGTGTGGCCTATGTGATTGGGGTGTGACTTTGTGGGAAGGGGCGGGGCTCAGTGTGCAATGCTGTGTGGCAGACAAATTCGCCAAAATTTAGGTGCAATTAGAAGCATAAAAGTAAGCCAACTGAAAAATGGTGTACAGTGAGACCAGACAGTTCTAACAAGCACCACATTTGGCGGCTGACGGCAAATCCCACAACCTTTTGTACAAATCTACGCCAAAACCCACGATCCAGCAATGACAAAATGCTGTCAGATTTCCGACAGTATTTCTTCATATGCTGTGTAGATCTAGCCTAAGGCTGCCTTTGTTATCCGTAGCAACCAATCAGAGCTCATAGCCATCAATCAATCAGAGCTCAGAGCCACCAATCAGGGCTTATAGCCACCAATCAGGGCTTATAGCCACCAATCCGAGCTCATAGCACCAATGGGCTATAGCCACCAATCAGGCTCATAGCCACCAATCAGGGCTTATAGCCACCAACAGCCATAGCAACCATCGGGAGCCCATAGCAACCAATCAGAGCCCATGCAACCATCAAGCTCATACCATCAATCATCAGAGCCAGTAGCACCAATCAGGGCTTATAGCCACCAATCAGAGCCCATAGCAACCAATCAGGGCTCATAGCCACCAATCAGGGCTCATAGCCACCAATCAGGGCCCATAGCAACCACTCAGAGCTCATAGCAACAGGAACCATAGAACAGAGCCCATAGCAACCAGAGCCCATAGCAACCAATTAGGGCCCATAGCAACCAATCAGAGCCCATATCAATCAATCACAGCCCTTAGCAACCAATCAGAGCCCATAGTAACCAATCAGAGCTCAGCTTTTTTTTATCCAAAGCAGTAATAGAAATGAAAGCTGAGCTCTGATTGGTTGCTATGTGCGTTGATTAGTAGCTATGGACAACAAAGAGAGCCTAAGGGCATGTTCACATGGCACACTTGCGAGGAGTAATTCGGTGTGTAATTGCACTGCAATATCCCCAAATTACACCCTGCAAATACTGTCATTGAAAGCTATGATTACCTGCCGTCTTCCCAGTGGGAGCGCTGAGCAGCACATACTTCTGAAGCAAGGCGTATAGCGGCACACACATTATGTGCTGAAATTTGCCTGCAATATGGCTTCTGAATATACTCTTGCGGTATGTTTACACATATGTATTTGTGGTGCGCACTTCGGAGTATACTCATTGACTGCAGTGTCAAACATCTTCGTCATTTAGATTTTACGCCTGCATTTTTTGGCATGTACTCTACATTGTAAAAGATTTGACATAAATACATCGTATGCAATCCAGAAATCTGCCTTGACCAATGTGCTGCGTTTTCACGTTGAAATTACGCGCTTGCAAGTGTGTAATTTCCACAGCGCAAACAAACTCGTTTGCAGTGCGCACAATTGCATGCCGCAAAAACACCGTGTGAATTCCCCCTTACTGTTTGCAGTTTTCAGAAATGATGACCAGTGTTACCCTATAACTTCTACTCTAGTCACATCCAGAGCTGCATTCACAGTCTCCATAATCTCACATCCTGCTGTTTCATGTAATAAATTATTATAAACAGTGGCCCCCTCAAGCTACAGTGGTTTCAGGATACTCAGGAATATTTTCAACATACAATGTTTTTTTCCTGGGACACTGTATTAGTGAGGTGCATGCAGTGATTGGCAGTCTATAGCGCCTCTCTACAATACAGTGCGGTGCGGTACTACATGTCCTGTACTGCTCGTACATGTGCTAGTTAGGTGCATGCAATGATTGATGGTCTATAGCTCCTCTCTACAGTACAGTGTGGTACTACATGTCCTGTACTGCTCTTACATGTATTAGTGAGGTGCATGCAGTGATTGGCAGTCTATAGCGTCTCTCTACAGTACAGTGCGGTACTACATGTCCTGTACTGCTCTTACATGTATTAGTGAGGTGCATGCAGTGATTGGTGGTCTATAGCACCTCTCTACAGTACAGTGCGGTACTACATGTCCTATACTGCCTGACATGTAATTAGTGAGGTGCATGCAGTGATTGGTGATCTAGTAGAGCCTCTCTACAGTACAGTGCGGTACTACATGTCCTGTACTGCTCTTAGATGTATTAATGAGGTGCATGCAGTGATTGGCAGCCTAGTAGCACCTCTCTACAGTACAGTACGGTACTACATATCCTGTACTGCTCTTACATGTATTAGTGAGGTGCATGCAGTGATTGGCGGTCGATAGCACCTCTCGACAGCACAGTGCAGTACTATATATCCTGTACTGCTCTTACATGTATTAGTGAGGTGCATGCAGTGATTGGCGATCTTGTACTGCCTCTCTACAGTACAGTGCGGTACTATATATCCTGTACTGCATTTACATGTATTAGTGAGGTACATGAAGTGATTGGTAGTCTATATGCCTCTCTACAGTACAGTGCGGTACTACATGTCCTGCACTGCCCTTGCACATGCCAGAATGAGCAGCTCCTTTGGGCACCAAGTGAGGGCACCATTTTCTTTTTTTCAGGCAAAATGGGGCAGATTTATCAATGCTATCAAATACTTAGACAGTGTAAAATTAGACTAGATTGTCTTACAATGTCTTATTACAGTGTTGATAAATGTGGTGCAGGTCTAGTCTAATATTACACGTTCTACTGGTTGGGTTACGTTATACCCTTTACTGTGGTCCACATCATTTTTGTCAGAGAAGTGTATAGAAACTGTCTAACACAAAATAAATATGGGGTCAAGTGTGTATACCTGTTGTGGAAGTTGAGCTGCAAAAATGGTAGGAACAGACTGGTTTCGAATGCAAAAATAACAGGGTTTTTATTTATATGGCAAAACAAAGGTATATCAGTCAGGACCAAATCAAAAACTCTCCAGCCGGAGATCTCACAGCATTCTGTTAATGTCCATACACAGAATCAACATGTGGCTTAACTTCAGCCAGGTAGACGTATGTCTGCATACCAACGTATGGTGTAGTTTCAGTCCAAGTTCAGGGTAGCCGGACAGCGTCCTGGAGTTCCTTTCCACGCTCCTTGCTACAGCACACTATGACGGGAAATGGCAAACAGAATCTTCAGGGTTGAACTCCTCACCTGAGGGCTGCAACTAGCAGGCTTTGAAAGGCCTCAAGAAGTCCAGCAAAAGCCCGGACCGGACCGTGGGAACAGCCTCCCACCCTCGTTTCCACCCATGAAAGCTGCATGACAGCTAAACAAACTGAACACGTGTCAGTAACCTACTGTGACTGACTAAACTGCTCTTTTTCTCCACTGAGCTCCTTGGACTACGGTGGCACATAGACTGCAGTTCTGCTGCTGCAATTTTGGCTGGAAGGAAAAGTCGGAGCGTACTGTCGGACCGTGCAGCGGGACATCCCTAAAATTTTGACACACCATATGGCAACCTTCTTGGCACATTTCTATCATCTATTATTTTTCCTGCCAGTTGCCTTCACTGTATTTTGGCACAAATTGGCAAAATAAATGTGACCCACTGCGTATAAAATGTTTGAACCAGGACTTAAGAAGTTCCTGTCCTCATCATAGAAAGTGTTTTCCAGCTTCCAGCAGCTCTCTCTGATGTTATGTGGAAAGACGCGCTTTATCTAGATTAGTATCTGCTTCATTTTCTTTAATCTAAATTTTACATTATGTGGGGGCACATTTTGGGGCTCTGGAACCAATGAAAAGTTTCTCATAGAGTTATGGTTTCAACTTACCGATTATTATTGTATGCTGAGGGATCACTGTATAGTAAAGTAGTGTGTGGTGAGAATCTCCCACGATCAGCACCTCCATACCGCAGTACAACTGTCTGTTGCCTGGATAACATTAAGAAAAAAGGGTCTGCTGCCGCCCCCCCTGCCTCCTCCGGTGCAATGATTTGGTCATAAATCATTTCAGGGGGCTCAGTGGGGGTTATAATTAATTTCAGTGAGTGTAATATGGTGCCAGATAGGAACTGCTGAGAGGCGGAGTGGAGTAGAGGTCAGATTCTTTGGTTGTATGGGGCCCTGACATTTCCAGTGGCATTTCTGCCCACAATACAGAGGAACGGTAAATATATTACTGAGGTGCAGCTAAACCATTATACACTGAGTTGCAAAAGTCTTCCTACCCCCTGAACTGTTCCTCATTTGTAAACGTTACAGCCACAAACTTAAAGGGGTATTCTCGCTACAAAAATCATATCTCAGAATATGGGGACAGTAAAAATAAGCACTTTTGTAATTGGTTTGCTTTACCTAAGTCATTTAGTATATTAGATATGAGCTAATCTGTGCATCTATAGCTATTTTTTGCAGCTGCTAGTCGGGACACGCCCCCTTTTTTTGTGATTGGCTGGCTGACATTTCATTCAGCCTGTTGGGACATGCCCCCGGTTGGATCCACCCCTGGACACACCCCCTGCACTGTGATTGGCTGACTGACATTTCATTCAGCCTGTTGGGATACGCCCCCCCCCTCCCAGACAGGAAACGCTCCGGACACACCCCCAGCACTGTGATTGGCTGCCTGCACACTCTATGTTTACTCCCCTCTGAGCTGTTAAAACCAAAAGTGAAACCAGCTATGTGAGAGCGCTGCTGGCTGTATACTCATCTCCCAGCTCTAAGGTGATTGATCTGGGCAATAACTGACTGTTTAACTCATAGATCCCCTCATATAACACAGTCTTCTGTCCTATGTTCCCTCAATATAACACAGTCACACAGTCTCCTGCCTGATAACAGAGCGGGAGGAAGGGGGCAGTGTGCATTCCTCACATGTGTTTCATCAGTTCATTCTGTGTGTATAACTGATTATAGCACAGCAAGGAGCTTGTGGAGCCTGGAGATAACCACTCTGCAGACAAGAGAACATTGCAGGAGGCTGCAGATCTGTCCCCTGCTTCACACAGAATGATGTCACAGGTCTTCAGTGAGGAGAGACACGCATGCTGAGAGGAGAGACGCGCTGCTGAGAGGAGAGACGGCCTGCTGAGAGGAGAGACTTGCCTGCTGAGAGGAGAGACACACCTGCTGAGAGGAGAGACGCGCCTACTGAGAGGAGATACACCTGCTGAGAGGAGAGACGCGCCTACTGAGAGAAGAAAAACGCCTGCTGAGAGGAGAGACTCGCCTGCTGAGAGGAGAGACTCGCCTGCTGAGAGGAGAGACACGCCTGCTGAGAGGAGAGACCCGCCCCTGGATTTCAAATTCAATCTCATAGAATCAGCTGAAGAGCACGAACACTTCAACCGATAAAACCCCTTTAAATGTATTGTATTAATGTTTTAGGTGATAGAGCAACACAGAGTAGCAAGTATTTGTGATGTGTAATGGATTGTCCCCACAGCAGGGTTTTCAGTCGGTTTTACAGACTGTTTTCGGATTTGAAAGCCGTCTATAAACCAACTCTCAACCATCCTGATAGACTTTAATAGAAAATCTGCTCAGCAGTTCCCACTGAACGGATTTTCCGCCAGACTGTTTTTTTACACCGCCAGCGGCCCAAAAAACTTAGCACATGTTCTGTCCGAAAACCGGGCGGAAGAATGAACATGTCAGTGGTTGAGGGGGACGGGTGAACCCACAAACCGCAGACAGAACCGTCCACCAAAACCACGTATAAAATGTCAAAATACCGCTGGATTCTTTAATCAGAATCCATCCGGTATTTGCACAATGCCATGTGGAAGCAGCCTATGGAAAATGATGTGTTTTTTCCAAATATTTAAAATATATAAAACTAAAAAGTGTGGTGTGCATATGTTTCCAGCCCCCTGCGCTCTGATACTCTGAGAATCCCCCTTACGCCTCCTTGAGGTGAAGGGGTAAAGGTCTGGTGGGATTTATCAACGCTAAAGTCATACATACAAACTATGATCCCTCGTGGGCTCAGTTTAAAAAAGCTTTCCAAAACAGGTGATTTCATGGTAAGGTAAAATCAAGCCCTTACTAAGGGTGCTTTCACACAGTGCAGTTTTGGTGCAGATTTAACCGCGCTCCAATTAAGCTGCCTTTATTAGCAGCAAGCTTCTTTCACTTATCTAAATTGTTCAGAAAAGTATTTCAAGTAAGTCATCAATGACTGTGTGTAAAGTATTGTGGATTACAAACACACTGATTGATTACTCACTTTCCAAACAGTTTAGATAAGTGAAAGAAGCTTGCTGGTAATAAAGGCAGTTTAATTGGAGCGCAGTTAAAACTGCACCAAAACTGCACTGTGTGAAAGCACCCTAAGTGGACGTTCACACAGCACATTGCAAATACCGCACGGAAATCCCGACTGCTGTTTGCACTGTTTTGCGACTGTGCACACAGCCACAGGAGGATGGCTTTTCTCAGCGGTTTTCATTAACATGTTCATATTCCGCTTCCGGGCAGAAGAATGAACATGTTCTATGTTTTTCAGACCGACGACGGTCCGAAAAACCGTCCGGCGGAAAATGCACTGCACGGATTTTCCATAGAGATCCATTTTAAAAGTTGACACCCGATCTACGGACGATTTTCAAAACCGAAAAACCGTCTATAAAACCGGGTGAAAACCCGTGTCATGGGGACAAGCCCTAGCTGTTCCCTGGAGCTGCTGAATTTAATCGGAGAACAAGTACGATGTGCTTAACAGAATTGAAGTTACAAATTGCACAAGCAATGGAACAGGTGGTTAAATTTACAAAAGATACCTCTTATGCAGAAGCCTGGAAGAAATTGCAGGAGGATGTAAGTTGGAGAACCAGATAGTTGCGGTGAAACAAAACAAGTTTAAAAGAGATATGCAGGATTATTCAATGGACAGGGCATACACCTGGAGATAATTTAATGATCAACCACGCTCCATTTTGCGCAGGCAAAGAATCAGGCCTGGTTTTGATAATAAGCAGAGAATTTCCACAGATCGTTGCCTTGATAACACATCTGGGGACTTTTTGGACACTTCCACTGTGAAAGCCAGAGATACACAGGACCTGCAGGGTAGGACAGGCAGAAGAGAGACTAAGGGTGCTTTCACACGCAGCTGTGTTTTTGGTGCTATTTTTATGTGGTTTTTTTTGCCTATCTGCACAAAAAAAAAGCATCCGAAAAACGCATCAAAAATGCACCTGAATACACTGTGTGAAAGCACCTTAAAGGGGTTTTGCCATGATCTAATGTTGACGTGGGATCCTCCAAAATGGATATTTAATCACTTTTCTAAATATATGTCATTAAAAAAGTGAATCATGTGAGAGCTACAGCATGCTTACATGCCCTTAGTTTCCTGACAATTTACATTAGATACAACCAGGAGCTGACAGGAGCTGATCTATCCTCACTTGTGTGTTTGCACTTCTTATCTGATGGCAGGGAACATGAATGAGCTTTGAAGGGACTGGGGAGAAAGATCCTTTGTCTTTTGTATGTAATTATCTTAGTAAACATGCAGATGCTCCCTGGCACACTGCTCAGCCCCCCTCCCTCTTCCCCTGCAGCCCTTTGTTTGTTAATGAATGAAAGAAGGCTGCCTGCTGAGCTTATCTTCTCTCCTGAGCACAGGTGAGGGAGAAATAAAACGCATATAGCTTGTACACAATACAATTCTCCTTTGTGGATTAGCCAATGTTTGCTCAAATACAGAGACTGAGTATCAGGAGCGTGCATGGGAGGTGGAGTGATGACATCACAGAGGAGGTACCTGTTTTTTTAAACACAAGCCTCAAGAGGGGAGTATCAGCCTGTTTGGTAAGGAAATCACTTCTTGGCAAAACCCTTTTAATAGAGGTGAGGCAATGGAAGGCAATATAGAGAGACATACAAAAAAATACAAAAAACTTAAACCACATTCAGGCCATCGGAAGGCAGGGCGCTAGCACCGTAGGAACTACACAGGGACCTTGGGGGTTGCACAAGAATTTGAATCATTTTCCCTGGTAATAAATCTCCAGCCAAATTATTTCAGCTGAGATAACATCGGTTTTGTTGAAAGGATCGGGGTTCTCTCCCTCTTATGATTTTCGTGTTTTTGAAACTTTATTAGATGTCAATAATTTGGCATGACAAATTACACTCAGACATCATGTTTTGACTATGGATAAAGTGACAAATACTCAAGCGACATCTGATAAACCTGAACAAGAACATATAGAAGCTCTTGAAGTGGAAAGAGTTACACCAGATTTCATGGATCTGCAAGCCATAGTTCAGTTGCGCCATTTGGAGAGCGAAACCAGGAGATCTTTGGGTCCAAGCACTAAAGATAATTTTTTCATAAAAAATCCGGAATTTTATCCTCTGCAGTCAAGAGTCTCAACGATGGATTTTTTTTCCAGGATAGGATAGAAGAGGACCTTCTGGAGATACACAGACAGGTTTCTTTGGAGTTTAAGAACAAGAGAATCTTAAATTTGACAAAAGGAGAAAGAGAAGCTTTGGAGGAGCTTCAGAACAGTGACTGATAGTGCACAATGCGGATAAAGGAGGGGGGGATCAGTTGTGTTTCTTGACACAGAACTTTAGCAACTGTGAACTGTGTTTCACTGTAAGAACTGTGAATCTGTGGAGTAGCCTCCTGAGGAGCTGGTCACAGCAGGAGCAGTAGAGAGTTTCAAGAAAGACTTAGATCACTACCTGACACTAAGGCATTATGGGAAAGGAGCTGGGAAGCTCACTGCGCCCTCTGTTGGTTTTAACAAATCCTCAATTTACTTCTGATTCACTGAATCTTTGAGAAGCAAAACGGAATATTAGTCAAGTCAATATCGCTCATCTACATACGCCGGTTCGGGGTTTTGCCCCTCATCAGTGAAGAGCAGAGCGATACTGGCTTGACTGGGTGGGAGGCAATGAGTGGTTGAGATGTTCCCCTTACCTGAAACGAAAAAATATTAATGCGTACGTAGCTATGTAAAATTCCGGATCTTGGCTGGTGAGGGTTCTGTGGTCACAGATGGGGGTCTCCACTGGAGCAGATTGGTTCTTGCCTTGTTGGTTTCAGGGCATTAACCAGTGGGGAGGCTGGGCTTAAAGTCCTTGTCCTCCTGCCTTCAACCACATTTTACCCACCCTTGGTTGAACTTGATGTCTTTTTTTCAACCATACTAACTATGTAACTATGTAATAAAATGTACGGGTACTACAATAGTCGGACACATATCGGCTTCTGAGATCCCACACAGGAGTATAAAGTGGTGTTAAAGGGAACCTGTCACATAGGTTTTGCCCCCCTTGCTGAGGGCAGCACAAGCCAGTGTCAGACCTGCTGTTTCCAGCGCTGTGCCCCTTATTCTGTAAGATGCAGCAGTTTTAGAGCATTTACCCCTCAAATCTTATTCATGAGTAGCAGTTAGCTCCACCCACCAAAGGCTAGCTCCGCCCACTGACAGTTATTCCCATGTTTCTATCTATTCAAAGTAATAGGTTTGTCAGTTGAGGTGGGCGGGGCTAGCCTCGGGTGGGCGGGGTTTGAATAAAACTGACACTCTGAAGGACTCTTCGAATGACTCTATTCTGGCTGAAAACTGCAGATTTGGGCATTAAATACACGAAAAGTACAGCATCTTACAGAATAAGGGACACCGCGCTGGAAACAGCAGGTCTGACACTGGCTTGTTCTGCCCTCAGCCAGGGGGGTAAAAACTATGTGACAGGTTCCCTTTAAATAGAGTGTTAGAATATGGAGTGACACAGGGGGTTCTGACACGTAGCATAGCAAATAAAATGCTGAAAGTGAATCCCATCACACCAGTCTTTCACTCCTTGCCAATACTTCATACGGAGGGCTTTCCCGCGGCTTTTCGACCCATCGTCTCAGGTATAGGATTTCTCAGTGAGGATCTAGGATAGTGGGTTGACATCCATTTACAGCCCGTTAGGCTGCATTTACAACGTAAAAACCAAATACCGGTCAGGAAATCCGATGGTATTTTGTCTTTTTTTGGCACGCAGGGGGGCGGCTTGTCTCCGTGGGTGCGGATTCGCCCGTCCCCCTCAACCACTGACATGTTCATGTTCTGCCCAAAACCGGGTGGAAGAATGAACATGTTCTAAGTTTTTCGGACCGTTGGTGGTGTAAAATCCGTGCAGTGGGGACTGCTGAACGGATTTTCTATTAAAATCAATGTAAAAGGTTTTCAGTCGGTTTACAGATGGCTTTCAAATCCGAAAACCGTCTGTAAATCCGACTAAAAACCTGTGCCGTGGGGACAAGCCCTTATAGTGGACCTACCGGGTTATCTTAGGGACACCAAGCACTTGGTTGGTGCTATGGAGGACATGCAATGGCCGACTGGGGGGGACCTGGTTGTCATGCGATGCTGTGGGATTGTATACCACATGGCCAGGCCCTCTCAGCCTCGCAGAATTTTCTATTTAGATACAGTGATTTTAATTCCACCAAACAGGGGTTTATTGTCATGGCGGTGGATTATCTTCTAAATCATAATTTTTTTTTTATGTTTGATGACAAGTTTTTCCTCCAGACCTGTGGAGCGTCAATGGGGGGGCCAGATTCTCCCCTTCTCTGGTGAATATTTTGATGTCCGTATGGGAGGAGAGATATCTGTTTGGTGAGAACAACCCATTTACCGCGTTGATTAAATGGTATTGTCATTATATTGACCACTTAGGCTGCGTCCACACAGCAGGTTAATTAAAAGATTAAATTCTGATTAAAAGAATCCGGCTGCTATTTTGGCATTTTATACGTGGTTTTGGGGGACGGCTCTGTTCGCGGATTTGCCTGTCCTCCTCAACCACTGACATGTATATCTTCTGCCCAAAAATCGAAAGGATGAACATGTTCTAAGTTCTTTGGACCGCTGGCGGTGTCAAAAAAACATCCAGCGGAAAATCTGTGGGGACTGTTGCACGGATTTTCTATTTAAATCAATGTAAAAGGTTGACAGTCGGTTTTCAAGTCCGAAAAACGTCTGTAATACTGACTGAAAACCAGTGCCGTGGGGACGGGCTCTTAGGTATCGTTCACACGGCTGATTTGGCCACTGATTTCAGCCGTATTTGCGCTGCGGTACGGCTGAAATCCGTCTCTGTCATTACGGTAATCCATAGTTCTCATAGAGAACTATGGATTCCGTCTCCTCTCCCCGCTCGGCGAATACGCCGCGGGGGGAGAAAGTGACATGCAAATTATTTACGGCGTGTACGTGCCGTGAATAATGAATGTCTGTGGGACCGTCGGCAGCCAGCGTAATTGCGGAGCGAAATCCGTCCCCGCAATTACGTCGGCAATAAGCCATGTGAACTAGCCCTTACTGTTTGTTTGGATGGTGAATGAGGTCACTGTACAACATTTTGTCAGTAACATCGATAATAACAACATGAATTTGAAGTTCACATCTTGCCATGGTGGGACAACTATAGATTATGTAGATGTCACTTTGGTAGGTCGTCCACACAAGCCCATCATGATTAAAGGGGTTGTCTCACTACAAGGATTGCTGCTTTTTAAGATCTTGCAAAAACAAGTTCACTTTTAAAAATTGCCTTTAAAACAGTGCCCCTACCCTTTTCCTAATATCTCCTCTTGTATGGGCTGAAATCAGCTCCTCAGGTCCTGTAAATACAGCCCTTTTTTTAAATCTCTTCTGTGGGCTCCCCGGTGCTGGTTCGCGCTACAAAATTTGGCTTTTACTGCGGGTTTAGTAGAAGCCAGAACCACGCCCCTGAATTCAAAATGAAAACCCCAAAAAAAGGACTGAGGAAAAGAGAATCAATGTAGCAAGCCCAAGCCCTTTAACCCCTTTTGGGAATTTCCCCCGGCTCTTTATTTCTGTTTTAAAAGGGCGGTTTACCAGTCACTTAACCCATGTGAAAAAATAGTTTTGAAAAGGAACTGTGTTGGTCAAAATGTAAACTCCCGCCCATCTGAAGATTTTCATTTTACTTGGGGAAGCCTTTGAAAACGCTTATAAAAAAAGGGATTATTCTGAAAGTTTTTCCCGGAATCGGCTAAACAAAAAAGTGGGCATTTTTCCCCAGAAAAAGTTTCTGCTAAAAAAAAGTCCTGAAGGGAATGTTTCAAAGGGCAAATAAAAAATTTTTTAAAAAAGGTTATAGCGGGCAAAAAAAACCCAAAATTTTCAACCATCAAAAAAAAAGCCCCTACTTAAAAATCCCTGTTGTAAAGGGTGTTTCACCCGGCGTTTTTTTTCATCCTTTGTAAAATAGGGCTTTTGGTTTCGTGTTTGGACCCCGCTTTTCGGTCCCCAAAGGGCCCCAAAACCCAAATAGCAGTGTTTTTTTTACTTTGCTTTTAATACGGACACCCCTTTCGGCGGTCACACAATTTGTTCGCCTTGCTGCTCCCCGGTTTTTCCCAACCCCCTTAGAAATTTTTTTTCATGTAAATTTCCTTTGTCCAAAAAACCCCCCAGCGGGAGCCCTAAAATTAAACTTAGGGTGCGTTCCGCTGCAATAAACATGAAACCCAAACATGCATTGCTGTTTGGGAAACATGTTGGATCTGTTTTTCACACATTGCTGCACGTTTTTTGGAGCCAAATTTCGGACCCAACACGATCAAAAAATTGGACCCAAAAAACACTGTGAAAAACATACCCTAAGGACTCATCAAAAATTTTTTTTCAAGGGGGAGTTGAAATTTGGTTTCACCCCGGGGCCCTACCACCCCCCCTTCTCTTTCCCCCGACCCTTTTTCCAGGAAAAAACATAGAAAGTCTATTTTTCAAACGGGTTTGAAATTGGGATGTATTTCGGGTCCGTTTTTTTTCCGCGCTGTATGCGCTCAATACGGGGCGGGATGGGCCCAATCATTACGGAAAATCCACAGTTCTATAGAGAACTATGGATTACACCTCCTTCCTCGGGCGAAAAACCCGCGGGGGGAGAATAAGTGACATCGCGGTTAAATTTGGCCGTAAACTGCCGATGTTTCGGCGTAATTGCGGGGAAAAAAACTATGCACTAAAAATTAGCCATGTGAACAAAACCCTAAAAGTTTAAATAAAAAAAAATTTGCCCACCTGATGTTTTCCCTCCCCCTTTTCCCGCCCGGAGCGGCCGCGGGGCAGCAGAGTTGGGCTGGGGGGGGGCCAACGCGTGCGATGACCATTACATCGGCCTCCCCCGCGGCCCCTGGGAGCTAAACCCGGCCGGGATCAGGGGGGCGGCCATGATGGCTGCAGGGCCCGGGGGTCTGTGACCGGCCGTGTGGCGGGGAGGGACAAGCCCCCAAACAGAGGGAAGCGCCGGTATTTGGGGGGCCCCCCGGGGGGGAAAAACACCACCCCCCACCTCCCCCCCCCCCCCGGCCGACGCTTCGGGCCGGCCGGGGCCCCCAAATTTCCCGGCTGTCCCCCGGGAAGCCGGGCTGCCCGTTTCCCACCGGGCCCAGGGTAGGGGGGTGCCCGGGGGGGGCCCCCCTGAGCCTTTGGGGCCCCCGGGAAACCGCCTACCTTGCCCAATGGAAAAAGACCCCCTGACGAAAATTTAATGGATACATGTTATTGAAATTTTTAAAACTCATAAAGCGGGGTATGTTTTAATAGTCCCCATATGACTATATATTTGTGCTAAAAAAGCCAAACCCATCAATTTTTATAAACCTTACAAAAAAATTATTTTTTTTGCACCTAAAGTGCCCCCCCCCCCCCTCCCCCCCTTCACTATTTCTGGGAAAACAAGGAAAAATATTTGACTGTAATACCTGGATATATATTCTGAATGTTTGACAGGATACAATGTAATCCTTTCTGTAAATTCTCTTATACTGAGGATAATCTATTCTTCTAAGGAAATGTAAATTTCCCGGCTGTAAACACAGGGGTTTTTAAACATTCCCCTTGTGATGTCAGGAAACCTGAAGGGGTTTTTACAGAGATGGGGGCGGGCTGTGTGGACCTGCTTATCTCTTTCCCGTTTACCAGGATCATAGGTTTTAGAAGCTTCTTTTAGGGGTGCCCAAAACCCCATGCACTGATCCCCCTTTTTAAAAAGGGGGTTTTTCACAGCTCCCGTCAAATAAATTTTACCCCACGCCCATAGCGAACAGCGATTTTAAAAAACCCCCATTTATGGGTAAAATGGCCCCCCAAAATGTAATGGCTCCCAGACTTAGAGGCATCCAATCCAGGGGATTTTTTGTAATTTTAACAAAATTTGGGGGCCCTTTTTGCTTTTTAGGACTATTATAATTTCAAAATTACCAAAAAAATTTTGAAAATTTGTTTTAAAACCCCGAATAATGGAGTTTTTTAAGGAATTTTTTTTTACTTCTTTCAAAGTCAAAAATTTTCCCTAACCCTTTCTTAGTATTTTGGGAGCTTTTTCCCTTTAAAATGTATGACTTGGGTCCCAAAAACTTTCGAAACCTTCCACAAGCTTCTCACAAAAAGTTGGGGGGAATTTTGGCCCCCCCCTCCTGAAGAACTGGGGTAACTGAGCCAAATTTTGGAGGTCGGGTTGCTCGCACCGGGGCCCTTTTTAACGGGTTTCCCATAAAAATTTTTTAATAGGGTTGAGATTTAGGGCTTTGTGAAAGGCACTCCAGAACATTGACTTTGGGTTCCCCTTAACCAAAATTTTTTAACCCTTTTTGGGAGAAGCCCCGGGGCTTGGGCCATTGGGAAAACCCATTTTCCCCCCAAGCTTTAACCCCTTTTTGCCCCGTTTTTCTTGAGATGTTGGTTCAGTAAAGGGCCCCCATAAATTTTTTTCCTTTTTTTCATGATGGGCCCTTATTTTGTAAAGTGCCCCCAGCCCCCCTGCAGGGAAAAACAACCCCCCAAACATGATGTTGCCCCCCCCCATGTTTCACAAATGGGATGCGTTCTTTTTGGTTCCCAAACTTCTTCCCTTTTTCCCCCAAAAATTTAAAGATGGTTTTTTATGGCCAAAACAGTTCAATTTTAGTTTTTTTCAGACCACAGGCCCTGTCTCCAAAAAAAAATTTGGGCTTTGTTTTCCCGTGTGCATTTGCAGACCCAAAACTGGCTTTTATATGTTTCTTTTGGAGTAATGGCTTCTTCCTGGCAGATTGGCCTTTCAGCCCATGTTGATGCAGTACTCGTTTCACTGTGGATTACGTGACAAACTTATCAGCTTCCGCCAGCATCTTCACAAGGTCTTTTGCTTTTGTTCTTGGGTTGATATGCACATGTCAGACTAAAGCACGTTCATCTCTGAGACACAGAACCTATCGCCTTCCTGAGTGGTTTAAGGGTTGACATTCCTATCTCGTTTGTACTTGTGTATAGTTGTTTGTACAGATGAACGAGGCACCTTCAGGTATCTGGTACTTGCACCCAAGGATGAGCTAGACTTGTGCAGGTAAACAATTCTCTTCATGATATCTTGACTGATTTTTTCAGACTTTCCAATGATGTTACACACAGAAGCAGTGTGTTTCTGGTGTGCTTTAAAAATACATCCACAGCTGTGTCTCTACTTAACTCAGATGTTGCCAATAAACCAGAAGCTTCCAAAGACATGGCATCATCATATGTGCGCTCCCACATAGTTTAAAGGCAGAGTAATCCCAGTGTATGGAAACTTCTGACTTTGCTGAAAGTAATAAAAATGCCATAAAAATTCTCTCTCTCATTATTCAGGCATTTGGCAAATATAAATAATTTTGGTTCCTAATTGACCAAGAATGGGGAAGGTTTACTCTGATTTCATGTTATGTAGTGAGAAAAACATGCAGATGTGTTTTTTTGTTTAGTGTATGTAAACTTCTGCTTTCAACTGTATGCGCTGCCATGAACTGCAGCCTCTAGTCCTCATTAGAGCGTCTTTAGAGCACAGGAATGAGGAGCTTTCCCTGCAGACGACCTAACGCCTCATTATTTTATACAATATCCTCCCTATAACACCTCGGTCTGTCAGGTGCATAGCAGAAATCACAGTGATAATCACATCTGCTGCTGAAGACGATCCCCGTCCTTATATCAAGCAGGCTTGTGCTGTGGATTATGTTATTTGCACACATGTAATTATGTGATTAGTTGGGTTTCTGGCTATAAGACTGTCAGCATTTAAATGCAGTTACTCTATCGTGCATTGTGGTTTGTCTCTAGACCTGAGGGAGACCTCTGAATTTTTTTTGTGGAAGGAGAATATTATATACCTCAATCTCAAGAGCCTGTACTCATCCATGTACTGGAGACAGAAGTCCCCTCATCCATTGCCAATTTGGGGGTTTCCTTTGGTACTAAACAGTATGGTAATGCTTGTTTTTTTTTTTTTGCACCACTACAAATCTACATCTCTATAAATCTACTTACCTATTAAAAAAAAACTGGTCGCTCATTGTGTAATACTATAGGATGATATTTCATTTGGGAGGCTAGGAAAGTTGGTCCACAGAAATAGTGGTTATGTCTGGTGCTTTCCAGCTTTCCCTAAGTAACAAGAAATGAGTAGAGCAGTGAACGCCACCCCAAAAAAAAAAACTCAAGGGCTTTCCTGAGTCTTCATTCATTTCCCTGTGATGTTTGATCATTTGTACGTTTCCTGTGCTGTATGTACTTTTCTGCAGCTGAGCAGCAGCATTTCCTAGAGTGTAGCTCACCTGTTAGAGATGCAGCTCTCTGGCTGCCTCAAAACTTTAACAACTAGAAAAGGCTTTATGTAATGACTAGGTACGTTTGAGGCATAAAATGAAGCTCTTAGGGCCCTATGCTAAATCTGTAATGGGGTGCACCACCCATTATGTGCCCTTATGCGCCGTTTCTGGTATGTTCTTATATTCTTCCTTAGCCACATAAACTCTAAAGTTTGTCACTGTTATCCTAGCTCTGGTCATCGGCCCTTTCTATATAAGACCACTGACATTAATTGGATCAAATAACCTTTTACAGGGCTTAGTTTGAAAAATCAGGGGAAAAAAACCCTTAACTTACCTGTGAAGCCCATTTTGTCCTAGCGTCGCCCGGTGTTCCCCTACCGATGATGTCATGTACATCAGTCCTGTGATACCATAGCCAACCAGTGACCTTAGCACCTTGATACATGACTTCGGAGGCTACTGATTGGCTTGAGTGTCACATGACCAGAGAACGGGACATCGTTGATGGGAAGCACCTGGAGCAGCAGCACCGATGGAACAAAGTGGGCTTCACAGGTGGTCTTCCAAATGGGGAAATTATCAGCGGCTGACACCAATGTTCGGAAGAAGACTGGAAGAAAATAGAAAATCATGGAGAGTGAGGAAAGAGCAGTGCTGGATCCAGGGTGAGAGGAGAAGACAGTATGATAAAGAAAAAATCACAGAAAAATGGGACATTATTTACTTAAAAACACAGGCGCACAGCCATACTTACAGCTCAATGGCTGGACAATTGACTGAACCCAGCAGAAGACAATATAAGCCAGAGAGAAATATAAGGCCGCATTTACACGGCACAGGACAAATACCGGTTGGGAAATCCTGACTGGTATTTGTTCTGTTTCTGGTTCGCAGGGGGGGGGGACGGCTTTTCTTCGCAGTTTGCGGATTCAAGCCGTCCCCCTTCGCACCGACAGGTTCATGTTCCGCCCGAAAACCGGGGGGAACAATGAACATGTTCTATGTTTTTCAGACTGTAAAAAACTATCTGCCGGAAAATCCGTGCAGTGGGGACTGCTCCTCGCATTTTCCATTAAGGTTCATGTTAAAGTTTGACAGCCAGTTTACAGATGGCTTTCAAAACCAAAAACAGTCTGTAAATCCGGCTGAAAAACCGGACCGTGGGGACAAGCCCTAACAGGTGCAGCTCACTTATGAACAGCAGCTCACACACCCATCCTCTAGGGGGAGCAACTGCTTAGTAAAAAACTGCACATTGGATAAGCACCAGTTCACACCAGTATGCAGAAAAGCCAAAATACAGCACAAGGCAGACTTCACAAATGCAAAAATACTGAAAAAACCACTTACCGCCTTCTATTTATGAGGGGGGTGATTACTTGTTTTACAATTGCATCCAGATAAGGCTGTATATAGGGGCCAATTATACAGTTATGTGGTGCACCATGCTGGCTTACAATCAATTGATGACACCCTTACTATTCAATTGAGCGGGTCACCGGGCGTATTTCAAGTGTCCAATTGCTAGTAAGGCTAGTGTAGGGACTCGCAAGACAATGAGGACTCTTGACGTGGGTTGTGAGCTTGCGTATTTTGGCCAAAATATCAACTAGTACCTCATAAAGGTAACAGTATCCTAAAAAAAATAATACATAATTAACCAGATTATAATAATAATATAATAATAAACCACTGTTCATGCACTTTCATGTGATTTTCCATTTGGAATATTTTTGTAGCTCAAGTTCCATTATATTTAAAGGGGTTTTGCCACAATCTCATTTCATACCTCCTGCTTCCAGCTCTTCAGCTCTGTGTGCTCAGAAGGGGGCGTGTGTGTTTGTGTGAATTGCATATCATGTGACCCAGCAGGATGACATCACCAGACCTCTCCTCTCTGTAGTCAAAAAAACGTCTGTTTATATGTAGAACTGTAAGTAACCACATTGTAGCTTAGAGGTAAAACTTTTGCCTCCAGGCACAAGGGTCCTCGGTTCAAGTCCCTGCAGGAACCAAACCTGTGGATTTTATTTCTCTTTATCAATGCACAGACCTCATTGAGGTTTCTTTTTTTAATTTATTTACACTGCTTGGCTAATTACGAAGGAGTACAGAGGACAGGAGTAGAGTGACAGCACCTGGGGTTGAACACTCAGCAGCTGCCTGTGAGGAGAGGTGATGTCTGAGCATGTGCGACCAGGACTGAGGAGATCTCAGCTCTGGTCGTATCCCCTGGAGATGAGCTGTAAACAATGGATCACTAAAGGAGCAGCTAAGACAAAAATGGTGCAGAATTTTTAATAATGATGAATGGTGAAAATGTTTATTATTTAATTTACAAACTTTCCACATCAATTTTACTTCGTGGCAAAACCCCTTTAATAGAAATCTGCATTGTAGTTTTATATAGCGTGGATTTTTCTGATGTGGATTTGAATATCTGTGGTCCGGAAAAAGAAAATGTGACAAAACAGGGTCAGGTAGACAGGATGCAAATGATCCTACTAAGTCTGGTTGATCTGGATCCAAATGCACCACAAAAGTCTCTGCATACTTAATGTTAGCTGCACTGAAGGTTGCTGACTGCATCCATAGATCACTGTCTTTGGGGTGGACCTGCTGTTTATCTAATCTTTTCCAGCTAGATTTCCCTGTGGAGGAATGTGCTCTTGTCCCCAGCTGTCACCAGCTTATATTTTTATCTGCAGTGTTTCTCTTTGCTGTTTCGAGCCGCATAATTTAAAATGCGGACTTTACAGATTCATTGACACAAGTCATATTTTTCTTTAATTTATTGTCAAGACTTACGATATAACCTGGGACAACTCTTCTTCGCACCCCCCCCCCCCCCCCAAGTTGTTGTTCCATGTTAAAGGGCTTTTCCAGCATTTCTAGTTTTAGATTACTTTATATACTGATTAGAATTTAAAGTTGTGCTACTTTTATAATATTCTTTGCATAATTTTTTTTTTCTTCATGGTTTTCGACCTATTAGATGTTCAATAACAGAAGATGAAAACCTGTACTTACTCAGTCCTGCTCTCAGCTGAGAAGTGGATACAGTTGTATCAAAATGACAATACTCTGTGAGCTAAACAACCTGAACTTCAGCTGCTGAAACATTGTAGAAAATTCTAAATCTAGACAATGCTCTGTGAGCTAAACAACCTGGACTTCAACCTAATAGATGGTAGAAAATGACAAATCTAGAAAATGCTCTGTGAGCTAAACAACCTGGACTTCAGGCTGATACATTGTAGAAAATTATACACTCACCGGCCACTTTATTAGGTACACCTGTCCAACTGATCGTTAACACTTAATTTCTAATCAGCCAATCACATGGCGGCAACTCAGAGCATTTAGGCATGTAGACATGGTCAAGACAATCTCCTGCAGTTCAAACCGAGCATCAGTATGGGGAAGAAAGGTGATTTGAGTGCCTTTGAACGTGGCATGGTTGTTGGTGCCAGAAGGGCTGGTCTGAGTATTTCAGAAACTGCTGATCTCCTGGGATTTTCACGCACAACCATAACTAGGGTTTACAGAGAATGGTCCGAAAAAGAAAAAACATCCAGTGAGCGGCAGTCCTGTGGGCAGAAATGCCTTGTTGATGCCAGAGGTCAAAGGAGAATGGGCAGACTGGTTCGAGCTGATAGAAAGGCAACAGTGACTCAAATAGCCACCCGTTACAACCAAGGTAGGCAGAAGAGCATCTCTGAACGCACATACGGCCAACTTTGAGGCAGATGGGCTACAGCAGCAAGAAGACCACACCGGGTGCCACTCCTTTCAGCTAAGAACAGGAAACTGAGGCTCCAAATTTGCCCAAGCTCATCGAAATTGGACAGTAGAAGATTGGAAAAACGTTGCCTGGTCTGATGAGTCTCGATTTCTGCTGCGGACATTCCGGATGGTAGGGTCAGAATTTGGCGTCAAACAACATGAAAGCATGGATCCATCCTGCCATTGTATCAACGGTTTCAGGCTGGTGGTGGTGGTGTCATGGTGTGGGGAATATTTTCTTGGCACTCTTTGGGCCCCTTGGTAACGAATCTATGCCACGAAGAATTGAGGCAGTTCTGAAGGCAAAAGGGGGTCCAACCCGTTACTAGCATGGTGTACCTAATAAAGTGGCCGGTGAGTGTACATTTAGACAGTGCTCTGTGAGTTAAACAACCCGGACAACAGACTGATACATTTGACATAGCTAATCCTGCTCTCAACTGAGAAGTAGATACAATTGTATCCAGTCTAGATAATGGTTTGCAAGCTTAAAAACCTGGATATCAGATTTATGCATAGTAGAAAATGATTAATGAGAATTGAACAGCTTCTGCTGATAAATTTAGCTCACAGAGCATTGGAATGTACAGGTAGATGTCTTTCCTTTTTAAGATATTTTAAATTAAGCTCTTTGGTTGGTTGAGCTCATATGCGGACTATATTTACACCATGTTAACTACACATCCCCCTAACACTTACAAACAAGGAGGGTCAGAAAGTGACAATTGCTTCAGGCGCACTTAGTGGTTGTCACTCTCACACTAAGGCTGTGTTCACACGGAGTATTGCGGCACGTGCAGGGTGTTTTGGAAGCACGCGCTGATCAGCATGGAGGGCCGGCCCCATTTACACGCATTGTCAGCGGCGCGTAAGCACCGCAAACAGTTGACATGTGACTTTTCTCCCCCGGCGTATAATATGAGAGCTATGAATTATCGTAATTGTGGCGTGAATTTCGTCGTGTATAAAGCACAAATATACCACGAAATGCGCGCCGCAAATATGGTGTGTGAACATACCCTAATACATTGGACTATAAGATTTCTAACCTGGATATAAGACCGGACAAGGCCATATATATATGTGCATTTTAGTAGCTTAAGGAGATGGTTATGTATTTTTCTTGAAAACACTTTGTAATAATGGAAATTTGAGACTTGAAATGTTACTGTTTCCACTCTGGTCATTGAGCCCTAAAAGGCTGAAACTTCCTATTCTGCTCAGCAGTCTCTGCATTATCATCACTGGCAGGATTGTAATGGATGATGACACTTTTGTCAGAAAGCTGAATGTAGATTACCCAGGACCCACCATAGATAGGTGATGTGGACAGATCATCTCCTCCTTCTCCCACCATAGATAGGTGATGTGGACAGATCATCTCCTCCTTCTCTCTCCCACCATAGATAGGTGATGTGGACAGATCATCTCCTCCTTCTCTCTCCCACCATAGATAGGTGATGTGGACAGATCATCTCCTCCTTCTCTCTCCCACCATAGATAGGTGATGTGGACAGATCTCCTCCCTCTCTCTCCCACCATAGATAGATAGGTGATGTGGACAGATCTCCTCCTTCTCTCTCCCAACATAGCTAGGTGATGTGGACAGATCTCCTCCTTCTCTCTCCCACCATAGATAGGTGATGTGGACAGATCTCCTCCCTCTCTCTCCCACCATAGATAGGTGATGTGGACAGATCACCACCTTCTCCCACCAAAGATAGGTGATGTGGACAGATCTCCTCCTTCTCTCTCACACCATAGATAGGTGATGTGGACAGATAACCTCCTCCTTCTCCCACCATAGATAGGTGATGTGGACAGATCTCCGCCTTCTCCCTCCCACCATAGATAGGTGATGTGGACAGATCTCCTCCTTCTCTCTCCCACCATAGATAGGTAATGTGGACAGATCATCTCCTCCTTCTCCCACCATAGATAGGTGATGTGGACAGATCTCCCCTTCTCTCTCCCACCATACATAGGTGGTGTGGACAGATCATCTCCTTCTCCCACCACATGATAGGTGATGTGGACAGATATCTCCACCTTCTCCCTCCCACCATAGATAGGTGATGTGGACAGATCTCTCCTCCTTCTCTCTCCCACCATAGATAGGTGATGTGGACAGATCATCTCCTTCTCTCTCCCACCATAGATAGGTGATGTGGACAGATCTCCTCCTTCTCTCTCCCACCATAGATAGGTGATGTGGACAGATCTCCTCCTCCTTCTCCCACCATAGATAGGTGATGTGGACAGATCATCTCTCTTCTCTCTCCCACCATAGATAGGTAATGTGGACAGATCATCTCCTTCTCTCTCCCACCATAGATAGGTGATGTGGACAGATCTCCTCCTTCTCTCTCCCACCATAGATAGGTGATGTGGACAGATCACCTCCTCCTTCTCCCACCATAGATAGTTGATGTGGACAGATCTCCTCCTTCTCCCTCCCACCATAGATAGGTGATGTGGACAGATCACCTCCTCCTTCTCCCACCATAGATAGTTGATGTGGACAGATCATCTCCTCCTTCTCTCTCCCACCATAGATAGGTGATGTGGACAGATCACCTCCTCCTTCTCCCACCATAGATAGTTGATGTGGACAGATCATCTCCTTCTCTCTCCCACCATAGATAGGTGATGTGAACAGATCTCCTCCTTCTCCCACCATAGATAGGTGATGTGGACAGATCATCTCCTTCTCCCACCATAGATAGGTGATGTGGACAGATCATCTCCTTCTCCCACCATAGATAGGTGATGTGGACAGATCACCTCCTTCTCTCTCCCACCATAGATAGGCGATGTGGACAGATCATCTCCTTCTCTCTCCCACCATAGATAGGTGATGTGGACAGATCACCTCCTTCTCTCACCCACCGTAGATAGGTGATGTGGGCAGATCTCGTCCTTCTCCCTCCCACCATAGATAGGTGATGTGGACAGATCACCTCCTTCTCTCTCCCACCATAGATAGGTGATGTGGACAGATTCACCTCCTTCTCTCTCCCCACCATAGATAGGTGATGTGGACAGATCACCCTTTCCTCTCTCCTCTCCACCATATGATAGGTGATGTGGACAGATACTCTCCTTCTTCTTCTCCCACCAGAGATAGGTGATGCGGACAGATCACCTCCTTCGCTCTCCCACCATAGATAGGTTATGTGGACAGATCTCCTCCGTCTCTCTCCCACCATAGATAGGTGATGTGGACAGATCATCTCCTTCTCCCACCATAGATAGGTGATGTGGACAGATCTCCTCCTTCTCTCTCCCACCATAGATAGGTGATGTGGACAGATCTCCTCCTTCTCTCTCCCACCATACATAGGTGATGTGGACAGATCATCTCTTTCTCCCTTCTACCTTATATATGTGATGTGCACAGATCACCCCTTTCACCCTCCTCCTCCCTGCACCGTGACCTCCAAACTTGTCAGAGCGTGCTCACTATACTATACATGGACGCCCAATAAGCTGTTTTCTGCCTAAAGTTTCTGTTCCCCATATGGCTGCAGTAAAGGTATAAAACAAATCTGAGCAAGAAAGCTGCTCACATAATCAGGTAAATAAAATAGAATGACAAAAATCAGAATATAAAATATGTATCACATTTGTTATCTGTAAAGAACAAATAAGCAGATACGTTCCCTACAAGTTCTTCAGTGAGCTCATCACAAGGCCAAGTGGAAAGCTACACATTTGCAGAGTTGCTCCAGGGCAATTCTGAGAACAAGGCAAATAGTAATCATCTTACACAGAATTACTAGGAGCGTGTCGGGGCCTGACCAATGTCACCAAGGGCAATATTCATTTGCAATTTCAATTCATTTTTTCCTGTGTTTTTTTTTTTTTTTTTTAAGTCCCATATAAAGTTTACAAGGTTCTAAATATCCAATTATGTGCTTTTTCTTGGTGTTTAGGGTTTCCTAGAACTGTGGTGCAGGCAGAGGCTCTGGATAAGATCTGCGACCTGGACTTGGTGATCACCTTAAACATCCCATTCGAGACCTTAAAGGATCGTTTGAACACGCGGTGGGTTCACCTGCCAAGCGGAAGAGTCTACAACCTGGAATTCAACCCCCCCCAAGTACATGTAAGAACATTCAGTGCTGGCTCCTGGTTCTGAGTAGTGTGAAGTTTGACTATATCGGGTGGGGCTACTATTTGACATTTAAGGGGGGTTCCCATCTCGCACTTGGACGACATAGCGATAGGATACGCCATCAAAGTATGATAGGTGCTGGACCCACCTCTGAGACCAGGACATCTCAAGAACGGGCCCCCGAAAGTCTTTGCACAGAAGGGAGAGTTAGGGCCACATGTATAAAAACTGTCTAGGTCTAAAGCTCCTTTTTTCAGAGCACTGTATGAAATGAAAGGGGCGCTCTGATTGGTTGCTATGGGCTACAAAGTGAGTTTTAGACTTAGACAGTTTTCAAACATGTGTGTTTGGCTGTACTCAAAACCACAACAAGGCCATACTTACAGCTCAATGGCTGGACTAGAGACTAAACCCAGTAGGAGGCAGCACAAGCCCCTGTGCTACTTGGGAAAAATAAACAGGTGCAGGTCATTGCTGAGCAGTAGCTCACACTCCCCTCCACTAGGGGGACAGTTAGATGATAAAAAACTGCACATTGAATTGATACCTGTTTACACCAGTATGCAGGAAAGCCACAGTACAATACATGGGGAGATTGCACAAATGCAAAAATACCGATAAGACAAGCACTCACACACCTGCTATGTATGAGGCGGGTGGTTGCTAGTATTATAATTGCATGTAGATAAGGCGATACTAAAGGGTGCCATTTATGCAGATATGTGTGGTGCACCATGCTGGCTTACAGCCTATTACGTCTCTACTATTCGATTGGACGGGCTGCCCAGCACTTTCCAGGTGTCCAACACAAAATACTGCACCCTCTGCTCACCAGTACTTTTGGGCCAAAAAATGACATACTGGAAAAATATCAAATATGAGGTATTAGTTGATACAGTGGCCACTATATTTCACAAGCTCGCAAACCTCGTCAAGGTTCCTCGTATCCTGCGAGTCCCGCCCATTGCAGTAAAAATTCACACTGGAGTTTGCGTTGGAGATTGAAAATCAGCAGCATGTCAATTATTTTTGCTGATATGCGGTGTTTTTGTTGTGGATTTTCTCCCTTAACTTCCTTGGAAAGTCACAATCCAGAACAAATTTGCAAAGTTTTTATTGTTGTGGATTTTGCTGTGAAAATGCTGTAAATCTGCTGCCAAAATCTGCAACTGTGGATTTTAAAAAATACATTGAGTTTTCTTTCTTTTTTCACATCAGTCATCAGCACAATCAATGGGGTATGGATTTATCACTCTAAATCTACTCACAGATATGCTGAGGATTTTCTGCTACTGAGAATCTGTAGGATTTCTGTCCCATATGCAGAGACAGGGTGAATTCACACATCCCAGTAATTTTGGTGAGGAATTAATCCCATTCAAGTCAATGGGGAAAATCTGCAATAAATCCATAACAGAAATTGACTTGCTGCAGATTTAAAAATCTGCGCTGTAATTCAGTGTCTGTGCAAAATATATCCACTATGTGGGCAGGAGATTTCTTCCACATGGTTGATATGGTTGATACTTTTCAAATCCAGGTGGAAAATCTGCAGGAAATCCATGTCATGTGCACCCATGTTGATAGATATGCTGCTGATTTTCTGCGTGGATTTGTGCACTAAAATCCCACAACGAATTACAGTACCGGCCATGTGGATTGGATTTTAAACTCCTTGCCCATATTATGGACATTTTCTGTGTGTAAATTGACCTAGGGTGCTGGTTTCTAAATTCTTATTGCAGATGTACTGCGGATTTTCCCCATTGACTTGAATAAGTTAAAATTCACATCAAAATCTGCACAGCTGTTGCACATTTACCTATGGTTTTGCTGCAGATTGTGGTGCGGATTTTACTGCAGGTTTTTCTACTATTAGCTTCAATTTAGAGAAAGCAAAATCTGCACTAGAATCCTGTGAAGTCAATGTAAAAAAATTGGCAGCTAAATCTGTCCCTTGTGTATTTACCCAAAGGCAGGGGCGTAGCTATAAGGGGTGCAGAGGTAGCAGTTGCTACCGGGCCCCGAAGCCTGAGGGGCCCAAAAGCCCTTCTGCCACATAAGGAGACACCAACATTGTAAGCGGCACATGGTAGCTGGAGGGCCCATTTCACTTTTTGCACTGGGGCCCAGGAGCTTCAAGTTACGCCTTTACCTAAAGGTAACATGGTACTCCAGGAAGTGCCTTCCCCTTTTGTTTTGCTGGTCAGTAGAATTGAGAGTTAGTCTTCTATTGACCATTCATTGATAGGGTATGTTCACACGGCTTTTTGGGGCGATCCCCCTGGCCGGCCCCGTTCACCTCCGTTATTAGCGGCATGTCAATTCTCTCCCCTGGTGTACAATACAATCGAGACAAGACGTAATTCATAGCTCTCTATGGGAGCTATGAGTTACCGTAATTGTGGCGCGCATTTCGGCCGTATTAAAGCACAAATACACAGTGAATGCGTGCCGCATTTTGCCGTGTGAACATACCCATGGCCGATCCTAAGGATTTTGCAAATAATGAATGCAGGAGACTTAGAAAGGCGTCTCCACTACTTGTCATATGCATCTCTGAGCCGCTTGCAATAAGTAGGGCTCCCTTCCCTGTTTGTCATATGGTCAGTGAAAAGCAGCACATGACTTTTAAGAAGAATTCTCCTCCCTGATAGGGCCTAGGAAAGTTTCTTTGCCTTTTATCTGTGTCCATTACAAGAGTATTTAATAAAAAATGAAATGAAGCCCACGACTGCATAGAGGAGCTGCTCGTACTACAGTCGCTGCAGGTCTCCTTTAAGGAAAGTCAGCTTTGGATTAACTTTATCAACTGCATTCATCGTGGCATCAAATGCTTTAGTTACGTCTGCCCCAGTTTCTCTGTAATAGTCACAATGTAGCGCATTTCGGTTCGGTCAGTTTTATACTGGAACTTACAATGTAGCACATTTCAGTCAGTTTTATACTGGAACTTACAATGTAGCACATTTCTTTATACTGGAACTTACAATGTAGCGCATTTCGGGTCAGTTTTTATACTGGAACTTACAATGTAGCGTTTTTCGGTCCGGTCAGTTTTATACTGGAACTTACAATGTAGCACATTTCGGTTCGGTCAGTTTTATACTGGAACTTACAATGTAGCACATTTCGGTCCAGTCAGTTTTATACTGGAACTTACAATGTAGCACATTTCTTTATACTGGAACTTACAATGTAGCGCATTTCGGTCAGTTTTATACTGGAATTTACAATGTAGCACATTTCGGTCCAGTCAGTTTTATACTGGAACTTACAATGTAGCACATTTCGGTTCGGTCAGTTTTATACTGGAACTTACAATGTAGCGCATTTCGGTTCAGTCAGTTTTATGACACAGAGATATAAGAGAAGAGGCTCCAGGATTGTTCTATCACAGGGAACACAAGGATTTAGTAGCATAGACATGTCAGGAGAGGTCACAGGTCCTCTTTCATGGTGACAGCTTGGTACAAAGGAGACCCTGCTCTGAGGACGTTTTATCTATAAAATTAAAATAAGAATTAGAATTATAATAAAAAAATATATATTTTTATGACATTAGCATTGAATCGTCTCTGTGAGGACATATTTGGCTAAAAAAAACATTGGGATCCAGATCTATTTTTGACGGGTTTCTCAGGATTTTATCCTTTCTTTTATGTTGTTGTCATCTTCCTCCTAACCAGTAGATGGAAGCATTGTCAAGAATTGTCAGATGATTGCAAGTTCGCAGCCATGCGACGCCATATATTATACCAGTTATTAGACATCTGGCAGACACATCGTAGCACACATTATAGTACCAGGGGTGTCAAGCTGCGGCCCTCCAGCTGTTGGGAAACTACAACTCCCGTCATGCCCACTGTTATAGATTATATAAATGCATCATGGGAGTTGTAGTTTCCCAACAGCTGGAGGGCCGCAGTTTGACACGTGTGCATTATACGGTCAAAGAGGTCTGCCGAAAACCGTGTAAAATTGCTGTGCATCCTGCAGCTCGCAGGTCGTTGTGAAACTACAGCTTGCAGCGTGCCTTGCCAGTCTCTGGTTGTCAGGAAATGCTGGGAGTTGTAGTGCACATCTGGAGCGTCACTGATTGCTGACCACTGACATTAGCATGAATCTATGACAGTATAACCATACAGAACATTGCAACTTTTCCTTGAGAACTCTCCATTGTGTAAACTGTATGGCATCGTCTACACTGCGCTGGTTTACTGTCGGATTTTATGCGGATTCAGTGTTAAGAATCTGCAAAAAATCCGATGTAAATCATCCCCATAGACCTCAACAGAAAATCCGAGCTGTAGTCTACAGAATTTAGATTTTCTGAGGTCGGATTTCAAATCCGATGAAACTTCGTTTTATAGTTCTGTTCAATTTGGGCCGGCTGAAAACCGACCGCAGAAGCTGCGACAAAAGACGCGGTTTAAAAATTATTGTAGAACACTGGTTGTATTCTATTTTACTTCTGCTGTGTAGACGAAGCCTAATTGTTCCCTTAAAGGGATGTTCCCACCACAGACTTTGATGGTGTATGGATAGAATATGCCACCAAAATCTGATAGGTGTGGATCTCACCTCTGAGACCCGCATCTATTTTGGTTAGGAGTCCAAAAATGGAGAGCCGGTCATACTTGTGCACGACTCTCCATTCTGTTCTATGATCGTTCCCAGTACAGGGGAGCGCTCTGTTCTCTCCATTCTGTTCTATGGGAGTTCCCAGTACAGGGGAGTGCTGTGTTCTCCATTCTGTTCTATGGGAGTTCCCAGTACAGAGGAGCGCTGTGTTCTCCATTCTGTTCTATGGGAGTTCCCAGTACAGGGGAGCGCTGTGTTCTCCATTCTGTTCTATGGGAGTTCCCAGTACAGGGAAGCGCTGTGTTCTCCAGTCTGTTCTATGGGTGTTCCCAGTACAGTGGATCGCTGTGTTCTCCATTCTGTCCTATAGGAGTTCCCAGTACAGGGACGCGCTGTGTTCTCCATTCTGTTCTATGGGAGTTCCCAGTACAGGAGAGCACTGTGTTCTCTCAATTCTGTTCTATGGGAGTTCCCAGTACAGGGGGCGCTGTGTTCTCCATTCTGTCTATGGAGTTCCCAGTACAGGGAAGTGCTGTGTTCTCCATTCTATTCTATGGGAATTCCCAGTACAGGAGAGCGCTGTGTTCTCAATTCTATTCTATGGGAGTTCCCAGTACAGGGGTGCGCTGTGTTATCCATTCTGTTATGGGATTCCTGTCAGGGCTATTTCTCATTCTTCTATGATTCCAGTACAGGACGCTGTGTTCTCATTCATTCTATGGAGTCCACAGGTGCCGTGTTCATTTGTTCTATGGGGTCCCTGTACAGGGTAGCACTGTTCCCATGTTTATGGATTCCTGTACAGGAGCACTGTATTCTCCATGTTAGCTCTTGAGATTCCCATTTCGCCATACTGAGAGTTCCCATAGAACATAATGGAGATTGTGACAGAGCATGTACTGCCTTACTGTCTCATTTGAGCCATTACTTTGGGCGCCCGTTCCTGAAATAGGTGGAACCTGCACCTATTAGGCTTTGATGGCATATGGCTAAGGTGAGAATACCCCTTTAATTCTCCTAGTAATTTCTTCCTCTCCGCTCATAGTCCCTTAAAGCCAAATGCTATACAGATGGGGTATGTGTGGTTTTGTGATCGGCAACTCGAGTATTTGTCCTTATGTGTGATTTCAGGGCATTGATGACGTCACCGGGGAGCCGCTTGTCCAGCAGGAGGACGATAAGCCCGACGCGGTGGTCGCCAGACTTCGCCAATACAAAGATGTCGCCAAACCGGTGATGGAGCGCTACAAGTGAGTTTACTTAGTAGTAGTATTACTGCATGAGTGAAATCTCAGAATCCAGCGAGTGATTCAGCTGATTACATAAGAGCCCAGTCAGGAGTTGTGTGTGTGGAGCCGTTCATGACTCACTGCTAATCGCTGCATGAAGGCTTCCTGCACCAGCCGGGGGAGCAATGCAAACCCTCTCTGTGCTTCCTTTTTTTTAAATCCTTTCTAGATTTGAAAGGAATGTCCGATTAAGACAACCTCTGTCTGTAAGCTCATGAGGGCATCAGGGCATGATAGCGGGGGTTCCACACTTTCAGCACCCCCTTTTCCTAACCAGCTTCAAAAAATAGCATCTCTTAAAGGGGTATTCCCTTCTCATTGATCAGGTTTAGGGCTTGTCCCCATGGTAGAGTTTTCGGTCGGATTTACAGACCATCCTGATAGACTTTAATAGAAAATTCGTGCAGCAGTCCCCACTGCACGGATTTTCTGCTGGACGTTTTTTACACCGCCGCGTAACGAAAAACTTAGAACATGTTCATTCTTCCGCCCAGTTTTCAGGTGGAAAATGTACATGTCAGTGGTTGAGGGGGAGAGGCGAATCCGCAAACTGTGGGCAGAACCGTCCCCCAAAACCACAGAAAAGATGTCGGAATACTGGCCGGATTCTTTAATCCAGTATAGTGCTGTGTGGACGCACCCTTAAACATGTAGGGAAAGTTAAATAAGGATTATTACCAAATACACTGCTGTTCTGATTTTTCTTCCTTTCAAAGTTAGAGCAGTTCTTATTTCCTGTTTGTGTACACAGGCTTCCCTAGTTACCAGCCACCTCTCTGTGCTCTAGCAACCCTAGCCAGGATGGAGCTTGTTTTTCTGTTTCTTACTAACACGCGTTAACCCTTTAGAGATCTTTAGCCTTGTGCTCTGTGGTTTAAACCCTTCCATTATCAATGTCCCTCTAACAGGCTCAGCTAGGAATAGTAGAGCTTAATTGTCAGTCACTGCTGTAGAGCCACCCACAGCCTGAACAGGAAGTGGGAGCCTGAAGCTGTAGAACCTTCCACAGCCTGAACAGCAAGTGGGAGCCTGAAGCTGTAGAACCTTCCACAGCCTGAACAGAAAGTGGGAGCCTGAAGCTGTAGAACCGGCTACAGCCTGAACAGGAAGTGGGAGCCTGAAGCTGTAGAACCGGCTACAGCCTGAACAGGAAGTGGGAGCCTGAAGCTGTAGAACCGGCCACAGCCTGAACAGGAAGTGGGAGACTGAAGCTGTAGAACTGGCCACAGCCTGAACAGGAAGTGGGAGACTGATGCTGTAGAACCGGCCATAGCCCGAACAGGACATGGGAGACTGAAGCTGTAGAACTGGCCACAGCCTGAACAGGAAGTGGGAGACTGATGCTGTAGAACTGGCCACAGCCTGAACAGGAAGTGGGAGCCTGAAGCTGTAGAACTGCCCACAGCCTGAACAGGAAGTGGGAGCCTGAAGCTGTAGAACGGCCACAGCCTGAACAGGAAGTGGGAGACTGAAGCTGTAGAACTGCCCACAGCCTGAACAGTAATTGGGAGTCTGTAGCTGTAGTACTGTCCACAGCCTGAACAGTTAGAGGGAGCCTGGAGCTTTAGAACCGGCCACAGCCTGAACAGGAAGTGGGAGCCTGAAGCTGTAGAACTGCCCACAGCCTGAACAGGAAATGGGAGCCTGAAACTGGAAAGCAGGTTCTGTTAAACAGCCAGATTGGAGAATCATTTTGAAGTGGTCATACACATTAGATTTATGGTGGCTGAACCCAAAGATTTCAGTGGGACTTGCACATTTAAAATGTAAGGAGGTGTCATTAATAGAAGTAAGTTTTTGATTGGAAATACATTTGTGGGACAGAATCAGAAAAATATTCTTTACCTGGAAAAATAACTAATTTTTTTGGATTATTTTCATACACCCTATGATAATGATGATAACTAGGACTCATGAGTCATTATGTTAACTATACAGAGCTGCAGTCACCATTTTCATGGCAGCACTACACAACCCCCCAGCTCTGACCTGCGGTCCACTGCCCCCATTACTGTAAGTAAGTCTTGTCAGCAGAACTTACTGGCTACACAATGTCGATTAGTTTAGCTAATTTATCTTAAATCCAAAAGAAAAAACCTTCTGAAGCTAAAATGTAACCTTTAATTAATTTCATATAATAAAATAAAAAATAAATCAAGACATGACAGAAATGCATGAATCACATTCTCTCTGAACAGCAATAAAGGGTTAGTATAGTAAATATACTACCACCCTTTGTCAGATGTTACGTCAAAAAAGTCCAGGTTAGGATATAGGAGCCAACTGGTGGTAAAAAATCTTAAAGCCTACAACAGTCCCTATTATGCCCTATCTAACTGGCAGAGATCCCATCCCGAAAAGGGCGGCCCCGCCCTAAAGTGCTTATCCCTTATCCCAACTAAATACTAATACCACAAAACAATACTAAATATACATATATTAAAAAGTAAACAAACAACATATGATAAAGTCAATTCTAGCTCAGTTCAAGCCCGACGTGTTTCTCCACACTGTGTGGTGGGGAAATGCATCGAGGGGAAATGAACAGTACATGAAAAGAAGGCTAATGCCAGTACTAATATATGGTTAGAGATAAGTAAAGCTGCCACTATGATACAGTGATCAGCATCCAAAAATATGGACCTCAGTCTCCTTCAGGATGTTCAATAGAACTGAGAGGAGCAGCTACTACTGTTGATTCATCTCACCTCAGTCCTGTTTTCTTGGATTCATTTTGAATTCAGGGGCGTGTTTACTGGCTTCTACTAGGCTGCAGTAGAAGCCAGGTCTGTAGCTCTCGCGACCCATGCTGGTGGCCTCTCAGGATAGATCAAACAGGTCTGTAGCTATAGCAACCAGTGCTGGCAGCCTATCATGAGAGATTGAACAGGTCTGTAGCTATAGCGACCTGAGGAGCTGATGTAGCCCATAGAAGACGGGATATCTCAGAATAGGAAGTACAATGTTAATGGACACACATTGCAAAGTGACTTGTTTTTGCAAGATCTTTAACATAAAATGCAATCCTTGTAGTGAGACAACCCCTTTAAATATCCCACTCCTATTCAGCTGTGTGCCATATGGTGACTTATTTTGTAAAAAAAAGAATAGCATGTGAGCATAAAGAATTAAATATACAACATATGTCAAGACTCAAAGGGTTAAGCTATTAAGGGCGGGGTCGCCCTTTTCAGGGCGGGTTCCCTGCCGATTAGGTAGGGCTGAATAGGGATTGATGTAGGCTTCAAGATTTTTTACCACCACTTGGCTCCTATAGCCTAACCTGGACTTTTTTGAGGGGACAACATCTGACAAAGGGTGGAGTTCTCTTTCATCTGCAAACCATCAGGTCACGTGAGCTAAAACCTTGAATTATTAACTATACTAAGCATTTATTGCTTGCTTTGTAGCCAGTCTCAGCTGCGGCTGACTGATGCCATCTAATGGTTATTTCCTCAGGGAGGTGCAATAAGTAGAGGGGGTTGTTGTGATGGCACAATTCCCTTAAGGGCGGAGAGCAGGTCTCGCCCTCATATCGTGTAACCCTATAGTAATCTAGTGCTGTGCTGGAATGACCTGATCCTGCCAGCAACGTGTCTTGTGATGAGAATTCTCTGCCTAATCTCAGTGACAGGGACAAAAATAGCTTGACTGTTGTGCTGGTCACGTTCAGAGATTGACTGGTGGATCTTACAGTCATCTTCACATTCACCTGATCAATTTAATCTTCCAGCGCAGGACAGGTTTATATTATATAAAGGCCACATCTACCATATAGTACACAGTGACTATGGATGAAGGTGAAAACACATAGTTATCTCTTGGTTAATCCATAACATTACTTACTGTATGTACAAATCCTTACTTATCCTCTATTATTCCTCACTATTCTGCTGGTGCAGTCACTGTGTACATACATTACTGATCCTGAGTTACATCCTGTATTATACTCCAGAGCTGCACTCACTATTCTGCTGGTGCAGTCACTGTGTACATACATTACTTATCCTGTACTGATCCTGAGTTACATCCTGTATTATACTCCTCCAGAGCTGCTCTCACTATTCTGCTGGTGCAGTCACTGTGTACATATATTACTTATCCTGTACTGATCCTGAGTTACATCCTGTATTATACCCGCCCACAGCCTGAACAGGAAGTGGGAGCTTGAAGCTGTAGACTCGCCCACAGCCTGAACAAGAAGTGGGAGCCTGAAGATTTAAACCCGCTCACAGCCTGAACAGGAAGTGGGAGCCTTAAGATGTAGACCCGCCCACAGCTTGAACAGGAAGTGGGAGGCTGAAGCTGGAGAACCGGCCACAGCCTGAACAGGATGTGGGAACCTAAAGCTGGCTGTGAAGAGCAGGCTCTTTGAAACAGCCTGATGGGAGACCCTTTTAAATTCGACTTCTATCATCCCAGGAACTTGGGGTTCTACTTGGGAGTGGGAAGGGGTTTGTTTGGTATACTGAAATTCTACCGGAACTGAAAGGTATGGACTGGTGACCTATATATGTGTTTCCTGTTCTCATTCTCTCTTCTGTTTCAGGAGTAAAGGAGTTCTGCACACATTCTCAGGAACCGAGACAAACAGAATCTGGCCATACATCTACACGCTCATGAGCACCCGAATCACGCCGGTACACCCCGAGGACACCAGCCAAGCCTTCCGCCCTGGGGACCCATAGGCACCCTGGTTATTTATTGTTGTCTGTGTGCAGTATCCATGTGGTGCTATGTGCTCACTATAGATGAATCGTTTATGCTGTTTTGTTACATTTTCTTCTCTTTCAGGAGCTTTAAGCAGTTACGTCTTGAAAAACAATGTTTTCTAAATTCGTTCAGTGTTCCTCAGAGCATTACCATTCTGTCAACCAATGAACTCTCCGCTGCAATTATCTGGATATTTTTTGAACATATCTATATGACGTATCGGTTATTAGTGGCCTTGTGATCTTTATGATATTATCCTGTATTTTTGTGAAAATCTATATATATGTCAGTAGTTTGTTTTGTTTTTTTGTAAAATATATAAAGCATTATAACAATAGAAAATAGGCCCCATGTGTCAAAACTGTATCAGAGAAGCGGCCTTGTTGCTCATTGGGACCGATTAGAGTTGAGCTTTCATTGCCTAGCATGCGTTGGGGTAATGAAACATGGACTCTGACTGGTTTCTTTGGGCAAGAAGACTACTTTGTCTCTAAGACACATGAGGACCACCCTACCTATAAAGACCAAAGAAGGTCAGAGATTACATAGCACAGCGGGGCAGATTTATCAGTGCTGATGCAGGATTTTCATCCCCATTTACATGTCATTTCTAAAGAGGTATTTCCATCTGAGCAAAGGCTGCAGGATGGACCAATTATTGTAAATTCATCAATTTTCAAAATGCATGTTATAAAAAAAAATGTATGCTTTACCTAATACAGGCCTTTTTTGCACCTTCAACTTGCTGTCTTGACTCCTTTCAATGGTAAAGGGTGATGCAGCATCACAGGGATGTTGACTGTGGCTGGGATAATGGAGATGCGCATTTTTGCTCACGCCTACTCCTCCCCCTCCCAGGCCTTGCCACAGGCGACCTTTGATAATGCTGCATTACTGACCACAACTGAAAGCACACAGTGGTAGCCAGTAACCGCGGAGACAAATGGCCACATGTATGAAAACTGTTTAGATCTAAAACTCACTTTTTTGCCCATGGTAACGTATGGGCAAAAAAGTGAGTTTTAGACCTAAACAGTTTTCATACATGTGGCCCAAAGAGAGCAAGTTGAAGGTGCAAAAACCGCCTTTATTAGGTAAAGCATACATATTTCTTAATGACATGCATTTAAAAAATTGTTTACTTTACAGTAAATTTCCCTTCCAGCAGCACTTTCTGCTTCGGACACATTTGTACAATTCTCTCCTTGAAGTCCATTTCACAGAACAGACCCACAGAAAGCATGAGAGGTATAGCACTGGGACCATCGTGGTGCTACATAACAATTGCTATTAATTTGAGCATTTTTATTTGTAGTCATCCACATTAAAACTGTGATTTTTTTTTCTACCATTGCAGTAGCGGTGCAGCTTTTTGCCTCCGTGCTAAAATCACATACAATTATATCCTTTATAAATATGGTGCACAGCTGCTAACAAGCCACATGCATGTAGGAGGGTTTGAGGGACAAAATTATGAGAGGTGTCCTAAGAATGTGCAAGACCTCTTGGGCTAGAATGATGGCCCACAACATATCCTCATACTCTGCAAGGGTCAAGGAGAAGTGCACCTGCCTTGGTCAATCTTAAGGACTCCTTCTTATGCTGTGGTGTCTGAGATCGGGGTAGCATGCTTTATGCTTTACAGAGTCCAGATTGGCTCCCTTGGAAGATAGCGATGGAGTTTGAATGGGGTTAGGAATTTAAAGGAATTTTCGACTTTATTATTTTTTATTAATTATGTATATACTGTATATGAAAATCATTGAATTTGCTACTATACATGTATTAAAAAATTCTGCTCCTATACCTTTTATACCAATGCAGTAAGTCCCTATTTAGAAAACAAAAAATGGTACAGCCCACATTTCTGTAAATAGTAATGGCTCCCAAGGAGAAATTGTATGGGTTAAACATGGTGTCAGTCATATCAACTCCTGGCGGTCAGTCAGCAGTAGGGTCACATGACATCTACGGGGTAACTTAAAAGGAATAAATGTGGAATAATTATTATTAATATGGTTATTTTAACAACTTCACTGTGTGTAGTTACTTGTATAACTGCTGTTTCTAGGTTTTTATCAATTTAAGTTACCTGTAAAACAAAGTATAAGGATGACACAGAGAGAAGAATGTGACATGATAAGACGACAATGGAGGTAGTTATATTGGAGAAGTTCTGCTCCTCTATACACTACTGTTACCTGGATAGCAGGGTCACATGACCTGCGTGGTGGTCACATGATAAGATGCTGCTGGAGGTAGTAATACTGGAGAAGTTCTCCTCCATACAATACTGTTACCTGGATACCAGGGTCACATGACCTGTGTGGTGGTCACATGATAAGACGCTGCTGGAGGTAGTAATACTGGAGAAGTTCTGCTCCTCCATACACTACTGTTACCTGGATACCAGGGTCACATGACCTGTGTGGTGGTCACATGATAAGACCCTGCAGGAGGTAGTAATACTGGAGAAGTTCTGCTCCTCCATACACTACTGCTACCTGGATACCAAGGTCACATGACCTCTGTGGTGGTCACATGACCTGTGTGGCGGTCACATGACCTGTGTGGCGGTCACATGATAAGACGCTGCAGGAGGTAGTAATACTGGAGAAGTTCTGCTCCTCCATACACTACTGTTACCTGGATACCAAGGTCACATGACCTATGTGGCGGTCACATGATAAGACCCTGCAGGAGGTAGTAATACTGGAGAAGTTCTGCTCCTCCATACACTGCTGTTACCTGGATACCAGGGTCACATGACCTGTGTGGTGGTCACATGATTGTTTACTCCAAAAAGTTAGTCTATGGTGCCATAACTATGGATTATAATGTGGGTTGTACCATTTGTTTCTTTTGCCTTGCATTGGTATAAAACAGGATACAGGGGTAGAATTATTAATATATGTATGATAGAAAATTGTATGATTTTATATTGCTTCCATAATAAATAAAAACATTTTAAAGTGGACAGCCCCTTTAAGGATTGCACACTGTCTCTAGACCATTAGGTTTATCTCTCCAGTGCCAGTCGAAGAAAATTTGATGTTGAATCTAAGGCAGAAATCCGGGGCGATTTACTGATGAGGATTTCAACTGCAGATGCAGTTTTCGCCTCTGATTATGGTGCCCGACATGGAATCTGAGCAGAGTCCACCATAAAGAATGGACATGTCCGCTCTTGTTTACCGAAACCCTGGAACGAGGGTGAACTACAGCGCGGGCTGCCCATACTGGGACTTAGTTTTCACATGAATTGTAATGTGGAATCTATGTCAAATTCATTGTTGAAAACCATTGTGTGAACATAGGTTAAGGATGAATGCACACGTGATGGGTTTTGGTACAGATGTTTCTACATTGATTTCAAAAGGTGAAAGCAAAATCTGCAATTTTTTTCTGTCTTTCGTTGAAGTCAATGTAGAAAATTCTACATGCGTGTGCATTCACCCTTAAAGATCCTTGTGACAGTCACTTTTGCAAAGTGAAAACACAGTAATAACAATGCAGTTAGATTACAGTCCAGCTGGAATATCTTTCTAAGTCAGGAGGATCATGCACAATAAGGGCACGTCCCCACGGCACGGGTTTTCGGCCGGTTATTCGGGCGGTTTGAGGTTTTTCAGACCGCCTGAAAAACCGGACGAAAATGAGCACAATGGGGCTCTATGGAAAAGCCGTGCAGCAGTTCCCACTGCACGGGTTTTCCGCCCGGCGGTTTTTCTGCCCGCGGGCCGCTCAAAAAACAGTGAGCATGTTCATTCTTCCGCCCGGTTTCCGGACAGAATATGAACACCTCATTGGGAGGGGGGAGGGCTGTTCTCTACTCATCGCGGAGAAAATCCGGCCAATCCCCCTCTCCCCCCCGCAGCCGTGTGGACGGCCGCAAAACCGGACAAATACCGGTCAAGTAAACCAACCGGTATTTGTCCTCTGCCATGGGGACGCAGCCTAAAGGAGAGGGTGTCCAAATGTGCTAGTCACCTGGGTGTTACCATTTAAGCTTTCAAATGGGCGTGTCCCTGCACAAAATGACTGTCTGCACTGATTGGACAATGTCAGACTGTGGTAACACCCAGCTGACAGATTGGTAATGAATTTCCAGGAGGAATAATAAGGGAACAGCACAACATAGAGGTTTAAGAAAAGATGTTCCAGAATTGTTATTTCATAGGGAACAGTAGTATTTACGAAAACGGACATGCCAGGAATGGCCACAGGTCCTCTTTATTAACTGCACAGCCGTTGGGTGGATTAAAGGGGTTGTCTCACTACATTGATTCGTCCCGTTTTCTTGGTTTCATTTTGAATTCAGGGGTGTGTTTACTGGCTTCCACTAGGCTGCAGTAGAAGCCAGGTCTGTAGCTATAGCAACCAGCGCTGGCAGCCTATCTTGAGAGATTGAACAGGTCTGTAGCTATAGCAACCACAAGAGCTGATGAAGCCCATACAAGAGGGGGTATCTAGGAATAGCTAGGACACTGTTAATGGACACATATTGCAAAGTGACTTGATTTTGCAAGATCTTTAACATAAAAAGCAGCAATCCCTGTAGTGAGACAACCCCTTTAAAGGCACTACAACATCAAGTATCCTGATGACAATCTCTTGTGCAAAGTGAAAACATTAATACTAATGCAGTGAGATTATAAACCAGCTGGAATCTTTAGTGCCATGCACAACAGAGGAGGGTGTGTGCCATCAGTCAGTGGAGTCCCATCACCAGTGAGTTTTTCGGCAGTTCTGCTCCTCGCTAACTACTCATGTCATGACTTTGATGGCGTCATTGGTTTTTCACCTGCATCACATTGATAGATCTGCCCTGGTATATACAGAGGTTCTGATCAGCTGATTGCTGGGTCCCCCGTTCTCCATTAATTGGAGTGGCACTGACCCGGTGTATGAGGATTTATGGCACAAGATGTTCTTTCCTTGCTATCATCCTATCATCAAATATGATTAAAATACAAATTCTCAAACTGTGTTTTTTTTTTTTTGTTCATCGTTCTCCATTCAGCCGTTTACATGTGTATTTTGTGGCTACACAAATATACACACTGCGCAGATACACTCACAGAACACACATCCGTGTATATGTGGGATCACATATGGGAATCAATACACAATGTGCATGCCTGTGTGTGTATAAAACATCTGTGCTCTGTATGTGATCCCGGGGCACTGCTATAGCCTCAGCAGTGTCGCCTCCTGTCATCCATTCATGCTCAGGAGGAAAGACTGGGGCTGAGGATTCCTTTACTGACTTGTGATATTAGCCAGGCCTCCATAGGTGCTGTAGAATGGACCTGAAAGAAGGGGCATAAGATGGGCACCGAAATGTTCTCAAGTCATCACCATTTTATTATTCTTTGTAGCTGATATAACATAGATTCCTCAGCAGGGGGTGACATTACTATATCCTCAGCAGGGGGTGACACTGCTATATCCTCAGCAGGGGGCGAAACTGCTATATCCACAGCAGGGATGATACTGCTATATCCACAGCAGGGGACGATACTCTATATCCACAGCAGGGACGATACGGGCTATATCCACAGCAGGGACGATACTGCTATATCCTCAGCAGTTGACGATACTGCTATATCCACAGCAGGGGACGATACTGCTATATCCACAGCAGGGGACGATACTGCTATATCCACAGCAGGGGACGATACTGCTATATCCTCAGCAGGGGGCGACACTGCTATATCCTCAGCAGGGGACGATACTGCTATATCCTCAGCAGTTGACGATACTGCTATATCCACAGCAGGGGACGATACTGCTATATCCACAGCAGGGGACGATACTGCTATATCCTCAGCAGGGGGCGACACTGCTATATCCTCAGCAGGGGACGACACTGCTATATCCTCAGCAGGGGGCGACACAGCTATATCCACAGCAGGGGGGGAAACTGGTATATCCACAGCAGGGGGCGACACTGCTATATCCTCAGCAGGGGACGATACTGCTATATCCACAGCAGGGGGTGACACTGTTATATCCACAGCAGGGGACGATACTGCTATATCCTTAGCAGGGGACGATACTGCTATATCCTCAGCAGGGGTGACACTGCTTATACTCAGCAGGGGTGACACGCTATATCCTCAGCAGGGGGGACACTGCTATATCCTCAGCAGGGGGTGACACTACTATATCCTCAGCAGGGGGCGACACTGCTCTATCCTCAGCAGGGGGCGACACTGCTCTATCCTCAGCAGGGACGATACTGCTATATCCACAGCAGGGGACGATACTGCTATATCCTCAGCAGGGGACGATACGGCTATATCCTCAGCAGGGGACGATACGGCTATATCCTCAGCAGGGGGTGACACTGCTATATCCTCAGCAGGAGGTGACACTGCTGTATCCTCAACAGGGGACGACACTGCTGTATCCTCAACAGGGGACGACACTGCTATATCCTCAGCAGGGGTTGACACTGCTATATCCTCAGCAGGGGGCGACACGGTTTTACCCTCAGCAGGGGGTGACACTGCTATATCCTCAGCAGGGGGTGACACTGCTATATCCTCAGCAGGGGGTGACACTGCTATATCCTCAGCAGGGGACGATACTGCTATATCCACAGCAGGAGGTGACACTGCTATATCCTCAGCAGGTGGCGACACTGCTGTATCCTCAGCAGGAGCGACACGTTTTACCCTCAGCAGGGGTGACACACTATAATCCTCAGCAGGGGGTGACACTGCTATAAACCCTCAGCAGGGGGGTGACACTGCTATAATCCTCATCAGGGAGTGACACTGCAAATATACTCAGCAGGGGTGACACTGTTATACCTCAGCAGGGGTGACACTTATATCCTCAGCGGGGGGTGACACTGCATATCCTCACAGGGGTGACACTGTTTATATCCTCAGCAGGGGGACACTACTATATCCTCAGCAGGGGGGACACTGTTATATCCTCACATGGGTGACACTGTTTATATGCTCACAGGGGTGACACTGTTATATGCTCAGCAGGGGTGACACTGCTAAAATCCTCAGCAGGGGTGACACTGCTATATCCTTAGCAGGGGGTGACACTGCTATATGCTCAGCAGGGGGTGACACTGCTATATCCTCAGCAGGGGGTGACACTGTTATACCCTCAGCAGGGAGTGACACTGCTATATCCTAAAGCAGGGGTGACACGGGTTTATATCCTCAGCAGAGGGACACTGCTATATCCTTAGCAGGGGGTGACACTGCTATATCCTTAGCAGGGGGTGACACTGCTATATCCTCAGCAGGAGGTGACACTGCTATATCCTCAGCAGGGGGTGACACTGCTATATCCTCAGCAGGGGGTGACACAGTTTTACTCTCAGCAGGGAGTGACACTGCTATACCCATAACAGGCGGCAACACTGTTATACCCAAGTTTTACTATTAAAAGAATGAAGAACATCAGCTCAAAGGATGGATGTAGGTCCATGCATTCTGCTGCAAAAAATCAGAAAAAGGTTGATTTGCATTGCATTGGTATTAGTAGCAAGATAAGAGAGAGAGACCAAAAGCAGCAAATCTCAGCAAAGTATATCTGCGTAAGTTTGCTGCAAGCCTGATACCTAAGAGCAAGTAGAGCCCCAGCGGCGGGCTGGAGAATGATAGTGGCATTAGCAGCATTTACTCTGCATTGCATTCATTTACATTAAAACGTTGAGTTACTTTGTAAATATATTACATTGCATCCTGACTTACACAGTGACTCCACCAGCAGATTAGTGAGTGCAGCTCTGGAGTATAATACAGGATGTAACTCAGGATCAGTACAGGATAAGTAATGTAATGTATGTACACAGTGACTGCACCAGCAGAATAGGGAGTGCCGCTCTGGAGTATAATACAGGATGTAACTCAGAATCAGTACAGGATAAGTAATGTATGTACACAGTGACTGCACCAGCAGAATAGTGAGTGCAGTTCTGGATTATAATACAGGATGTAACTCAGGATCAGTACAGGGTAAGTAATGTAATGTATGTACGCTGTGACTGCACCAGCAGAATAGTGAGTGCAGCTCTGGAGTATAATACAGGATGTAACTCAGGATCAGTACAGGATAAGTAATGTAATGTATGTACACAGTGACTGCACAAGCAGGATAGTGAGAGCAGCTCTGGAGTATAATACAGGATGTAACTCAGGAAGTAATGTATGCACACAGTGACTGCACCAGCAGAATAGTGAGTGCAGCTCTGGAGTATAATACAGGATGCAACTCAGGATCAGTACTGGATAAGTAATGTAATGTATGTACACAGTGACTGCCCCAGCAGAATAGTGAGTGCAGCTCTGGAGTATAATACAGGATGTAACTCAGGATCAGTACAGGATAAGTAATGTATGTACACAGTGACTGCACAAGCAGAATAGTGAGCGCAGCTCTGGAGTATAATACAATGTATTTATAAAGTGACTCAAAATTTTTATGTAGATAAGTTATGTACATGAAAGGGAAAACTGTTGCCTTTTCACTAATACAGCAGAACTTTTTCTAACAACCGTAATATGCACCTTATTTTATTTAGAAGTGATGCCAAAAGGAGAGGGAAGTTCAGACTACGCAGGGTTTTGTTTGTAGTCTGTATCCATGGCTACACATAGGTCTGCAGAGGAACTGTAAATACAAATCACTAGGTTTTTTTCAATGTTAAAAAGAGTGGTTGCAACCGAAAGATTATTGGGTGCAGTCAGTGATCTGTATAACAGGGACTCCTGGACTTTCCTCAGTATATGGACCCCAGAAGCTCTTGTTTTTGTGTCCTTCATTCCTTTCACGTCTCATGTACAGTGTTCTGCATATTCCATCTTGTGTTTCTACAAATGTTTTCTTATTATCGGTTTGAGTGTTTTACAAGTAATGTCTCTGCTGCTAGAGGCAGGGTGAGGGTGTGCGACCCCCCCGGCTGTACTGACATGGAATACTGTACATTTTTTCTACTTTTTTTGTGATTTGTAACAATTTCCTATATTATGACAATTTCTAAGAAAAAATACAGACATGAGCTTAATACATTTTAAGTGCAATTATACCTTACACAAAAATTCTGTGTCACGACTTTAAAACTAAAAATATATTCAGCGTTATCTTTATTTGGGGAAAGCTGGGTGACGACCAATCAGGCAGCTATTAGGAACTGGGTGACAACTGTTTTCTAAATGGCAGATTCTCCTAGCTGTGGAGTGATACATCTGAAAAGTCCTGGTGACAACCCCTATGGGTGTATACAGGAGAAAGATCAAATATTATAGGTCACCTGTCATGTTCTTGATTTTGCCACCTGGGATAGAAGGGCCTGCTCCATCCCCATTAGTTTTGAGCAGATTCCCTACCCCTGTTGTTTCCTAACAATGACATTTTGTAGAGAGGAGTCCTTCACAGGTCTTTACTGGCCAATATCGAAAGTGAAAGGACAACAAGGGCTCGGCCCCCCATCTATTAGGGCCCCTAAAAAGATGCTAAGGCAGCCCTATTGGTTCTCACTCAACTTTCCTAAAAACAAATAAGGAAAGGCTGAATATAATTTTCAACAACTTGGCAGAAGAGAACAATTCAGGAGCTGGAGTTGAGAAAAGTGATAAATCTAAGGCTTAATAATCTATGTCAGACTGGGGTGCCTGAGGTCCACCAGTGGAGTTAATTCTTGGGACCCACTAATGGAGTTGATTCTTGGGGCCCACCAGTGGAGCTGATTCTTGGGACCCACCAGTGGAGCTGATTCTTGGGACCCACCAGTGGATTTGATTCTTGGGTCCCACCAGTGGAGTTGATTCTTGGGACCCACCAGTGGAGTTGATTCTTGGTACTCCCCAGTGGAGCTGATTCTTGGAGACCACCAGTGAAGTTGATTCTTGGGGCCACCAGTGGACATTATTCTCGGAGCCCACCACTTGAATTGATTCTTGGGGCTCACCACTGGAGTTGATTCTTGGTGCCCACCACTGGAGTTGATTCTTGGGACCCCACCAGTGGAGTCGATTCTTGGGCCCCGCCAGTGGAGTCGATTCTTGGGGCCCACCAGTGGAGTTGATTCTTGGGGCCCACCAGTGGGAGTTGATTCTTGGGACCCCCCTGTGGAGCTGATTCTTGGGGCTCACAAGTGGAGTTGATTCCTGGGGCCCACCAGTGGAGTTGATTATTGGGGTCCACCAGTGGAGTTGATTTTGGGGCCCACCACTGGAGTTGATTATTGGGGCCCACCCTACAGCTACTATACATGACTACACATAACTTTCAATTTCTCCTCTTTCTCTGCCTTTCTCCTCAAAAAGCTACCCCAAATCTGGCATTACCAGGGGCCCTTCAGAGGTTTCCCATGTTGCCTTTTGGGCCAGTCTGGGCCTGATTATCATCATTGCCAACTCCCTCTGGGTAAACTATAGACTTACAGAAAACTCCTTTCATCTGACCTCTAGTGGTCCATACATACTGAAAGCTTAGTGCATTTTTATAGAGAACTGCAAAATAATCTGGAATCTCACAGCACGCTGAGGACGTGTCACCCCCATGTTGCATTCTGTGCTGTGTGAGCTACAGCATGGATTCTCTTCTAAATAAACTCTGTATAAATGAGGCTTTAGAGAGCAGGTTTGTACAACCATCTGACACCTATTGGTTCCAGTGAATTTCGGATTAAAGGAATTTTTCTGCAAAGACTTTTTCTAGGCACCAATAAGTTTCTATGCATTTCCTAACAGGTGATTGAATGAAAATAAATGACAGATCTCATTTTTCATGTGTGAAAGGAACAAGAATTTCATGGTTTGTTACCAGCAACAATTTCCCAATAAAAGAAACACTTTTATGTACAGTTACCTTGCATCTGTATCTGCATTTATAGAAGTAACCAATGAAAAGGATTCCCTGACCTTAAAGGATTCCCTGACAATGATTGCTACTTTTTATGTTAAAGATCTTGCAAACACAAGTCACTTTGCAATATATGTCCATTAACAGTGTCCTACCTATTCCTAGATATCCCCTCTTGTATGGGCTGCATCAGCTCCTCAGGTTGCTATAGCTACAGACCTGTTTGATCTCTCATGATAGGCTGCCAGCACTGGTTGCTATAGCTACAGACCTGGCTTCTACTGCAGCCTAGTAGAAGCCAGTAATCACGCCCCTGAATTTAAAGTGAAATCAAGAAAACAGGACTGAGGTAAGATGAATCAATGTAGTGAGACAACCCTTTTCAATCTGTAACCCTGTAATATACCTTTTGTTTTCATGTCTCATTATTGTTAAGATCACTGCTTGCTGTCAGCTGATGGGTGCAAGGCTTAGTATGTGCATATAGTAGTTGTTACACAACTTTGCAATAAACCAATACTAGCCTATAAGTCTCCGCTGCAATGAACTGCTACAATTTTCCTTTACTGTTGTGTTTGTGTGTTGTGTAAATGGCAGGTGATTTAGGTGTCTGGGAAAGCTGAGCAACAACTCATGTGGGAGCCATAATGGCGGCTATAATGGTTGTTATCCAGCTACAGCTTATTACTAGGAAATGTGCTCTAGCGCACTCTAGTGTTTCCAGATCCGGCATAACAGGCATGGAAAAAGCTCAGTGACTGAGAATTTTGATAAATTTTATCTCTACTGAAAACTTGATGTGGGAGAAGCAATAGAGTTCATCTCTCACAGAAGGCGGCTACAGACTATGAAGTTTAGATGGCGAGTTGGAAGAGAATACTGATAGGGAGTAGCAGAGTGTGGCTGTCCCACAATGCAGAGAAGAGAATTGCCCCGTGTAGACTAGATTATATCTACTGTACAAAATATCCCCATGGACCTGGAGTCTGGGGGTGAGGACACAGACGCTAACCCCAAGACTCCTCTAGAAGTGTATAAAATCCATTTGGAGAAGACTGTTTTTTTCCTCCTGGACAAAAGCTAATAAGTTCCCTAATTGACAACAATATAACTGCTAAATACTTAAATACATAAATAAAACTACTATAATACTGCTTCCTATGTACAAAAACATTAATATAACTAGAGAATGAACACCCTCAAGAGAATGAACACCCTCAAGAAGAACAAGGTCCTACTGCAGAAAAAAATCGACTACATGTATAAGATGAAGGCCGGCATCCTTGAAAGACACGACCTCATGGATAAGAAGCTGGAGTCACTGGCTGTACACCTGGGAGAGACCGTGAAGGAGATGGAGACTATCATGGAGCAACTGGGACCAGTCGAGGAAACCTACAGGTACCAGGAAAGGTTTGAAAGTCAGGGACGGAGCACAGGTCCACAGTCACCTAAAGCCTTTACTAGGAACACCCAGCAGCCCTATGTGATCAGGCCTATATTGCGACCAGCAAGCCTTCCCTTTGAAGAGGGAGATCTGTACAGGAAAAATGTCCATCAGCAGCCAGGATCTGCAGCAACACCAGACAAGCAGCAAGACTAGGGACTCTCGCCTGCACCACAAGGCCCAGCAATCACTGTCCATCAGCATGAACTTCAGCCTGCACCGCAAGACAGTATCCAGCAACATGGACACTTACCTGAAGGTAACTGTGTGGTAGCAGAGCAGGCACTACAAGTCCCAGCAAAGTGCAGGACTGTGGACTCATCTCTGGAGGGATCTGTGCAGCAGCAGAGCAGGGTTCACAGGTGATTGCTGTGCAGAGTAATTGCTGCCCTGTAATGCAGGATACTCAGGAGTCTGCTGTGCCGGACACTTCTACTAATGATTGGGACATGTCTGGCTCTAATGCTGCTGAGGACTCTGTGTCTGATAATGCTCCTGCAGGAGATAATGTCATTCAGTCTGTGTGGGGGTTTGCTCCATCTCCAGAGCCAGGTTTGGTTCAGCCTGTAGGTCCTTTTGCTGCACAATGTATTGAGGTTGATGGGGATGAGGGCACTGCTCAATCCACTGCTGAGGACTTTCCCCCATTAGTCACCCCAGTGGTAGTGGAGCCCCCTAGGGCAGGTGGTCAGCAGCCCACACTGCGTCCACCATCCCCTCAGGAGAGTGGTGCTAGTCATGCCCCTCCTGGAAATGCCTGGAGCAGAGGTTCACCTTCATTTACACCCAACACCAGTTATACAGGCCAGGCCTTCAAGAGGAGGAATGTGGTCCGGTTCAGACATAAGGGTCCCAAGGAGGATCTGCCCAGTAGGAGGTTTATTGTTCGAAACCTATTGTGTGACCAAATGGGCTTCCTGCCTAGTAGCATCCTGGCAGTGATCAATCTTCCTGACAGGCAGGGCTATGATGTGAGCTTCAAGCTCATGTCGGACCTGGACCGGTTCTGGTCCAGCCTCACCAGGTTCAGAGACAGAGAGGGCTGGGACAAGTTCAGCTTCATCCCCATCTCTAAGCCAGACACAGTGAACGTTACAATCATGTTCTGGAATAAAGCCGTCCCCTACCAGGACATTGTGCTCTGGCTCAGGAGACACTGTGACCCTGTCTCTGACCTCACTAAGACCAGGGATGAGGATGGAGTCTGGACTGGAGGGTGGAAGGTCCTAGTTAAGCTGTGTCAGTGTCACCCACCATCTGCCCAACTCCTTCTTCATCGGCCGGGTGAAGGGCGTCTGCTTCTACCCTGGTCAGCCACGGAAATGCTTTAAATGTGGGAAGTCTGGGCATATAGCAAGCGTGTGCACCGTGGTGAAATGTAACCTATGTGGGGAAGAGGGGCCATGTGAGTGCCACGTGCCAAAACATCAGGTGCAACTTGTGTGGAGAAATCGGTCATGCCCACAGAGATTGCCCCAATGCCTGGCATAACATCTGCAGGGACTCCCCTGATGAGGGCTTACTGGAGGGGGCAGATGACCCAGATGACCTGGAGGAGGTGGCCTTGTTGACCCAGCCAGAACCACAGACTGGCACAGGTAACCAGCCAGACCAACCACAGGCAGAGGCCATAGAGGGGAACAAGGAGGTGGCAGAGCAGGATGTACAGCACCCGGTTAGCACCTCTACTCCAGGCCCATCATCTAAAGTCAGAGTGAAAGGGACCAAACAAAGTAAGAGGAAAAAAAATAAATCCACCCGAAAATCTGAGGAAGAATGGACTCTAGTCCAAAGATCTAGTGGGAAGAAGGTGAATAAGGGTGAGGGCGCGATGCTGCTCTCCAACAGGTACAGTGTCCTATCTGAGGAAGCTGAGGCAGAGCTAGAACGGGAACTGAAGCAAATGATGGAGGAGTATGATGGGGAGAATGATCTCCCCCAAGAAAAGGAGGCCCCACCAGTCAGATTCAGACATGGAGACAGGTGGTAGGGAGGACGGGTCTGATTCTGACCTATGACCATTGTCACCCAGATCATGAGCAATAGAGGTTAGGAAGAACCAGGAGAGTGAGAAATGAAGGAGAAATATATGTCTGGTATAATGTGATACATTTCTTTATTAGCTTTGTGTTTTGTCCTTTTTCTTCAACAGGTTTGGACTCTTTATGTTGAATTTACTCGCCGTTTGTTTAGTTTGAATACAATGTATTGAATTTTTGTTTTGTATTGATGGCATTATTGTTTTGATTGATTGTATCCCTGTTTGTTTACACAATAAAAATTGCCCCCTATGTACAAGAATATAACTACTATAATACTGCCCCTATGTACAAGAATATAACTACTATAATACTGCCCCCTATGTACAAGAATATAACTACTATAATACTGCCCCCTATGTACAAGAATATAACTGCTATAATACTGCTCCTATGTACAAGAATATAACTACTATAATACTGCCCCTATGTATAAGAAAATAACTACTATAATACTGCTCCTATGTAGAAGAATATAACTACTATATTACTACCTACTATGTAGAAGAATATAACTACTATTATACTGCCCGCTATATACAAGAATATAACTACTATAATACTGTCTCCTATGTACAAGAATATAACTACTATAATACTGCCCCCTATGTACAAGAATATAGCTACTATAATACTGTTCCTATGTACAAAAATTTTACTACTATAAAACTACCTCATACATACAAGAATATAACTACTATAATACTGCCCCTATGTACAAGAATATAACTACTATAATACTGCTCCTATGTTCAAGAATATAACTACTATAATACTGCCCCTATGTACAAGAATATAAATACTATAATACTGCCCCCTATGTACAAGAATATAACTACTATAATACTGCCCCTATGTACAAGAATATAACTACTATAATACTGCTCCTATGTACAAGAATATAACTACTATAATACTGCTCTATGTACAAGAATATGACTACTATAATACTGCCCATATGTACAAGAATATAACTACTATAATACTGTAACAACACCAATCACACTAAGTGTGAATACCGGCTACACAACTGAAGGAAATCCAGTTTGAACGAGATAGATCTTTTAAAAAAATCAGACCTTTATTGATGATCAAATAAAATTTGATGAAAAGACATTTCTCCCGGAATACCATTCGAATGAACAGGTGGAGGTCTCGCCAGTGTAGGCTTTACATGGAAATAGTTACACGGTTGTAACACACCACAACCGACGCGTTTCGGGACGCAGTCCCTTACTCATGGTTAGGCTGTATGAGTGCACAGAATGAACCGGATATCCTATATAGAGAAAAGGGGCCAGCTCAATCATGCGACACCTGCGCTGCTAATGAGCAAACAAAACATAATGTAAAATCTAAAGTTATATAACAGTTAAAAACAAGTTACATGTGACATAATGCCGCTGTATTAAAGCTACAATTCGCTATATATATATTTAGGCAACACTGTGAAGGTGTTAGTATTGATAAGCAATGTCCTGCTTTGTATTCAATCCCTGTGGGGTGCGGGTGGAAAGCTGGTAGATCCACCACGCCTCTCGTATTGTAGGTATATCGACGACTGCCTCCTCATCTGGACTGGACCCACACATCTGATTGGTACATTTGTGGAATATCTTAATAGTAATTCCAAGAATCTCCATTTCACTTACCAGACACATATTGAGACTATTGACTTTTTGGATGTTACTTTGAAAGCTACAGGGGTAGGTGCAAAAGTGCAAGTGAGTCATTTCAAAAAGTCAACAGCAAAAAATTCCATCCTATTAGCATCGTCCTGTCATCCCAGGCACGTAGTTAACAATATTCCTGTTGGTGAAATGTATCGCCTTAGGCAATGTTCACACGGCTTATTGCCGACGTAATTGCGGGGACGGATTTCGCCCCACAATTACGCCGGCTGCCGTGCAGCAGGGGCGGGGCGGGGGGCCGGCATCGCGCCAGCCCCATAGACATTCATTATTCACAGCGCGTACACGCCGTAAATAATGTGCATGTCACTTTTCCCCCCCCCCTCCCCCACCCCCGCGGCAGATTCGCCGAGCGGGGAGAAGAGACGGAATCCATAGTTCTCTATGAGAACTGTGGATTACCGTAATGACTGGGTCGGATTCTAGCCGGACTGCAGCGCAAATACGGCGCGCAGTACGGCTGGAATCAGTGCCCAAAGCAGCCGTGTGAACGAGGCCTTATAAGGAATTGTAGTGATAATGATAATTTGCAACTTTGTCTGAAACACAATTTGAAAGAACGTGGTTATCCAGATATCATACTCAATACGGCTGTTCAGACTATAAATAAAACGGATAGAGTACATTTGATTAGCAACGTGAAAAGTAGAAAAAAGAAATTCCCCACCAGGAGTATAGTTTTTAGCACAAAGTACAGCCGTCAGTATTCACAAATAACCAAGATTATTAAAAATCACCTTCCTTTGTTATTTGTTAATTCTAGGATCAAAGAGGTGTTACAGAATGAAGTTAAATTTATTTCCCAAAGAGCTCCAAGTTTTGGGTCCCTCTTGTCCCCGAGCTTGTTGCAACCTAAAATAATTGAATCCAATACTTGGTTAGAAATAATGGGTTTCCATAAATGCGGCCATGCTATTTTCACGGCGTGCAATTTTGTACAAAAATCAAATACTTTTACTTAATTTAGTAACAATAAAAACTTTAACATTCAAACATAAATCAAATGTAACACAAAATATGTGATTTATTTAATCATTTGTGTCGCCTGCAGACTCCAGTATGTGGGCTGCACAACTGGTCCTTTAAAAATACGTGTGTGCCTGCATTTGTCCGATGCACTACGGCCTGTATCTTTTAAATCCTCAGCGGTTTCCCGTCATTTCTCAGAAACACCATGGGGGGATTTCTCTGCTCTCACGGTCAACAGTAATCAAAAAGTTGTGCGCCCCTTGAGAGGAGGTAATATGTGAAGCAAGTTGCTATCACAAGAGGTGTGGTGGATCTACCAGCTTTCCACCCGCACCCCACAGGGATTGAATACAAAGCAGGACATTGCTTATGAATACTAACCCCTTCACAGTTTTGCCTAAATATATATATAGCGAATTGTAGCTTTAATACAGCGGCTTATTTCATGGAATTATATTACATGTAACTTATTTTTAACTGTTATATAACTTTAGATTTTACATTATGTTTTGTTTGCTCATTAGCAGCGCAGGTGTCGCATGATTGAGCCGGCCCCTTTTCTCTATATAGGATATCCGGTTCAGTCTGTGCACTCATACAGCCTAACCATGAGTAAGGGACTGCGTTCCGACACGCGTCGGTTGTGGTGTGTTACAACCGTGTAACTATTTCCTTCTAAAGCCTACACTGGCGATACCTCCTCATGTGCATTGGAATTGGATTCCGGGAGAAATGTCTTTTCTTCAAATTTTAATGGATCATCAATAAAGGTCTGATTTTTTTAAAAGATCTATCTCGTTCAAACTGGATTTCCTTCAGTTGTGTAGCCGGTATTCACATTGAGTGTGATTGGTGCCGTTGCGATAATAGGTGGATGAGATCCTTCACATATCGTGTCTCCGCTGATACTGGGAAGCTGTGCAGGTGAGCTGAACCACTTTCTTCTTTTACTATAATACTGTCCCCTATGTACAAGAATATAACTACTATAATACTGCCCCTATGTACAAGAATATAACTACTATAATACTGCCCTTATGGAGAAGAATATAACTACTATAATACTGCCCCCTATGTACAATAATATAACTACTATAATACTGTCCCCTATGTACAATAATATAACTAATATAATACTGTCCCTATGTACAAGAATATAACTACTATAATACTACCCCTATGTACAAGAATATAACTACTATAATACTGCCCCTATGTACAAGAATATAACTGCTATAATACTGCCCTTATGGAGAAGAATCAGTATAACTGGCAGTCCTAATTATTCAGGTGTTTTTGTATCTGTACCATCTGTCTGATTATTATAATATACTGGTGCATTGTTCCTGTGGTTATTAATGATTTATTTATCTGTTTATTCATCTCGGCCTCATTATAATGAATATTACATTGATGAATGTGTAACATAGACAGTAATAGATATGTAATAGCCTCAGCCTCTTCTTTGCTGTGCCGCTCTCTCAATCAGCATAGATGTTTTCATATAAATGGGAGATGTGGGAATAACGGTGTCTAGGCTATGACTAGTTATGGCCTGTGACTCACGTAGACAGCTGGCGGCAGGCAGTGGTTATTGATCAGAGGCGCTGAACCTCCTGTCTGATCCCTGTGTAACATACAATTAGCTCTGCATAATCTGCAGCATTAACTCCCAGCTCTCCACTGAGGTCCTACAAGGGAAACCTGTGGATCTGTAGTGGCTCAGGATCTAAGGGCCACATGTTTAGGTCTAAAACTCAATCTTTTGCCTATAGTAACCCATGGGCAAAAAGTGAGTTTTAGACCTAAACAGGTTCATACATGTGGCCCTTAGTGTCAGTATCAATGGATTGCGAAGCCAGGTAACTATCCGGGGGGCTGCAGGTGAGGTGAGGAGCTCACTGGTTCACCTCCTGATCTATGTAGCAGGGACTCTGTAGGAAGCAGATCACTTTCAGCATCATGACACAAATTTATATTCCGTCCAGTCAATCAGCTGAGGATCTCATATTAAATGGCATGAATAATCCAGGGGCAGACATATCATATGTGCAGCCAGTGGCGTAGCTAGCAGCGGGCGGTCTGCCCTGTACAGCATGATAGTTCTGCCGATGTGGCACACCTGCCAACTCTCCAGGACCACTGGGAAGGTTGGCAAGTCTACAGAGCACCATTTACAGCACTCAAAAGGAGCGTGCGCAGAGGCTGTGCCTGCACCATTCTTAACGGGTGCCGGCTATAATGTACAGAGTTAGCCTCAATCCTGGCCATTTAACCCTTTAGATGGCAGGGTCACTAGCATCCGCAGCATCTAGGAGGTAAGCAGAAAGAGAAGACTCCCTATGTTACCCATGGGCACCCCTGCAATGCAATCTCAGACAGAGCTGTCTTAACGGAATTATAGGCCCAGGGCACAGTAATGCAGTGGGCCCTGCCCTAGGGGCGTCGCTAGGCAGTTTTATTCGGGGCAGAAGCCCCGGACAAAAGTGCCTGCGCCTTGAACCTCAGATCGTCGGGTTCCAGGCTGCTACTGTGTGCCTGGAGAGCCAATGATCTAGTCAACTGTATGTGCGTCCTCCCCATATGTTTTGGGACCCTAGCAATGCCCCTGCCCTGCCCAAATACATGACATCACGCTAGTCCATGGCTCTAGCCACCCCCAAGCACTCCCGTATTATCACGCCACTTATGTCTGGACACCGGCAGCCTGCAGCCTACAAGACTATTTGGCAGGGCAGGGAGCCTTTGGCTCCCTTCTCCACCATGGTTTTAAACTGTTTGCATGTCTTACAAATACACAGTTCAATAAGCAAAGCCAACCAAGGGATCCAGGGTATGTTTCTTGTATTCCTGGGACATACATACACCACCTGGCCATATACAGGAGCCTAGTACGCTCTGCCACAGAGTCTAATAGGCTCCTGTCACATACAGTATCATAAATAGCATTATAGTAATGTGTTGCCGTCTGTTCTTAAAGTGATCAAGCGATCACATTGTCTGGTCCCATATTGGGACTGAAAAAGATAAGGTAAAAAGTAAATAAGGAAAAAATTTTCAAACAGTTTAAAACAGAAAAAACCTAATTCTCCTATAAAAAAAATGTATAGATAATAGGTGTTGCTGCGTCCTTAAAAAAACAATCTATAAAATTATTATGTTATTCAATCTGTAGTGAACGCTGCGAAAAATAAAAAACGAAAACCATGCCATAACTGCCTTTATCCATTCAGCCTCATAAAAGACAGAATGAAAAGTGATAAAAAAATCTCATGTGCCCCAACATTATACCAATGAAAATGTAAACTTATCCCGCAAATAAAAAGCCCTTAGGGCGCATCCCCACGGCTGTGGACAAATACCGGCCGGTTTAACGGCGGCTGTCCCCACGGTGAGCGGAGAACAGCCCGCCCCCCCTCCATTGAGAAGCACAGATTCCGTCCGAAAACCGTACGGAAGATTGTGCTTCTACAATGTTTTGCCGCCGGACCGCCGGCAGCAAAACCGTCCGATGGTAAAACCGTGCAGTGGGGACTGCTGCACGGGTTTTCCATAGAGCACAATTGTGCTCATTTTCGGGCGGTTTTTCAGGCGGTCTGAAAAACCGCAAACCAGCTGAAAAACCGGCCGAAAACCCGTGCCATGGGGACATGCCCTAACACAGCTCCACTGCCAGAAAAGTAAGAATAAGTTTAGATTTATTTTTCTAGAATATCAAAATATAAAAATATTATTTTTTTAAAAAGTGTTTTAAAATGATTTTTGGGTGCAAGGTGGTGTTGCCATAAAAGGTTGGAAAAAGCTGTGGAAAAAAATGGCAGCCCCAGGTTAAAAAAAAGTTACATCTATGCTACTATGTGCAACCTGAACAACTCCATAGGGGCCCAGTAAATAATCGGACACACTGTCACCCTAGGCCCCCTGGACACTTCTGGCAAAAACAAGGCTTCAAAGATAGGTTCACACGCTACAGTTTTTCAAAAAATGTTTGTACTTAAGATGCATGTTTTTTTTATGTTTTTCTTTTGGCAAAAATTGCCAGACATATGTTAGTGGGTTGATAGGCAAATATGAAATACACTGCAGACATGACTTTTTTCTTTTTTTTAGCGTTTTATTAGAACTTTGGGTTTTCTTTTCTCTGAGTAGCAGTTTTTTTGCAAAAGCAGCATGCTGCAGGTGTAGCAGGGTGGTTTTTTTATTCAGGCAGCCCGTGGAATTTTTGTTCTCATAAATTTTCGCTCTTTGGTTTTTTTTCCTGCATCAAAAAGAGGCATATGAGCTTTGGCTTTGCATTATTTTATGTACTGTGGGAGATTAGCTTCAAAAATGGTAGGCACAAACGGGTTTTTGGATGCAAAAACAATAGGGTATTTATTTACACAGCAAAACATACAAAAATATAGCAAACAGGAACAAAACAGTCTCTAGCCGGAGTTAGCACAGCATCTTGTTACATTCCATACCTAGCACAGGCAGGTGGCTTAGCTTCAGCCAAAATAAACGTATGCCAGCATACAAACATGTGGTGTGGTTTTGAGTCCACAATCAGGGTAGCAGGACAGCGTCCTGGAGCTCCTTTCCAAGCTCCCAACTGCAGCACACTCTGGAAGGCTATGGCAACAGAATCCTCAGGTTACACACCTAACCTGAGGTCTGCAGCTAGCAGGCTTTTAAAGGCCTCAAAGAGGTCCAGAAAAAAACCAGACTGGACCGTGGGGACGACCTCCCACCTCGCTACATTCATCCCATGAAAGCTGCGTAGCAGCTATACTAACTAAACAAATAGGTTAGCAACCTAATGTTACTAATTACGATGCTCCTTTTCTCCACCGTGCTCCCTGGACTCGGTGGCACATAGACTGTAGTTCTGGTGCTGCTGATTGGCTAAATAGTAAAGCTGGGATGGACCGTCCAGCGCGACATCCCTGATCAGGGACGCCAACAGAAATTTCAGGGCCCCATACAGCTGAGGCACCTGGGCCCCCTGTAAACCCCGCCCCCAGCAACCCGAACACCCCGCCCCCAGCAAAAAAAAAAACGGCCTCTAGGATATAAATGCGCCCATTTTACCACATAATATAGTATGCAAAAAATAACTGTATTGTGTAGCACACCGTACCAAGAGAGTCACACATCTGTCTGTCTCACATATCATAGACACAGGGCTAAGTAGCTCCATCCATATCCCTCTCCACCCACATACAATATCCCCCTCCATATTTCCCTTGGTCACGCACCTCACCACCTTCTAAAATAAACACCAGCAAGAAAGAAAGTGTAACTCCTATCACAGGGTCAGGTGTTCCCTCACTCTTACAATCAGGAACACATGTACACTGCCACTATACTAACGCCAATATACCACCACCATAGGGAGACCACATAGTAACCTGACACCAGCTCGGGTCACATCACATTACAGTGAATACAGCACTGATCCAATATAGGGGCCAAGAGCTTGAAGTTACGCCTCTGCCTATTCCCACCTCTGTACAAACTTCCCAGGGGTGGGAGAGCGGGTACAAGCCAATACTTAGAGTTCTAGTTTTTCTACGGGTTTGGAGAAGGTGGGGAGAGGACTAACCCCTGGACGATAATGCTCCCAGCGCTATGGGCTGCTACCCTAACAATTTATATTACTAGGTAGGTAGACAAGACCCTAGGTAGGTTGGCAAATGTGCAAGGCCCCAGGTAACTAGATAGGCCCTATTTAGGTAGGTAGACACCCGCCGGATGAGTTGGTAGACCAGCCCCAGCCATGAGTCCCCTTTAGTTTGTAGGCAGTCAGAGCCCCCTTTAGTTTGTAGGCAGTCAGGGCCACCTTTAGTTTGTAGGTGGCCATGGCCCCCTTTATGTTTAGGTAGAGTCAGGGCCCCCTTTATGTTTAGGTAGAGCCAGGGCCTCATTTAGAGGTTAGGTAGCCAGGGCCCTCCTTTAGAGGTTAGGTTGCCAGGGCCCACCTTTAGAGGTAGGTAGAGTCAGGGCCCCGTTAGAGTTAGGTAGCCAGGGCCCCCTTTAGAGGTAGGTAGAGTCAGGGCCCCTTTAGCGTTAGCTAGCCAGGGCCCCCTTTAGAGTTAGGTAGTCAGGGCCCCTGTAGAGTTAGGTAGCCAGAGCCCATGTAGAGTTAGGTAGAGTCAGGGCCCCTTTAGAGTTAGGTAGCCAGGACCCCCTTTAGCGTTAGGTAGCCAGGACCCCCTTTAGTGTTAGGTAGAGTCATTGCCCCCTTTAGCGTTAGGTAGAGTCAGGGGCCCCTTTAACTTTAGGTAGAGTCAGGGCCCCCTTTAGCGTTAGGTAGCCAAGGCCCCCTTTAGAGTTAGCTAGCCAGGGCCCCCTTTAGAGATAGGTAGCAGGGCCCGTAGAGTTAGCTAGCCAGGGCCCCCTTTAGAGTTAGCTAGCCAGGGCCCCCTTTAGGGTTAGGTAGAGTCAGGGCCCCCTTTAGGGTTAGGTAGAGTCAGGGCCCCCTTTAGGGTTAGGTAGCGTCAGGGCCCCCTTTAGAGATAGGTAGCGTCAGGGCCCCCTTCAGCGTTAGGTAGTCAGTGCCCTCTTTCGAGATACGTCGTCAGGGCCCCCTTTAGAGATAGGTAGTGTCAGGGCCCCCTTCAGCGTTAGGTAGCCAGGGCCCCCTTTAGAGATAGGTAGCAGGGCCCCCTTTAGAGATAGGTAGCCAGGTCCCCCTTTAGAGATGGGTAGCAGGGCCCCCTTTAGAGATAGGTATCAGGGCCCCCTTTAGAGATAGGTAGCAGGGCCCCCTTTAGAAATAGGTAGCTAGGGCCCCCTTTAGAGATAGGTAGCAGGGCCCCCTTTAGAGATAGGTAGCAGGGCCCCCTTTAGAGATGGGTAGCAGGGCCCCCTTTAGAGATGGGTAGCAGGGCCCCCTTTAGAGATAGGTAGCAGGGCCCCCTTCAGCGTTACGTAGTCAGGGCCCACTTTAGAGATAGGTAGCAGGGCCCGCTTCCTTATATATATATATCATAGTTGCCAACTTTTGAAAATGGAAAAGCAGGAGAATAAAGAGGGCGGTGCGCGTAGCGTGCCGCGGCAAAAATTTGCATGGACACGCCCATCTTTTTGTGTGTCACGCCCCTTCAAAAAGCCACACCCACTCCGCCTCACTACATAATGGCTTTGGAAGAAAGCCAGGTAGATGCCCTTATAGCCAGGTAGTAGCCCCCCATAACCAGGTAGTGCCCCTTACAGGCAGGTACATGCCCCCTTGTAGCAAGGTAGATGCCCCCTCTGTAGCTAGGTAGATGCCCCCCTTTGTTAGCCAGGTAGTTGCCCCCTTTGTAGCCAGGTAGTGCCCCCTTTAATAGTCAGGTAGTTGCCCCCTTTAGTAGTCAGGTAGTTGCCCCTTTAGTAGTCAGGTAGTTGCCCCCTTTAGTAGTCAGGTAGGTAGTGCCCCCTTTAGTAGTCAGGTAGGTAGTGCCCTCTTTAGTAGCCAGCCAGGTAGGTAGTGCCCCCTTTTATTTGCCGGGCCTCGTAGTTGCCCCCTTTAGTAGCCAGCCAGGTAGTTGCCCCCTTTAGTAGCCAGCCAGGTAGTGCCCCCTTTAGTAGCCAGGGAAGGTAGTGCCCCCATTGTAGCCAGCCAGGCAGTTGCCCCCTCTGAAAGCCAGCCAGGTATTGCCCCCATTGTAGCCAGCCAGGTATTTCCCCCATTGTAGCCGCCAGGTAGTTGCCCCCATTGTAGCCACCCAAAGGTATTGCCCCCATTGAAAGCCAGCCGGGTTTAGTTGCCCCCATTGTAGCCATCCAGGTAGACCCCCCCCCCATTGTAGCCAGACAGAGCTCCCCATGTAGTTTATAAAAATAAAATAATAAATTCCACTACCTGACAGGCTGCAGCTCAGCCAGGCTCCTGCCCGATCTCCTCAGCGCGCAGGGGGAATGAGAGACCGCGCGTCTTTTCCTGCGCCGCTGACCAGTATGCACGGCGCGCAGCGCACGTACATAAGGGGAGGAGGAGATCGCTCCTTCATGCCTCCTTCCCGCTTAGTGATGACCTCGGCGGGTGAGCGACCCACTGTCGCCCCTCTTCAATCCGCCCGTGTGAACGGTCCCGGCGGTGCCGGTAGTAGCGCCCATGTTATATCCGGCGCCGCGGCCTTTTAAAGGCCCCGCGCTTTAGAGCGGCGGGGCTAGAGAGATGCACTCCCCTAGTGAGGGCGGTGGTGGGGGACCCCTATAGCGGGACTCCCACCCATAAAGGAGAGTTGCATGTATGTATATATAAAAAAGAACAGAATCACAACAATAATCAACCACTCACTGGCCTCCGGCTCCCAGCCCTTGCCCCTACCGAGCCTTTCCCCCGGCCTCCGTACGCCCTTTAGGCAGGAGTCGGTGATGTGACCCCCCCCGTCACCGCAGCCCCGCGCTACGTCTATAGTAACAGGGCCGCGCGGTCTGCAGCTGCCAGGCCTCTGCCTCTCTCACGACCTGCCAGGGGATGACAGCGGAGCGCAGCGTAGTGGCGCCCTGTGCGCCGCTGACACCACGCGCCCTGGGATCCGGGACATTAGTCCCCAACTCCCGGGCGGTCTCTGGGCGCTCGGACGCCTGGCCCGGGCGTGCAGAGACCAGATGCGCGGACGGGCCCCGGGGAGCGACGGCACTGCCTCCGGGGCACCCAGCAGCTCGGGGCCCACACTGTGGGCCAGGCAGAGCCTGGTTTAGCAGCTGCGCTGCCGGGCCCCGCTCTATCATGAGGAATAAGGGGACCCGCTTGCAGCGGGCCCCCTTGTACCACCGGGCCCCATACAGGAGTACCGGCTGTACCCCCGGCGGCCCTGTCCCTGATATCTATATATGCCATATAGCAATCTCCTTGGCACATATTTATCATCCACCACGTTTCCAGGCGGCTGCATACAGTACTTTTATAGCATTTTTGCCACATTGCAACTCCTATGATGAACCAGCTGACTTGTGAGGGGAGAAAATAAAAATAAAAAAACACTGTAAAAAAATGCATGTGCTAAGACACACTCTTGCAAGACATGCTACAAAAACTATATAAAAAAATTTAGTTTTTGAAGTATATTTTTGTGTCAAATCAAAAACACTATGCAAAACATAGGGAGACATGTATGAAGGAAGGCGCGTCGAAGTGAATTGTCGAGTCTCGTTTTCAGTGTATAATGCGTCTGATGTATGAAAGTGGTTTATGTGCGATTATAAATGGAGTCTAAAGTTCATCGCTCCTCATCTATGTGTTTGGAGCATTATGGATCTTATGTTTGGTGCATTAGTAATGCACCAAACATGTATAAAGGCTATAGATAGGCTGGAAATAAGAAAAAGTCATTAGAATAGCATGTCAGTGATAGAAACTATGGTACTGATCCTGCTTGGAGGACCACAGGTCCCAGCAATACCTGTGCTGTGCTGGCTCTTGCTGTATGTACAATAAAGGGTGAGAGCAGCAAAAATTAATTTCAAATTTAATGTAGTAAAAATTAAAAAATTAAAAATCTGAACAACATCATCATCAGTGGGTTATTTAATGTAAAATTAGTTTTAGATTCTATTAATTTTAAATGCATTTTATAGGATATATTTTTACATTTTTGGGATATTATATATTTCTTTATTAATTTTATACGATAAATTTTTTTATTAAATTTAAATAATTTAATTTTATATAGTTTGATAATTATTAGAATTACTTAGACGCACTTTACGCCAGAAAAGGGTGAAAAACCTGATCATACATGTCACCCATAATGTTAGGAATAGATGGTGCGGCCAGCAGTCCTGTCTCAGAAGCGTCTACAATGTCCACACAAGATGTCTTTAAGCATGTTTGGCTATTGCCATTTGCACTGGAGGTGGGACTAATCAGCTTCACCATGTATTCTTAACCGTAGTGTGAAAGAGACCCAAAAAACTGCAAGATTTATATTTTTAAGCTGATGTATTTTTTCAATGCTTTTTTGTAGCTTTTCTTTTGCAAAAAAAGTGTGTACATACCTGTCTTGACACATGTTTTATCCTCACAAATCATATGATCCAGCACATGATTGGCAAGGTGGAAAAAATTCCTAAAAAAAATGCAACACACATAACACATGCCATTTTATGGTGCAGAAAAAAAACCTAAAGATTTCTATAGAATTTTTTTTTTCCAACAGACTGAAAAATCTACACCTACAGCATGCTGCATTTTGAAAAAACTGCAACCAAACCCCCTTTCACCTCGCCCCAAATAAATGCACTATACTTGCCTATTGACTTTCAAATAACATCTGGCAGCTGCAATTTTTGAAATAAAAAAGAGAGATTAAAAAAGTAGCAATTCAGCATTCAATATGAGTTTCCTAAGGATGCTTTACACGATGCGGTTTTGTTGCGGTTTTTCACTTGCAGTACTGCACTGCAATTAAACTGCCTTTATTACCAGCAAGCTTCTTTTAATTATCTAAATTGTTTGGAAAGGTGTTACAAGTGAATCATCAGTTATTGTGTTCAGGTAATGATGGATAAAAATTGAAAATCTACAAAAAAAATTAAATTTTAGCTCCACTTTCCTTTAATTCATGTGAAACACCTAGAGGGTTAATACACTTCTTATATGGTGTTTTGCATTCTTTAATAGGTACAGTTTCTTAGATGGAGTCATTTATGGGGTTATTTAACCTACAGACCATAACCTACAGGTATTTAACCTAATGAATACTAAATTTCAAAGCCCCCTAATGTCGTAGAAAAATAAAGACATTTAAGTATGTTGCAAACATAAAGTAGACATATGGTAGTTGCTAGTTATAAAGTATTTTCTGTGGTATAACTCTCTTACACACAGAAATTTTGAACTTAATTACAGCCAGCAAAATATCTAAAAACATCCAAGAATGGCTAAGATCAAACCATTGGACTAGTCTGAAGAGGCTTCTATGAGCCCTGATCTGAATCCTATTGATTATCTGTGGAGGGAGCTGAAACATATAAAAGTCTGAAGAAGGGAGCTTCACACCTGAGACACCAGAGAGATGCTCAAGAGGAGTGGGCCAAATACTTGTGGACAGCTGCAGCACGAGGAGTGGGCCAAATACCTGGGGACAGCTGCAGCACGAGGAGTGGGCCAAATACCTGTGGACTGCTGCAGCACGAGGAGTGGGCTAAATACCTGTGGACAGCTGCAGCACAAGGAGTGGGCTAAATACCTGTGGACAGCTGCAGCACAAGGAGTGGACCAAATACCTGTGGACAGCTGCAGCACAAGGAGTGGGCTAAATACCTGTGGACAAGAGTAGAGTTACAGAAATTGTTTGTTTGCAGTGATTAGCTCAAACGTTTGTGCAACAAAATTAAAGGGGTTGTCTCACTACATCGATTCATTTTACCTCAGTCCTATTTACTTGGTTTCATTTTTTAATTTAGGGGCGTGTTTACTGACTTTACTGGCTTCTTCTGGCCTGCAGTAGTGAGTTGCTGAGGACACCAGATAGCTATAGCAACCAGTGCTGGCAGCCAGTCAGGAGAGATCCAACAGGTCTGTAGCTATAGCGACCTGAGGAGCTGTGTCACGTACACGTTCACCAGCACGTGACTGGGGGGCCACTGCAATGGGGTAGACTTATATCCACTCGAGCTCACCTCTCACTCAGGTAGCAAATCAAGCATAAATCGTACCACAAGACAGTTCCAGCCCCCCTCCAAAAATACACGCTGCCACCACCTTCCTTCAATAACCAAAAAGGAATCAGCCGGAAGGAATCTGATTCCTAACAGATATTCAAAAAAAACACGTAAAAAATACTCAACTCACTGCTCTCCAGCAGTTACCAAAGAAAAATACACTCCTTCAAGGAAATGGGTCCGTGCAACAAGAATTAACGTATTACTGATAACTTTAATATAAAAATGATTTTCAGTGCTTACATGAACAAAATATGATAACAAAGACTATGACACACATCAATACAGTTATGAAAAATAAAAAGGATAAATGCATAGAAAGGTTTCACACTTACAGATGTTTCAGCTCCAAGGGGTTTGGAAATAGGAAATGGAACACAGCTCAATTTGAAATTGACCCCACCAACTATGAACACAGAGCAGCCTCTGGCAACATGTCTTATAGGGCCAAACCCCTCTCCAGGCTCTCTCCTCCTTTCTCATAACTGCCTACTCACTTACTGGCTGGGATTATTGGAGGAGGGGGGGGGTATACAAAAATTGTCTGAGGAGGGTTATGCATACTAACGCCACTAGGGGCACTCACGGACTGCGTTCTGCTGGGAGGCCGGTCAATGAAAGTTTTATTGTGGAGGGGTCATAGTTTATCAGGTTTATCAGGTATCCAGGACAGCTGCATATACAATCCTGGCCATAAAGCGCAATAAACCCATGGTATCTAAACATTTTCCGTAATTAAACAGTCAAAAGGGCTGGGCGTGAGACTCTGCAAAACCCAGGCTAGGGATTCCTTTTCAGGGGGGGGTTTGAGAGGGGTTTCACAATCTGAGCTGCAGGATTTTTAAGGACAATCCAGTATACATTCAATTTTCAATATGCTACATAACACCTCCCCCCTTTGGAGTGGGCGTGGGGGACTGGCTCACCTGCCATCCCCTGAGCCCGTCTCCGTATCCCCTGGCGGGGGAGGACCATCTGCATTACCATGTTCAATGCCCTTTTATGTTGTACAGTAAAAATCATATTGCTGCAGCACTAGGCTCCACCTGAGCAGCTTTACCATTGCCCCAGCCACTGGGGTTGAGCCAGGTGAGCGGGTTATGGTGGGTTTGACCACCGTAAAGTGCGTCCATATAGGTAAGGTTGTAGTTTCTTTAGGGCCCACACGTTTGCCAAACACTCCTTCTAAATTGTAGCAAGGAGACCTCCCTTTGGCATGAGCTTCCTGCTCAGGTACAGAACGGGGTTTGCTCCTCCCCCTTTGGGGTTCACCTGACTGAGGACCGCACCTACCCCAAATAAGTGCTGGCGTCAGTTTGGACCACAAACCCTACGGGAGAAGTCCGAAGCATGGAGGACAGGTGAGCTGGCCAAGGCAGCCTTAGTGCGGTAAGGGCCTGCTCAACATTGGGGGTCCAAAAAGCAATTTGGGAAGTTTTTTTCTTGGTGAGGTCAGTTAGGGGCTTGGCCAGGGCACTGTAGTTTGGCCCAAATTTCCCTATAATAGCCAGCTGTACCTAGAAAGGACATCACCGTTTTTTAGTTTTGGGAGTGGGCCAGGCTGTAATCGCCTCTGTCTGTTCTGGTCAGGCCTTACATTCCACACCCCACACGGTGTCCCAAATTTGTTACCTCGGCCATGGCTATCTGACACTTCCCTGGCTTAATGGTCAGACCTGCAGATTTGAGCCTCTCTAGGCCCTTTGGGACAGTTTGGGTAAGGTGCTCCTCCCCAGGAATTGCAAAAAATGGCTATATCATCCTATATGCAACGGCGAACCCATAAAATTTCCCTAAAGAGGCTGATTGACCAGGCGCTGAAATGTGGCAGGGGCATTTTTCATACCGGAAGGGCTGACTAAAAATTTCCCATACAGCCCAAAGGGGTTATGAAGGCAGACCTTTCCTGGGTTTCCCTTTTGTCAGGGGGATTTGCCATATCCCCTTGCTCGGGTCCATGATGGTGAGGTAGGAGGCCACCCAGCTAGCTGTTTCAAAACACCTCATCTATCCTGGGCAGGGGATAGGCATCAAAGACGTGATGCAATTTAACCTCCTAAAAACCCCACACAGAACCTTGTCGTTCAATCCTTCTTTGGGACAAGAACCACGGGTGAGGCCCAGGCCTCTGGGATTTTTTGTATGACCCCTAAGGCCCCAACATCTCTTCTATTTGCCCCCTCATGTTGCCTTTCACCTCTGCTGAAACCGATAAGCAAGTTGCCTAATGGGGGAGTGAGTGCCAGTGTCCACAGGGTGGTTTGGCTAACTGAGTTCCCCCTGGCACTACTTGAAAAGGTGTTCCGAGAGGCCATCAGTACCTGGTGAAGCTCAGACCTCTGCGTTGTGGGTTAACTGTAGGGTTTAAATTGTGCCGCCTCAAGTGTGTCTGTGTCCTGTGTTTCGGCCAAGAGATCACTTACTAGGACACCCTTTTTCCCCCCTCCTTGGGCATACTGCACACAGGCCAGGACACAGGGCTCCCGGGAGTGTTGTGCTTTTAACATATTGGACATGGAAACTTCTGCCGCTTGTCATCCAGGGACACTACATAGTTAACATCATTGAGACGTTTATGCACCGTGAGGGGCCTTCCCATGCAGCCTGTAACTTGTTCTGCAGCATGGGACCAGTTACCCAAACCTCCTGCCCTGCTTCATACGTTCGTTGCCGGGCATTAAGGTCATACCATAGTTTCTGCTTGGCCTGGGTTTGTGTAAGGTTGTCATGCACAACACTGCTAAGTGCCTGCATCTTGTCCCTGAGTTTTATGAAGTACTCCACCACAGAGACTTCTGGGGTCTCCAGCTTTCCCTCCCAGGACTCTCTGATCAAATCCAGGGGCCCCCTTACTCTTCTACCATAAAGGAGTTCAAATGGGGAAAATCCTGTTGAAGCTTGGGGCACCTCCCAATAGGCGAACAGCAGATGGGGTAGATAACGCTCCCTATCTCTGCCTTGGGTCTCCACCAGCATTTTGAGCATCTGTTTTAAGGTCCCATTAAAATGCTCACACAACCCCATTGGTCTGTGGGTGATAGGGTGGTGGCGGTCAGGTGCTGCACCTGCATTTTCTTGCAGAGGTCTGCATTAGGTTGGACATAAACTAGGTCCCCAGGTCAGTTAACATCTCCCGGGGAAACCCAACACGTGAAAAAACACAGATAACAGGGCATCAGCAACCTTGGGTCTGCCCGTTATAGAGGACATGGCCACAGCCTCTGGATATTGGGTGACATTAGTCAACTACTGTCAGAATGAAGCGCTTCCAGAACGCTGGGGACGGCAAGCGGACCTATGATATCCACCGCCACTCTTTGGAAAGGGTCATCGATGATTGGTAAGGGGATAAATGGAGCCTTGGAAGATTCCCGCCTTACCTACCCGCTGGCAGACCATGCAATGAACGACAGTATTTGGGCTATGTCAGTTCCCCATATTTGGCCAATAAAAATTATGAATGAGTCGAGCCTTGGTTTTTGTGTACGCCCAAATGCCCAGCTAAAGGAATCTCATGAGCAAACCTTCAATATTGTTCCCTGAATGGGTTTATAACACCAGTCGCTTCTCAGATTCCCACAAGTTGGTGTGCATCAGCCCCCAGTCTCTGGTGTACAGCTTGCCCTGCTCCAGTACACTCTTTCATTGCCCGGGCTCAGGGGGGGGAGGATTATCTACCAGCCCCCTTAGCTTGTCTAAGCTGTTGATCTGACAGCAGAGCTGCCTGAAAAACCAAGCTATCAGGTTGCACAATCACTTTCAGAGGGGGGGTCAGCGCAGCGCTGCTGGGCTCTCTGTGCTGCTGCAGCGTGTGACCCCTCCTCAAAGGAGGAGATGTGTGGTGAGAGAGAAGCAGGGGACACAGGACTGAGGCTTACAAACAGTTTGACTGCGAGTTATAGCTGCAACATATAAACTGTTATCAACATTTACATTCACATTACCCACAGCGGGGACATTGTCCAGTGGTGCACCTACGGCGACAGTCTCATCCACATCAGGGTGTTCCCCTGATGTTGTGCACTGGTCCTTTGGAGAACCGCATATCGGGGTGGCATCCAGTGGGGGGACATGGACATAATTAATCTCCACTCCCCCAAATCTGTTACCTAATAAAACTGGCCGGAAAAAAGGGCAGAGATTCCCACTTCTCTCATCCCTCTGCTGCTCCCCAATCCAGATAAACACGGGCCAGGGACAGCAGAGTGAATCCCTCCCCAAAATTTCCCGTCAGGGACATGTTTTCCAGTAAGGATGTCCTCAGAGTTCACCAATTCTGGACGGGACCACCGTCACCTCTGCACCACTGTCCTTGAAGCCCACGGTAACCTTTTTGCCCACGGTCACAGGTTGTAAATTGCGCTGCTTCTTCCCTTCAGCCCAGCCACAAGGTAGATAGAGGGCCCTGCCCGGGAGATTTCGCAGGCGTAGGGGCACTCTTCCTCTTGTCGGGACAGGGGGCACTAACATGCCCCACTTTGTTACAGGTGAAAACATTTGCAACGGGTCAGTGACTGGATAGGTGGGTCTTGGGGCCCCAGGGGGATAACCAGTAGGCGGCCCAGATGGTCGATGGGGAGTGTGGAAGGGGAAACTCCAGCAGGGTTATCTCTCCTCCAGGTGGCCCAGGTGTTCTCCGAGCTTCTGGCATCCTGTTGGTAACATGGAGTCTGCCAGGTCAGCCGTGTCTTTGGACGTCTGGGCTTCCCTCACAGACAAACTGGACGAACATCGGCAGGACAGATATGGGAAGGCTGCTCCTTGATCATTAGATTCAACAGGTCATCAAAGCTGGAAACAGAGAGTCCCCTTCTACCCATTGCTTGCAGGTGGCACTTAAGCTGCTTTCCACATCTGCGTAGCTTTTCAGTGGGACCTTTCTGCAGGCTCCGAAAATCTCCGGCGATACACCTCCGGAGTGAGGTGATATTTCATGACCAGAGCTCTCTTTATGGCGTCATAGTCCCCGTCTTGCTCTGGTAGGAGGTCCGAAAAAACCTCCAAGGCTTTTCCCCTTAGTCCTGGGGTAAGATATCGTGCCCACTCCTCTTTGGGCAGATGATATTGTCTGCAAGTCTTTTTAAATCTCGTCAGGAAAACATCTAAGTCCCCATTCTTTTCCATCACAGGAAAGTGTTCTAGTCGGGGTTTCAAAGGGTTTGTATCCTGGGCATGAGGCCGTGGCCAAAGCCTCACCCCTTTCAAAATCGTGCCAGCTGTAGCTTGAGGTCCCTTTCAGCTTGACGCTCGGCCGCCTCTCGCTCTCTCTTAGCCTGGCGCTCGGCCGCCTCTTGATCTCTCGCTGCTTGGCGCTCGGCCGCCTCTCGCACGGCCTGATGTTCCGCAGCCTCTGCCTGTTGGTATTGCAGGATAAGTTGTAGGGCACATTAAGGTCACACAAGCGCCAAGTTGCGCAAAGCCATGCCCAGAGCAGAGTCCATGCCTCCCTGAAAAATGCCGCTGCGGGGGTCCTCAGGGAAAATTACTTCAGGGGGCAAATTCCGTTTAATTGGAAACCCGTGTGTTGTCAGTTTCGTTCTCTGACGCGCATCCACTGCGTAAATCCCGCTCCACGAGCTCATGAATCAGCTGCACCTTCGTTTTCGCAGAGTATTATTTTTCTCTCCTCACATAGGCTGATGAATATTCTTTACTTTGCTTCTTGTAAGGGCTGGGCCCTATTCGCACAGCACCCCTTTTCCAAATAAAAGATAGAAAAAAAAAACAGGGAGGGGAAACTGATTGATGTGTATGTCAAATAAGTAAGCACTGCATTGTTCTTGTAAGATGGTGTAATCTTCACAGAGATACAGCCATCTTTTAGTGCAGGGAATAATTTCTTAAACCAAGTACAAATGCTGCAATAAAAAGAAAAATATCCACCCTCTGCCACCAATTTGTCACATACACGCTCACAAGCACGTGACTGGGGGCCATGCAATGGGGTAGACTTTATATCCACTCGAGCCACCTCTCACTCATAGCAAATCAAGCATAAATCGTTACCACAAGACAGTTCCCCCCCCCTCCAAAAATACACGCTGCCACCACCTTCCTTCAATAACCAGAAAGGAATCAGCCGGAAGGAATCTGATTCCTAACAGATATTCACAAAAAACACGGAAAAAATACTCAATTCACTGCTCTCCAGCAGTTACCAAAGAAAAAACACTCCTTCAAGGAAATGGGTCCGTGCCAACAGAATTAACGTATTACTGATAACTTTAATATAAAAATGATTTTCAGTGCTTACATGAACATCCGCGCCGTAAATAATGTGGATGTCACTTTCTCCCCCCGCGGCGGATTCGCCGAGCAGGGGAGGAGCGACGGATTCCACTGTTCTCTATGATAGCAGTGGATTACCTACTTGGTGCCGCGGATTGGCGCCGTACTGCAGTGCAAATCCGGCGCGCAGTACGGCGCAAATCCGCGGCAAAATAAGCCGTGTGAACGAGGCCTTACAGATGTTTCAGCTCCAAGGGGTTTGGAAATAGGAAATGGAACACAGCTCAATTTGAAATTGACCCCACCAACTATGAACACAGAGCACCTCTGGCAACATTTTCTTATAGGGGCCCAAACCCTCTCCAGGTTCTCTCCTCCTTCTCATAACTGCAACCCCACTTACTGGCTGGGATATTGGAGGAGGGGGGTGTTATAAAATTGTCTGAGGGGGGTTTATGCATACTAACGCCCACTAGAGGGCACTCACGGACGCGCTTCTGCTGGGAGGCCGGGCAAAGAAAGTTTTATTGTGGAGGGGTCAATGTTTATCAGGTTATCAGGTATCCAGGACAGCTGAATATACAATCCTGGGCCATAAAGCGCAATAAACCCATGGTATCTAAACAGTTCCGTAATTAAACAGTCAAAGGGCTGGGCGTGAGACTCTGCAGACCCAGGCTAGGGATTCCTTTCTCAGGGGGGAGGTGAGAGGGGTTTCACAATCTGAGCTGCAGGATTTTTAAGGACAATCCAGTATACATTCAATTTTCAATGTGCTACATAACAAGCTGATACAGCCCATACAACAGGGGATATCTAGGAATAGGTAGGACACTATTAATGGACATATATTGCAAAGTGACTTGTTTTTGCAAGGTCTTTAGCATGAAAAGCAATCCTTGTAGTGAGACAACCCCTTTAAGGGAACATCATTTTTTTGTCCTGACAGGTTTCATTAGTTTGTATTTTTAATTTTTTGGTTGTACCACAACTACAACACAATGTCTGATTTTCAGTAAAATTAAATCTATTATTACTATTGTCAGTTTTATGTTATTTTATTGACCATAGTGGGTTTTCCTAATGGAAGAGTGACAACAATTTCCACTTGTGTAGGTTTGGTGATGATGAGGTCATATTTCTTAGTCTTCTCACAAAACAAGGAAAGTAAAAGCTCTTCTTCAGGAAAGAAATGTTTGCTCAGTGACATGGCTTCAAACAGTCCAATTTAAATGACCAACTCTATAACGTATACTACTTATCAAGTCTCCATTTGAGCCACCTCCATAGCTCTAGTATACAGCAACAGTCTTCATAAATGGCAGACTTCTTATTTTCTAATAAACTCTTTTATTCCAAACATATCAAATCCAACATTAAAGGACAATGCATAAAAACGTAGGTATATAATAGAAGCAACGTAGTATACTTATAGTTCGTAGATTCCAGCATGTGTCCTTCGAAACGTCGCTCTGAGTATGCAGCCCGCTCTAGTCTGGCGTCTCTGAGCTATCCCGGCTGGGAGATTCGTGCATTAAGAAGCTCATATGCTGGAATCTACGAACTATAAGTATACTACTTTACTTCTATTATATACCTACGTTTTTATGCATTGTCCTTTAATGTTGGATTTGATACGTTTGGAATTACATAATTTATTAGAAAATAAGAAGTCTGCCATTCATGAAGATTATGGCTTCAAACAGATTGGAGCGCAAACTGAAAATTTATAGTGAAAATTAAAAAAATTAATGCTGAACTGTTACTACTCGGCGAGAAAGTTTGAACCCACTGATGTAGAATATTGTGTAACATAAGCTGCTCCTTCCAAAGAGGGACACATCAGTTGCAAAGAAGGACGCATCGAGTCAAACCCCTAACCCCTCCCAAGCACATGACATTACACCAGGTCACACCACTTACCACTCCCAAGCACATTGACACGAGCCGCCCTGCAGCTCGCATGTTGGGACATGGGCGCACTTGTGTCCCCTCTCCCTGTATACTGCCGGAGACGGGTGGCGCCGTAGTCCATATGTTGGTCCGGCAGCAACTTACATAGCGATGCTCCCGCTCTTCTGTACTCCTCTGCAGATTGGTGCATGCGTCTCCTTTGACCACAAGTATGCTGGATTTAACTTTACTGTTTTGCTGGGTTATTATCGGTCCAGGACCGGGGACCTGGTTGCCGTGCGGCCCGTGGCTGTAAGATCTATGCTGGAGGTACAGCTGCAATCATGACTGCAATCGGGTGAGCTATACGTCTGCTGTTTCTATCTCTTTGTCACGGATGGCGCCGCAGCCCGTGGGGCAGGCTGCGGGCGCATCCGTGCTCCTGCCCGCTCCCCTGCTCTGGGATTGTGGCTCTGCGGTCCGTGTATCGGGCTGTGGGCGCACTTGCTCCCCAGAGCTCAATTACTCACCCAACCGCGCTCCTGCCTCCTCACGTCCCCGCTCTCTAGGGCGCGCGCGCCGGCTTCTGCAGATTTAAAGGGCCAGCGCTTCGGTAATTGGCTGTTGCCGGCCACTGACCCTATATTTAGGCGCCACCTACTACCACTCTCTGCCGGATCTTTAGTGCCTTATGTAATGCTAGTCAAAATAAATGACTATTGAGCCAAATTATAGTGAATAATTTCTGTTTTATATCAAATTTATATAATCAGCTCTGTTTTTAATTGCAATGTTTGCTTGTTTCTTTTAGTCCAAAGCCTGGTTACACACACAGTCTGACTTAATCTTTATTCTTTTGTATGTCCTTGTGTATTCAAACACTTCTGTTGACTTAATACACATGAAGGTTTACCTTTCATTGTCTTAGTTCAGATTTCTGTATGCTTTTGACTTATCTCCTGTGAAGAGGTGTCTTTGTCTTTCTAACTTCTAACCTTGAACTGGCCACTCCAAGGTGGAAGGTCAGACATACAAACAACACCTTTGCATTTTTTAAGCTGACACAGCATTAGGTCGTGTCCGCCATTTTGTTTAGGTTGGATATATATATCTCTAACATCAGCCATGAAAACCAGAAACCGTTCCTTCCTGGTATGGAGACGTCTATACACAGTGATGCTTGCTCCCTAAGAGTTTCTCGAATTCGTCGCCATCTGTTTTACGGTTTCTCATGGCTGAAGATTCGAGATACAATACTCGACAGGTAAAGTCTTATAAGCGCTTATAACTTTTGTAAATACTTATTTTTCTCTTATAAACTGTACATTCTATCTCCCTATTTTCTGGAATCATTTTATGATATCATGTTATCATACTTGATTTATTATAGAACTATTGTAACAATAAAGCTGTGTTATATCATTAATTGTCTGGCCTTCTTTAAAGCTGTAATCCGAACCTGTATAGATAAAACTTGGCAAAACACCTTACCAGCCTAACGAGAAAGCATTCCTTGTGTCTTGTCTGTCTCTACCTTGTACTGTTCTTCTCTACAGCCATCCCTCGACCACGAACCTCTGCCGCCTGTCCTGACCTTACCACCCGTTCCCGACTACGACTTCGCCTTACGATTCTGCACCACGCTCTCCCTTGGCTGCCACCGCAAGCAAGTCACGTCAGGGGTAGCGACCTGGTAGACTCCCGCTGCAGCAAGTCCATCCCGCATTGCGGCGGGCTCTGGTGAACACCGGGACCTACTTAGATTCCGCTCCCTGGCGTGGCTTACACCATCGCTTGCGGTGGTCCAGCGGATCCACTACCTCTGTGTGTTACACTCTTATTAAGGTATTGTGATGATTCTGTACCTCGCTACACCTTGGCTGCAAGTCGTGTCTAGGGTAGCAACCTGGTAGGACTCCCGATGGAGCAAGCCCAACCTGTCTTGAGGCAGGCACTGGTGAACACCGGGATCTACTTAGATTCCACTCTCTAGCATGGCTTATACCACCGCTTGTGGTGATCTAGAGGATCCACTACTCCTGCCGTAACACACATGACATCACACCAGGTCACACCACTAACCACTTCCAAGCACATGACATCACACCAGGTCACACCACTCACCACTCCAAAGCACATGACATCACACCAGGTCACACCACTCACCACTGCGAAGCACATGACATCACACCAGGTCACACCACTCACCACTCCGAAGCACATGACATCACACCAGGTCACACCACTTACCACACCCAAGTACATGACATCTAACCAGGTCACACCACTTACCACTCCCAAGCACATGAAATCACACCAGGCCACACCACTTACCACACTCAAGCAAATGACATCACACCAGGCGACTTATTTAGTATATGCTGGTAGAGATAATAATACACCTGGTTCACACACGATGCCTGCAAATCAGGAGATTCTTGATACTCCCTTATAATACTTATCCAAAGGATTGCAGGTAAATGATAATTGATGACACAGTTCCATTTATTCAATGTAAAGTCTGTAATACAAAACTTATTTTACATAAATTGGGTTACTTGCAGTCAAGTCCCAATAGTCCGCAAGTAATGCTCATACAGTTACCACATAATACCTCTATACTAAGAGCAAATATTATCACCATACTGTTACTGACCAAACCAGTGTACCAAGGCCAATATCATCAATAATACCACTATATAAAGGCCAAATAATACCACCACGTCACAACCACATATCAACACTTTATCACCACACTGTTCCTGAATATAAACCATTATACTAGGATCAATATTACCACCATACAGTGACCAAATAGTGCTACATAACAGTTGAACACAGACTCTGTGATTACAAAATAGTTGCATCCAACTACTAACAGGAGACGTCTTCTGAGGTCACAAATATCTCAGACTCCTCACTTTTCTAGCACCTTCCTACCCAATTACCATGTCTATATGAACACCCTATCCACAGTGCTTCAGAGGGTAATAATGCCCCCTTGGTGCCTACAATAGTAATAGTACCCCCAAATAATAAAAGTGTGCCAAGATAGTTATAGGGCCCCCCATTTGTGCCCCAAGATGTATTCTTGTTTTGTGCTCTCAAATTAGGTAGGTAGATAGATAGACCCCGAAATTAGTTAGGTGAACAGTAGGCAGACCCTTCTTATTAGGAAGGTAGGCCTCCATTGGGTAGTTGGGTAAACCTTCTAATAGACACGAAGGCAGGTCCCCCTTTAGGTAGATAGGAAGATGTCATATAGGGCCACCTGTAGGTAAGGTCTCAGGTAGGTAGGTGGGTAGAGTCCCAGGTGGTAAAGTAGGCAGGAACCTAAAACAGTGCTCCCCTGTACTGGGAACTCCCACATAACAGAATGGAGAACACAGCGCCCCTCTGTACTGGGAACTATCATAGAACAGAATGGAGAACACAGCGCTCCTCTGTACTGGGAACTATCATAGAACAGAATGGAGAGAACACAACGCTCCTCTGTACTGGGAACTATCATAGAACAGAATGGAGAGAACACAACGCTCCTCTGTACTGGGAACTCCCATAGAACAGAATGGAGAACACAGCGCTCCTCTGTACTGGGAACTATCATAGAACAGAATGGAGAGAACACAGCGCTCCTCTGTACTGGGGACTCCCATAGAACAGAAAAGAGAGAACAAAGCGCTCCCCCGTACTGGGAACTCCCATAGAACAGAATGGAGAGAACACAGCACTCCCCTGTACTGGGAACTCCCATAGAACAGACTGGAGAGAACACAGCGCTCCCCTGTACTGGGAACTCCCATAGAACAGAATGGAGAGAACACAGCGCTCCCCTGTACTGGGAACTCCCATAGAACAGAATGGAGAACACAGCGCTCCCTGTACTGGGAACTCCCATAGAACAGAATGGAGAGAACACAGCGCTCCGCCGTATTGGGAACTCCCATAGAGGAGAATGGAGAGAACACAGCGCTCCCCTGTACTGGGAACTCCCATAGAGGAGAATGGAGAACACAGCACTCCCCTGTACTGGGAACTCCCATAGAGGAGAATGGAGAACACAGCACTCCCCTGTACTGGGAACTCCCATAGAACAGACTGGAGAGCCATGCGAAAGCTCTTTCGGCTCCCAGTCAGCTCTGTAACCTTCGGAGGCCTGTTCCCAAGATTTGTGCAAGTCCCAGAGGTGGGACCCACATCTATCAGACTTTGATGATATATCCTAGAGATATGCCATCAAACTCTATGGTGCGAGCACCCTTTAAAGAGTTCAGTCATAAAGGCCGAGGAGGAGGAGTAATAATTGGGATGTTTTTGTTGATGACCGGATACTGTTTTCCTTTCTATGTTGCAGTGTGTTCTCCCTCGCTCACCTGTTACAGAGCTAAAGTTTATAACACTTTTAAGGTGTTGGAATAAAGATGTGAATAAGTTATAATCATATGAAGCCGGAGCTTTCCTGGTGCTGGAGCGACTCTTCACGTAATATACTTTTTTCCTCTGCTGGATCTGGAGAAACATTGGCCAAGAATTCCACTAATTCCCTTCCGTCGGTGAGGGATGTGTCACCCGGCAGAATCTGCAGCGAAGAAACATTGTTCTCTTGTCAATATCGGAGATTTGTGTATTTGCTATGAAGTCATAAAGCTGCATGACCGTCCTCCAGGGGTGGGAACTCTAGAATGTTTGCCTGGGGCTGCATAGAGAGGAGAGCTGTAATAACAATATAACGATACAGCGCACATGACAGTTTCTCACTGATTTCCGCTGGAATGTCGCACTTCTATTTTTAGCGAATATGTGAATCTTTGTAGTCCCCTGCTGCATAGTGCTGACGTTTTAACACCTTCTTTGCCATCATCTTTGCAGTAATGACTATGCAGGGTAGCGGCTACAGTGCAGATCTCACAGTACAGCAATCACCATCCATTCACCTTCATTAAAGGGGTTGTCTCACTACATTAATTCATCTCACCTCAGTCCTGTTTTCTTGGTTTCATTTTGAATTTAGGGGTGTGTTTACTGGCTTCTACAAGGCTGCAGTAGAAGCCAGGTTTGTAGCTATACCAAGCAGTGCTGGCAGCCTATCAGGAGAGATCAAACAGGTCTGTAGCTATAGCAACCAGCGCTGGCACCCTTTCAGGAGAAATTGAACAGGTCTGTAGCTATAGCAACCAGTCCTGGCAGCCTATCAGGAGAGATCAAACAGGTCTGTAGCTATAGCAACCAGTGCTGGCACCCTTTCAGGAGAAAATTGAACAGGTCCTGTAGCTATAGCAACCAGTCCTGGCAGCCTATCAGGAGAGATCAAACAGGTCTGTAGCTATAACAACCAGCATTGGCAGCCTTTCAGGAGAAATGGAACAGATCTGTACCTATAGAGATCTGAGGACCTGATGCAGCCCATACAAGAGGGGATATCTAGGAATAGGTAGGACACTGTTAATGGTCACATATTGCAAAGTGACTTGTTTTTGCAAGATCTTTAACATAAAAAGCAGCAATCCTTGTAGTGAGACAACCCCTTTAACCCCATCCGTGAGCCATAACTTTTTTTATTTTCCCACCTGCATAGACATATGAGGCCTTTTATTCTGTGGGACAAGATATATTTTTTAATGGTACCCATTGACTGTACGATATGGTGCACTGGGAAACTAAGGCAATTCCTCGAAGAGTGCAACATGAAATAGTGCAATTGTGCCATTTTTGTGAGGGTTTTGTTTTTATGAAGTTCCCTGTGCTTTGGAAATGATGTCATTGTTGTCTCACTACAAGGATCGCTGCTTTTTATGTTAGAGATCTTGCAAAAAAAAGTCACTTTGCAATATATGTCCATTAACAGTGTCCTACCTATTCCTAGATATCCCCTCTTGTATGGGCTGCATCAGCTCCTCAGGTCGCTATAGCTACAGACCTGTTCAGTCTCACCTGATAGGCTGCCAGCACTGGTTACTATAGCTACAGACCTGTTCAATCTCTCCTGATAGGCTGCCAGCACTGGTTGCTATAGCTACAGACCTGGCTTCTACTGCAGCCTAGTAGAAGCCAGTAAACACGCCCCTGAATTAAAATGAAATCAAGAAAACAGGTCTGAGGTAAGATGAATCAATGTAGGGAGACAAACCCTTTAAGTTGGTCAAATTCTTGAACTTGAACTTTTTTTTTATTTATTTTGTAGCGCCATTTTCTGAAGCTAATAACTTTTTTTTATCATCTACTGATGCTCTTTTTTTGCAGTGTGAACAGCAGTTTTTATTTGGTAACATTTATGTGACTTTTTAATCACTTTTTATTCCAGATTTTTGGGGACTTGAAATGATCCCCAAAAAATGCAAATTTGGTGTTTTATTTTTACAGTGCTCACAGTACAGGAGCGTGTTATATTTATAGATCAGACATTACAGATGACGATAACATTTATGCTTAACTTTTTTTTATTATTTTATTTGTAAAATGGCAAAAGCGGAAAAAGGGGGTTAATTTTTTTAATTTGAAAACTTTTTTGTTTTTACTTGTACTTATTTACTTGTACTTTTAGTCCCCCTAGGCCTAGGGTGAGGGTATTGACTACTAGAAGGCTCGATCGCTTGGACACTGTTTTGCAGTTGTAATATGTGTGGAAAATTGTACAATGATGGCTCTTCTATTATACCTGGCCTAGTAATACTGCAGCCATGAAGGTCTTCATTAGGCCCTCGGGTGCCATGACAGCTGGTCGGCACCTAGTGATCTCGTCAAGAGAGGGCACTCGGGTCACAGAATGGTTCACAGCCCCATTTCTTAATCTCTTACATATACGGGGAGATGAAGCTATAGGGGAGATGTATACAGAGGGAATGTTTATACAGGGAGCATTATACTGAACTGTGTATACAGGGGGCTGAAGATATAGGGACAGTGTATACACAGGTGGCTGTATATACAGGGAGCCTTATACTGAACTTGGTACTGAATATAAAGAGGGCAGTGTATACACAGGGGGCTGTATCTACCAGGAGCTATTTACTGAACTGTATATACTTGGTACTGAATATATAGGGGGCAGTGTATACACTGGGGGCTGTATATAAAGGAAGCCTTAAACTGTGCTCTGTATACGGGGGGGGGGGGGGGGCTGAAGATCTAGGGGCAGTGTATACAGGGGGCCTATGTATATACAGGGAGCCTTATACTGAACTGTATATACTTGGCACTGAATATATAGAGGGCAGTGTATATACGGGGGGCTGTATATGCAGGGAGCCTTATACTGAGCTGTATATATTTGGGGCTGAAGAGAAAGTGGGCATTTTTTACACAGGGGGCTATATCATAGTTGCCAACTTTTGAAAATGAAAAAGCAGGAGATTTTAGACAAAAATTTGTATGGACACGCCCATCTTTCCGGTATGCCACGCCCCTTCAAAAGCCACACCCACTCCACCTAACTGCATAACGGCTTTGGAAGAAAGCCAGGTAGATGCCCTTATAGCCAGGTAGTAACCCCCCATAAGCAGGTAGTGCCCCTTACAGGCAGGTAGATGCCCCCTTGTAGCCAAGTAGATGCCCCTCTGTAGCCAGGTAGGTGCCCCCCTTTGTTAGCCAGGTAGGTGCCCCCATTGTTGCCAGGGAGTGCCCCCATTGTTTGCCAGCTAGTGCCCCCAGTGTTGCCAGGTAGTGCCCCCATTGTTGCCAGGTAGATGCCCCCTCTGTTGCCAGGTAGTGCCCCCTCTGTTGCCAGGTAGATGTCCCCTCTGGTGCCAGGTTGTGCCCCCTCTGTTGCCTGGTAGATGACCCCTCAGTTGCCAGGTAGTGCCCCCTCTGTTGCCAGGTAGTGCCCCCTCTGTTGCCAGGTAGTGCCCCCCATTGTTGCCAGGTAGATGTCCCCCTCTGTTTGCCAGGTAAGTGTGCCACCCTCTGTTGCCAGGTAGAGCCCCTTTTTGTTGCCAGGTATTGCCCCCTCTGTTGCCAGGTAGTGCCCCCTCTGTTGCCAGGAAGAGCCCCCATTGTTGCCAGGTAGTGCCCTCTGTTGCCAGGTAGTGCCCCCTCTGTTGCCAGGTAGTGCCCCTCTGTTGCCAGGTAGTGTCCCCTCTGTTGCCAGGTAGTGCCCCCTCTGTTGCCAGGTAGTGTCCCCTCTGTTGCCAGGTAGATGCCCCCGTTGTTGCCAGGTAGTGCCCCCATTGTTGCCAGGTAGTGCCCCCTCTGTTGCCAGGTAGATGTCCCCTCTGTTGCCAGGTAGTGCCCCTCTGTTGCCAGGCAGAGCCCCCCATATAGCTAATAAAATAAAATAATAAAATCCACTTACTCACCAGGCTCCTGCAGCACGGCCGCTCCGGACGATCTCCTCAGCGGCGCAGGGGGAAGTGAGAGCAGCCGCGCGTCACTCCCCTGCAGCCGCGCGTCACTTCCCCCCGCGCCGTGACCTGTATGTGCGCGCAACACACCGGCGCCGGACATACAGGGAGGAGGAGGGAGGAGGAGCGATCCCTCCTACCTCCTCCTGCACAGCGAGACTCCGGGCCTGTAGGAGCGGCCTGGCGGGGCCAGAGTAGCGCACTAGCGCTACTCCGGCGCCGCGGCCATTTAAAGAGCCCCCGCCACCTGCTGGCGGCGGGAGGAATGCCAACTCCCCCGGGAGGGCGGGAGGGGACCCCAAATAGCGGGACCCCCCGCCAAAATTGGGAGAGTTGGCATGTATGGGCTATATATATAAAGGGAGCATTATACAGAGCTGTATATACGGGGGGCTGAAGATATAGGGGGCAATGTATGCATGGGGGGCTGTATTTACAGGGAGCCTTACACTGAGCTGTGTATATGAGGGGCTGAAGATATGGGGAGCAGTGTATACAGGGGGACTGTATATATAGGGAGCCTTAAACTGAGCTGTATATTAAGGGGTCTGAAGATATAGGGGGCAGTGTATATACGGGGTCTGTATATACAGGGAGCCTTATACTGAGCTGTATATACAGGGGGTTGAAGATATAGGGGGATGTAAATACAGGGAGTCGTATACTGAGCTGTATATATTTGGGGCTGGGGACATAGGGGGCTATATACAGGGAGTCTTATACTGAGCTGTATATACCTGTCATGGGTGGGCCTGTGAACCCCATCCCGGGTCGCAGGCACACCTGTCGTCCCTCCACGAGCTGCACCGCTGCCTACTAACCCGGCCTCGCTCCTGCTGCAGCTCCAGTCTCCCAGCGCGCGCGTCCCCGCTCCCTAGGGCGCGCACGCGCCGGCTCTGTGATATTTAAAGGGCCAGCGCACCGGTAATTGGGTATTGCCGGTCGCTGCCCTTATTTAAGCCTGCCCCTTCCTGAGTCTTGTGCCGGATCTTTAGTGCCATTTGCCTATTGAGAAAGCATTCCTGAGTCTTGTCTGATTACCGTGTACCGTACCGTTTGCCTCCATTCCTCGACCACGAACCTTTGCTGCCTGTCCTGACCTTCCTGACTGTCCCCGACTATGAGCCTGCCTTACGATTTTGTACCACACTACACCTCGGCTGCCTCCGCAAGCAAGTCATGTCAGGGGTAGTGACCAGGTAGATTCCCGCCGCAGCAAGTCCATCCCGCTTTGCGGCGGGCTCTGGTGAAAACCGGGAACTACTTAGATTCCGCTCCCCGGCGTAGCCCATACCATCGCTTGCGGTGGTCCAGAGGATCCACTACTACCGACCGTGACAGTAAGATCCGGCCATGGATCCCGCCAAGGTGCTCTGCCACACCGACGCTGACCTCACCACCATCGTGGCTCAGCAGTCGCAACAGATCGCTCAGCAAGCTCAGCAACTCAGCCATCTCTCCGCCATGCTGCAGCAGTTGCTGGCCGCTCAGCAGAAGCACCCCGCTCCCGTGGCGCTCACTGCGGTTCCTGCACCGACCGCTGGTCCAAGGCTCCGTCTGTCTATGCCGTCCAAGTTTGATGGGGATTTCAAGGCTTGCAGGGGCTTTATCACCCAATGCTCCCTGCATATCGAGTTAATGGGCAACCAATTCCCTACCGAACGGTCAAAGGTGGCGTTCGTGCTCAGCCTTCTTTCCGGGAAAGCCCTGGCCTGGGCTACCCCCCTCTGGGACAGGGACGACCCGATCATGGCCAACCTTGCTACATTCCTCAGAAGTGTATTCGAGTAACCTGCCCGGGCTTCTTCTGCTCAGACCACCTTGCTAAACCTGCGCCAAGGGGACTCATCTGTAGGCGATTATGCAGTATGTCACTTTGGCTTCTGAATTATCGTGGAATGAAGCGGCGTTGACTGCCACCTTCAAGAAGGGCCTCTCCAGCCGCATAAAGCATGCCTTGTTCCCCCGGGACCTCCCGTCTTCCTTGAGTGACCTTATCTCCCTGGCCACTCGGATTGACATCCGTTTCGCGGAACGCCAGGAAGAGCTCCAGCAAGAACGAGAACTGACCAGGGCCGTCTTTACAGCACTATGGGCCCCTGGGCAGAGCTGTGCACTGGGCCCCCCCCCCCCCAACAAAAAAAAAAAAAAAACTACTCACAGAAACACAATAACTAGATTACTGCTAACAAACTTTTGACTACAGCACCGCATCTAGCAGCTCAGGTCACCATTACATGACAGACTACAGCACTGGTCGAATATAGAGCAAAAGTAACCCTGACACCAGGGACTCACTGGAGATGTCCTCTGATCAGTCGTTCCTTGAATCGTACCCTGTCCTCTCCTTCGGTCCAGACCACCATGACACCTTCTTCTGGCCGCAACTCGTCCCTGCAGACTGTAACCCACAAACTTCTTAGAATCCTTTTCCCACATGTGTTATGGACACCCCATTAAATAAATAGGTAGTAAATGTTACCACCAATGAGTAGGTAGGTATGTAGACCTAATAGGTAGGTATACAGCTCTTTGTAGGTACATATGCTGCCCTGTAGGTAGTTTTACAGCCCTGTAAGATGTATGGCCCCTTTTATATAGCCCCCTGTATAACTTATGGTCCAGAAGAATATAGCCCCCTGTATATACCCCCTATGGTATATGCCCCTTTACATAGCCCCCTTACAGACCTTCCCTGTATACAGCCCCTTTTTGTATGACCCCCTTTTCTAGCCCCTTGCAGTATATACCCCGTTAGATAAGTAGCCAGTGTCCCCTGTAGCCAGTGTCCCCTGTAGCCCCCGTAACCAGTGTCCCCTGAAGCCCCCTGTAGCCAGAGTCCCCTGAAGCCAGTGTCCCCTGTAGCCATTTCCCCCTTGTAGCCAGTGTCCCCCTTGTAGCCAGTGTCCCTGTAGCCCCTGTAGCCAGTGTCCCCTGTAGCCAGTGTCCCCTGTAGCCCCCTGTAGCCAGTGTCCCCTGTAGCCAGTGTCCCCTGTAGCCCCCTGTAGCCAGTGTCCCCTGTAGCCCGTGTCCCCTGTAGCCAGTGTCCCCTGTAGCCCCCTGTAGCCAGTGTCCCCTGTAGCCCCCTGTAGCCAGTGTCCCCTGTAGCCAGTGTCCCCTGTAGCCCCCTGTAGCCAGTGTCCCCTGTAGCCCCCTGTAGCCAGTGTCCCCTGTAGCCAGTGTCCCCTGTAGCCCCCTGTAGCCAGTGTCCCCCCTGTAGCCAGTGTCCCCCCTGTAGCCAGTTGCTCCTGTAGCCAGTTGCTCCTGTAGCCAGTGTCCCCTGTAGCCAGTGTCCACCTTGTAGCCAGTGTCCCCTATAGCCAGTGTCCCCTATAGCCCCTGTAGCCAGTGCCCCTGTAGCCATGTCCCCTATAGCCCCCTGTAGCCAGTGTCCCCTGTAGCCAGTGTCCCTGTAGCCAGTGTCCCCTGTAGCCCCCTGTAGCCAGTGTCCCCTGTAGCCCCCTGTAGCCAGTGTCCCCTGTAGCCAGTGTCCCCTGTGGCCAGTGTCCCCTGTGGCCAGTGTCCCCTGTAGCCAGTTGCCCCCTGTAGCCCCCTGTAGCCAGTTGCTCCTGTAGCCAGTGTCCCCTGTAGCCCCCTGTAGCCAGTGTCCCCTGTAGTCCCCTGTAGCCAGTGTCCCCTGTAGCCAGTGTCCCCTGTAGTCCCCTGTAGCCAGTGTCCCCTGTAGCCCCCTGTAGCCAGTGTCCCCTGTAGCCAGTGTCCCCTGTCGCCAGTGTCCCCTGTAGCCCCCTGTAGCCAGTGTCCCCCGTAGCCCCCTGTAGCCAGTGTCCCCCCTATAGCCAGTGTCCCCCTGTAGCCAGTGGCCCCTGTAGCCAGTGTCCCCTATAGCCCCCTATAGCCAGTGTCCCTATGCCCTCTGTAGCCAGTGTCCCCTGTAGCCCCTGTAGCCAGTGCCCTGTAGCCAGTGTCCCGTAGCCCTGTAGCCAATGCCCCTGTAGCCAGTGTCCCCTATAGCCCCCTGTAGCCAGTGTCCCTGTAGTCCCCTTAGCCAGTGTCCCCTGTAGCCAGTGGCCCCTGTAGCCAGTGTCCTATCCAGCCCCTGTAGCCAGTGTCCCCTATAGCCCCCTGTAGCCAGTGCCCCCCTGTAGCCAGTGTCCCCTATAGCCCCCTGTAGCCAGTGTCCCCTGTAGCCCCCTGTAGCCAGTGTCCCCTGTAGCCAGTGTCCCCTATAGCCCCCTGTAGAGTGTCCCCTGTAGAGATGAAAAAACTATGGAAAAAAACTGTTACTTACCACTCCGCGCTCCCTGCTGTGGTCCGCGCTCCGGGAGCTTGTTTCGGCGTGAGCGCGCGTGACATCATCATGCCACGCCTACGCCGCGGATGTTGCTCCCGGTATTTCCTCGGCCGGAAGCCTGCGGGGCTGCCGGCCGAGGATATACAGTGGCGGAGGAGGCGATGACATCACCTCCTGTGCCGTTTAAAGACGCGCTGGTCCGGCGGCCTCCTGCAGAGTGACCCGCTGCTCGGACCCGCTGCAGGTTCTGTCGCTCCACTAGGCATGGTAGGCGGCTGCCCGCGAGGGGCCCCCCAAGGCTGGGGGGCCCCCGGGCAAGCGCCTACTTGGTCCAATGGGAAAGACGGCCCTGGAACTGACTAGACCCCGTCGTCTCCCTCGTCTGGCTCCAGTATTCCAAAGGCCGCCACACTAGTCCCGGAGTCGATTGCTAAACTCTTATCAATTGACTTTACTTGAGGCCTTAACAACCGGCTTAACGACTATTAGCGACTTCACAACGCAGTAAATTATGTGTCCCCCAGTAGGTGGATATATACTTTATATGTCTCCCAGTAGGTGTGTAGTTTACATGTACCCCAGCAGGTATATAGGCAGGTTATGGATCCCCCCAGTAGGTATATGGGCAGGTTATGGGTCCCCTAGCAGGTATATGGGCAGGTTACAGGTTCCCCAGCAGGTATATAGATAGCTTATAGGCCCCACAGCATGTATATATAGGTAGCTTATAGGCCTCACAGCACGTATATAGGTAGATTATAGCTCCCCCTGTACGTATATAAATAGATTATAGCTCCTCCCTTCACGTATATAGGTAGATTATAGCTCCCCTGCACATATATAAGTAGATAATAGCTCCCCTGCACATATATAAGTAGATAATAGCCCCCCTGCACATATATAAGTAGATAATAGCCCCCTGCACATATATAAGTAGATAATAGCCCCCCTGCACATATATAAGTAGATAATAGCCCCCTGCACATATATAAGTAGATAATAGCCCCCCTGCACATATATAAGTAGATAATAGCCCCCCTGCACATATATAAGTAGATAATAGCTCCCCCTGCACATATATAAGTAGATAATAGCTCTCCCCTGCACATATATAAGTAGATAATAGCTCCCTGCACATATATAATTAGATTATAGGCCCCCAAAATGAATAGAGACAATTAAAAGTAATAAACTAACAGCACTCACCTGACCTCACTCCCTGCCGCTGTCGCTGCTCCCGGACTTTTTCTTCAGCGGCATGACGTCACCAGGCCTCGCTGCAGTGTGATGACGCTCACTCCGGCATGCACAGCACAGGCGCGCACAGAGCCGCATCCTGCCTGTGGCACCCTAGTACTCTGCGGAGCTCTCTGCTCCGCCAAAGCATCTAACTGTATGTGCGTCCGGCGCACGCACATACAGTTAGTCCCGCCACCGCTGCCATCGCCAAGGTCCTAAGCCGATAGCTTAGCAACTGGTAACGGCTTAAGACCCTAATGATCGGCGGTGGCGGCGGATAGCGGCGGCGCCGGGGACTACGCCACAGTTGCCCTCTCTGCCTGCTGCCGAGGAGGCCATGGCAGAGGATAGAGCCCACCTGTCTGCACCGGAGCTAACCAGAAGACGTGAGGAGAACCTTTGTCTGTACTGTGGCAGTTCAGACCATTTCTGCAGCTCCTGCCCACTGCTTCCTCAGCGTCCGGGACACGGGCGCACCTTGGGTACGTGGGAGAGGCGTCCCTAGGTGAGAGCAAGGCCTCTCCTCGCCTGACCATGCCCGTGATCGTCGGCACTGGGTCAGGTTCCCAGTTTCACGTTGCTGCTTTCCTGGACTCTGGGTTGGCTGGAAATTTCTTAGATGCTGCTCTGGTGTCCCAGCATAATCTCCCTGTGATCCGCCTGGAGAAGCCCCTACTCATCTCCTCTGTCAGTGGAGAGATTCTCAGGGATCCAATTCGCTTCCGCACTGTGCCTCTGGTCTTACAAGTAGGGGTCCTGCACAAGGAGAGACTTGCGTTTTACGTGCTACCCCGTTCTTCCTCGACCATTCTCCTGGGTCTCCCGTGGTTGCAGCGCTATGCTCCCATGCTCAACTGGCAGACGGGCGAAGTCTTGAGTTGAGGTTCGAAGTGTCAGTCTCGCTGTTTGGTGGCACCCCGCCCGGTGCTTACCGCTTCTCCAGTACCGTCTAAACCTCTGGCGGGCCTTCCTGCTCCGTATCAAGCTTTTGCGGACGTCTTCTCCGAGAAGCAAGCTGAGACATTGCCTCCCCATCGCCCATATGACTGTCCTATTGATCTTCTGCCCAGGACGTCTCCTCCACGGGGCAGGGTTTACCCTCTGTTGGTACCTGAGACCTTGGCTATGTCTACCTATATCAAGGAGAATCTCCAGAAGGGGTTCATACGCAAGTCCTCCTCTCCAGCTGGGGCCGGGTTCTTTTTCGTGGCTAAGAAGGATGGTACCCTACGTCCTTGCATAGACTATCGTGGGCTCAACAAGATCACGGTAAAGAACCGCTATCCTCTGCCCCTGATCACGGAGCTTTTTGACCGGCTGCGAGGTGCCAAGATATTTACTAAATTGGATCTGCGAGGGGCTTATAACCTCATACGGATACGTGAGGGTGATGAATGGAAGACCGCCTTCAACACTTGCGACGGGCACTTCGAGTACCTGGTCATGCCCTTCGGACTCTGCAATGCCCCAGCCATCTTCCAAGAATTTGGCAATGACATATTCCGGGACCTCCTGTACACGTGCATGGTCGTCTACCTGGATGATATTCTGTTGTTCTCTTCCGACCTTGAGTCCCATCAAGTTCATGTACGACAAGTCCTCAGACGTCTAATGGCCAACCGCCTCTATGCCAAGCTCGAGAAGTGTCTGTTCCATCAGCAGAGCCTCCTCGGCTACATCATTTCCGACAGGGGCCTGCAGATGGACCTCGCTAAGTTGTCTGCCGTCCTACAGTGGCCACGGCCCGTGGGTCTCCGAGCCATACAGAGATTCCTGGGGTTCAGCAACTATTACAGGCAATTTAAACCACATTTCTCCTTGCTGGTATCCCCCATAGTTGCATTAACCAAGAAGAACGCCAATCCAAAGCTCTGGCCATCGGCAACAGAGGAAGCCTTCACCAAGTTAAAGTCTGCCTTCGCCTCTGTGCCTGTGCTCTCCCGGCCAGACACAGGGAAACCGTTTTTCCTCTAAGTCGATGCCTCCTTGGTGGGGGCCGGGGCTGTACTCTCCCAGAAAGGGCCTAAAGGCAAGACCCTCACTTGCGTTTTTTTCTCTAAAAGTTTTTCCTCTGCAGAAAGGAATTACTCAATTGGCAACCGGGAGTTACTGGCCATCAAGCTGGCTCTGGAGGAGTGGCGATATCTCTTGGAGGGGGCTCGTCACCCAGTCAACATCTATACCGACCATGAAAACCTGTTATATCTCCAAACAGCTCAACGCTTAAATCCACGGCAGGCTCGTTGGTCCCTCTTCTTCTCCCGATTTAATTTTCTAATTCATTGTCGCCCTGCGGAACTAAAATGTCAAGGCCGACGCTCTCTCCCGTGCGTCGGATGAGACTGGGAATGAACCCACTCCACGGCACATTTTCCCTCCAGAACGGCTCATCTCTGCCGCGCCCGTAGACCTACAACGTATTCCTCCGGGCAAGACATACGTTCGCCCAGCTCTTCGGAAGAAGATACTGTCATGGAGTCATTGCTCCCGTATGGCGGGGCACCCAGAGTGCAGAGGTCCTGCTCCCTCATCTCTTGATTTTACTGGTGGCCAGGTTTAGTCCAGGATGTTCGTGAGTTCATGGAGTCCTGCGCTTCCTGTGCCCGGAACAAGTCCCGTCGTCTCAAGCCGGCAGGTCTGCTCCTTCCACTACCGATACCCAGCTGTCCTTGGACCCATGTGGCCATGGATTTTATCACGGATCTCCTTCCTTCCTCTGGTAACACCGTGATCTGGGTGGTTACAGACCGGTTTTCAAAAATGTCTCACTTTATTCCTCTGCCGGGCCTACCCTCAGCCCCTCGCCTTGCCAGTCTATTTTTTCAACATATTTTCCGGCTGCATGGGCTTCCTCGGCAAATAGTTTCGGACCGGGGCGTCCAATTTGTCTCCAGATTCTGGCGCTCCCTCTGTAACCAGCTACAAGTGAAACTGGACTTTTCTTCAGCCTATCACCCCCAGTTTAATGGGCAGGTAGAGAGCGTTAACCAGACCCTAGGCTGCTACCTGCGCCACTTTGTCTCCGCGCGCCAGGATGATTGGTCCAGCTTGTTGCCCTGGGCTGAGTTTTCCTATAACTCCTTGGACTCGGAGTCTGCCGGAGCTGCTCCTTTCTTTATTATCTACGGGCGACATAACCCGCCCACCCCTCCCCCTTTCTGTACCCTCTGAGGTCCCTGCCGTGGAGGAGCTGGTCCAGGACCTGACAGCTATCTGGAAGCAGACGCACCATTCTCTACTCCAGGCTTCCGCTCGCACCAAGGCACAAGCAGATAAAAAGCGAAGACCCCCGCCGGTCTTCTCTCCGGGTGACAAGGTCTGGTTGTCGGCTAAATATATACGTTTCAAGGTTCCCAGCTATAAGCTGGGTCCCCGGTTCCTGGGTCCATTCGAGGTGCTTAATCGCATAAACCGAGTGGCCTATAAGCTCCGCCTTCCTCCCACTATGCGGGTCCCGAACTCCTTCCATGTCTCGCTTCTAAAACCGGTCATCCTAAATCGCTTCTCTCGGGTAGTTTCTCCTCCCACTCCTGAGGCCGATGCCACCAATGTCTTTACTGTAAAGGAGATTCTGGATATGAAGACGGTCAGAGGGAAGCGGTTTTCCTCATTGACTGGAAGGGGTTCGGGCCCAAAGAGAGGTCCTGGGAGCCAGAGAACAATATTCTGGACCATAAAATCATTCAGAAGTTCCTTCAGGCCAGAAAGAGGGGGAGGCCGAAGGGGGGGGGGGTACTGTCACGGGTGGGCCTGCGAACCAGGTCCCGGATCGCAGGCCCAGATCGCAGGCACACCCGTGGTCCCTCCACGAGCAGTCTCCCAGCGCGCGCGTTCCCGCTCCCTAGGGCGCGCGCGCACCGGCTCTGTGAAATTTAAAGGGCCAGCGCACCGTTCCTCGACCACGAATCTTGCCGCCTGCCCTGACCTTACTGCCTGCCCCCGACTACGAGCCTGCCTGATGATTTTGTACCACGCTACACCTCAGCTGCCTCCACAAGCAAGTCATGTCAGGGGTAGCGACCTGGTAGCAATCCGCCGCAGCAAGTCCATCCCGCTTTGCGGTGGGCTCTGGTGAAAACCGGGACCTACTTAGACTCCGCTCCCTGGCATGGCTTACACCATCGTTTGCGGTGGTCAAGAGGATCCACTACCTCCAACCGTGACAATACCATGTAGGGGGTTGAAGATCTAAAGGGCTGTATATACAGGGAGCCTTATACTGAGCTGTATATACCGTACAGGGGGTTGAAGATATAGAGGGTTGTATATACAGGGAGCCTTATACTGAGCTGTATATACCGTACAGGGGGTTGAAGATACAGAAGGCAATATATACAGGGAGCCTTATACTGAGCTGTATATACCGTACAGGGGGTTGAAGATATAGAGGGCAGTATATACAGGGAGCCTTATACTGAGCTGTATATACCTTACAGGGGGTTTAAGATATAGAAGGCAGTATATACAGGGAGCCTTATACCGAACTGTATATACTTGGAGCTGAAGAAATAGGGGGCAGTGTATACACAGGGTGACGGCTATATTTGGGTGGCTGAGAGTATAGGGCGTTGTATATACAAGGAGCTTAATACTGAGTTGAAGATTTAAAAAATGAAATTCAGCAACAAAAAAGTCACTAAAGTAAAGAATTATTTATTTCTGCTTTTCTGCTAAAAACATATATAAAAATACAGCCTTTTTTTTTTTTCCTGAGCTACAAATATAACAAAATTCGTGATATTTCTGGATGTGACTCGACACCTGAGCTAGTTTTGATTTTTTACAAATTTTGACACTCTGAGCTCATAAGGTTGGCCACCACTGACCTGAAGGGCAATAATGTCAAGATCAGAGTTATCTCCCATCTCGGCTATTAGCGGCAGGTCTTTTCCGTGACAGCCGTCACCTGCCACATATGGAGCGGGCTCAGCGAGTAAGCCCACTTCATACCTCTCTACTGAGCTCATGAGGTAACTGAATGTCAAATGTCAGTAAGGGGTTAATGTACAGATTTTGGTGTTCTTACCCTAATCCTTACATAGCATTTGTAGCCTACAAGCTCTTGGGCCCTGGTGCAAAAAGTGTTAACGGGTCACCCCAGTTACTATGCACCATTTACAATACTGGTGTCTTCCTATGTGGCAGGAGGGATTTTGGGCCATCTCAGGCTGTAGGGCCCAGTAGCGACTGCTACCCCTAAACCCCTCTATAGCTACACCCCTGCAGAGACCTTTGTTAAACTGGTCTCCAAATGATGACTTTCAAGTCATTTTTCTGACTCCCAATCCACAGCAGACAGTACTTGTAGTTAAAAATGGTTGGATAGGTTAAGGAAAACTTGGATGCCTTTTTTTCAGAAACAGTGCCACACATATTCACGCTGGATGCCCCCATTTTTTGGATTTGGAATCATCCACAGGTTGTGTCTGAAATTGCAGTTTAGCTCCATTAAAGTGTATATAATATAGCTACAAAACCAAACACAACCTATGGACAGGTGTGGTGCTGTGTTTGGAACAAAGCAGTCATGTTTTCTGCCTTTTTACAGCCCATTTCAGTGAGAAAATTCTATATTCCTGCAGCCACCACTAGGTGGAGCTTAGGAGCTTAGTGCATACTGTTCATACATTGAATTCAATGATAAAACAGTATGCAATAAGCCCACCCTAGTGGTGGCAGCATCAGACAGGATTTTATTATTGGTATCGCGGCATCCTTAAAAGTCTGATCTCATACAATATTGTGTTATTTATCATGGTACAGAACCTTTGACAATGAAAATGTTTATTATTTAATTTGCAAGCTTCCTACATCAATTTTACTTCTTGGCAAATCCCATTTAAATTAGAAATAATCTGGAGAACTAAGTTAAAACTAAGGGGCACTAGAGAGAGTTTTTATTTCCTTCTAGAGGGGAGCATAGGGGCCACAGGATTTTGCACGGGGGCCCTTTATTATCTGTCTTCTCCTGCTATAGGTGAACGTTACACAAACTTCTGATAATCTTAAAAGGGGCTATCCAACTCCAACAAAGTTCAAATTGCCCACATTTGTATCAAATAACACGAAAAAGGCCATTTTAATCCCCCGCCGATCCAGCACTGAGGCTCCAGCAGTCGGTCAAATTCCTGTTCACTTCCGCTGCAGCCAATCAATGGCGTCTATGGTCACATGATCTATATGACATCGCCTCTCAGGAAGTTAGCGGCTCATGAGTGGTGATGTCATCGCTGAGACCTCTGATTGGCTGCAGCGATCACATGCTGACTACAAGTAAACGGAGACCGGGCCGACCGCTGAAGCTTTAGCGCTGAATCGGAGGAGGTTAAAAAGGTGACTACAGTTATTGTGTTATTATTTGGAACTTGGGAAATTTTGAAATTTTATGTTTGAGTCCGACAACCAATTAACATTCCCATAATCTGGCACCCAGTAAACCGATTATGCCAAAAATTAGAAATTTTACAATTTAAAATTTTACAAGAGCCTAAGCTTTAACGATGAAGCGTTTGCAAGCCTTAGATAAGGATACAAGCTTCAGTTCCATTCCTGGTCTTTGCAATGTATGGAAATAATTCAGGGATTACGCAGCAAAGTCCTGCTGCTTTTGTCGGAATCGAGTACAATGTCCTGGGGCTTTTGTATTTGGGACAATGGGGATTTGACTGACCGGGTGAAGTTCCATGGAAATCTGCTGGGAAGGAGCGGGACGTGGAGAAATCCAGGCCATGTTTTACAAGGTGTCTCGCTGACAAGTTGCTAAGCCTCCCCTTAAATCCGTAAGGTCCAACCACAGCACAAAACGCAATCGCTTGCAATAGTCACACATCAGGAGCCCAGCAGGTCCATGGACAGAGCACTCCGCTGACCTTTGACTGCCTGTGAATGACAAATCAAAACTCAGCTGTGCTGTAAGCCGCTGCAGACAGAAGCTTCTAATTCTCTGCATAGAAAATGAAAGACTCTGCACAGCAAGGTGAGTGCGCTTCTCATATACAGATCGGTGGAATACAGGGGAATGTGCATGTACTCATCCGAGCATCATCCCCGGGAGCAGATATGTGCCGCAGATCTAATGGTACGGAGAGCAATGGAGGCGAAGAGTCGGATCTGTGCAAATGACTGAACAGATGTGTCATACGGAAAGATAGCGAGAGATGGATGGAGAGCATGAGATAGATAGAGATAAACAGAGAGAGATGGATAGATAGATAGGATAGACCCATAGATATGTAGATTGATGGATAGAGAGCGAGAAAAATGGATGGATAGAGAAAAAGAGAGAAATAGATATGAAATAGGTATATAGATAAAAAGATAGATAGGTACATGTATAAATAGAGTTCTAGATAAATAGAGACAGAGGGAGAAAAATAGATAGATAGATATGAGATAGATAGATAGATGAATGGATAGATAGATATGAGATAGATAGATGAATGGATGGATAGATAGATAGATAGATAGATAGATAGATAGATAGATATGAGATAGATAGATAGATAGATAGATAAATAGATATGAGATAGATAGATAGATAGATAGATAGATAGATAGATATGAGATAGATAGATGAATGGATAGATAGCTAGATGAGGGAGATAGAAATAGATGAATAGAGAGAGACGGATGGAGAGAGAGAAATGGATACATAGATGGATAGATAGATGGACTGACATGTGTAGATCAATAGATAGAGAGTAAGAGAGATTGATAGATAGATAGACAGATAGATCAAGAGAGAGAATAGATAAATAGAGAGATAGATAAATAAAGGTAGATAGATAAATGGATAGATATAAGAATGGATAAAAAGAGAGATAGATATATGGATAAATAGCCCAACAGATGTGTAGATAGATTAATAGAGAGAGATATAGATATGAAGTAGACTGAAAAAGACAGACAGATAGATAGATAGATAGATAGATAGATAGATAGATATGAGAAAGAGATATATAGATATAAGAAATATTTTTGATGATAGATATAAGAAGTAGATAGATAGATAGATAGATAGATAGATAGATAGATAGATAGATTTCAGATCCCATCTATATATTATACAGTGTATCAAATAATACACTTTACAATCATCACTCACATATACATCCATATCCTGCTGCAACCTGACCGGAGACGGATCACTTCTGGATACAGTGTAGGTTATAAAGATGGAGGGAAGGAAGAGAGGGGGAAGGGTAGAAAAAAAATGGTGGACTTAGCACATAAAAAAAAATAGGAATGTGGTCCAGAAAGTGGGGACTGATGTGCACACGTGTGGGACCATCACAACGTTTCCAGCTTCTACAGTCTCTCAAGCAGTGAAGGGGTTAATGCATCTCTCTGGTTCTGCACATCGGCCTCCATCTTCCTGGTTGCTGCACAAGACATGGATGTGCTCCCTCCATGGCCTTCAGGGAATTGTATTGTGTTACATGTGTTTGTGACGTCATCACGTGCATGCTGTAGGGGATGGACGCTGCATTAGTTCTATAGCGGGAGCCCTGGCTGCTGACTGCGCTGAAGCCGGCTGCTTACATGTTGGACTCTGTTCACATTTGCTTTGGAGACTCCGTCGCAGATAGGCTGCAGTGCTAAAAACACAATGTTACTCAATTGGATTGGCCGCGTCTTGGCTATACGTTGCAGTGAACACTCAGCGATGCAAAATCAATGGCACATTGTATTTATAGATCGTGCTGCGAGCTGTTCATTTCAATGTCATTATAAAGCGACTGAAGGTGATTTATATGGAGAGTCACTTATGCTACATAGAGATTAATAGAAAGCAAAATCTTATTCCAAATTTTCTGGACTATTGCATTTTTTTTTCACATATCGACAAGCAATATGCGACTATTTTAGGAATTTCTTTCTTTTTTTTAATTGGTTGGCTTTTTGTTTAAATAATTTTTTTTAAATTCCCTTATGTACATGACTTCCTGGTTTGTCCGTCTGACTTCCTCTCTGTGAACTTTGACTATGACCTGAAAGGTGTGTGGTATCAGCAGGACCTGATAAGTGTGAAGAAAGCTGGAACCTCCCCAGTGCAGAAAAAAGATGAACCCATTATCCTGTCATGTATTGCTCTTGCCATTTCTCTTGTGATCTAGTCCAATCTTACAAGCCCTGTCCAGAGAAAAATTGAATGATCATTATGTCATTGCCTACTATTTGTAACGAGACTACATGCAGATGAGCAGCAGCTGCAGTAAAGTGAGATTAGTATGCCAGGTCAGGAGTTTTATCTGTTTATTATTACAGCTAGAAGAGGATAAGATTTCATTTGTACGTTTTACTTGCATAGGACTGCTGAAATAAAGAAAAAAATGGTGGCGATTTTTTTTTTTTAAAGTTGTTTTACAGAAATATTGGTTTTAACAAAAATACTTTCTGGTGGAAATGTCTCTTTAAGGACTTTTAACTTTGTACTTGGATTTATTATACAGATATTCCATTAACCCAGTATCTACCAGGATAAAAAGTTACTGGATTTTCTGGGCACCCCCAA